>VZTR01013371.1:210650-459568 GCA_013400775.1 Chaetops frenatus | reverse complement strand
TTGTTTCCTCCTTTTATTTTTCCCCCTCTGTTTTTTTTTTTTTTTTTTTTTTTTTTTTTTTTTTTTTTTTTTTTTTTTTTTGTGGGTGTGGTAAAACCATGCTGGTTTCTGAGGTATGACTCTCTCCCCTTGCCAGATCTCTGGCATCATCTCTCCTTCAAGAGGACCTCAAGAAAATTCCCTTGGGAGCCTGCCCATGCTGAGAGATCGTTGGCTGTAGGGTGGGGTGAGATTTTCAAACCAAGCAAAGCACCGACATCCTCCCGGAGAGAGCTGAATGTGCTGCCTCTGCAGCTCCTGCTGGCCTTGGAAGCAGGAGATGGGGAGAGAGGAATCCACCACTGCTCAGCCTGAAGCAAAGGAGCAGTGCCTGTGTTGAGTGGCCAGTTGAGCACAGCCCATTGCTTAGCAAGGATCAAAGCAACAAAGGCTCACAGGAGCGACACTTTGTCCTTTGACACCCTGAGTTGTTCCATTGAGGTAAAATTTGGAAGCCCAGTGCTTGAGTGGCAGGTAAAGGGGTTGTGGGGTTAACACTCTGTGGTTTTCAGCCCTGTCTTTCAGGCTTTCTTTTTGTTTTAGTGGCACTTCAGAGCACAGTGGGAGACAGTGAGAAATGTTCATCAGTTACACCATCACCAGCTGACAGTGTAAATCAATGTTTTGAACAAAAGCTTCTTCAGTGTCTCAACAGCTTTAATATCTTCTGGAATTAAAACAAACTTTTAAAAAATGAATATTTTATATAATGAGACTCCACTAAGGCACTTATTCTATCCTGCATATTCCTGATGGGTAAGCAGAAGGGAACTTCATCTTTGGCCATGGAGTGTATAGCCAAAGAGGCACAACCTAGAGCTTGCCTAGAATCTGACTAAACTGAATTTAAAAGAACACTTTTCACTGCAGCTGCCAGCAACTGGAGTCTACAAATCCCCATAGAATAACAAAAAGGAAAAGCAATGGAATGGAATGGGGAAAATATTAGGCTGCAAATCACAATATTCCTCCAAGCCAAAGTAAGTCATGTTTATTCCCCAGACCGGTTCTCATCTCAGATTTGATTGATTACTCTCATGTTCTGACCAGATTAGAGAGCTAATAATAAATTATGGATAATATGCAAACACAGAAAAGAGAATGAAGTATGGTTATCTGTTTGTATGGTTCTTTAAATTATAGGCTTTTTGTACTCTGGTCATATACAAATGTTTGAACATTAGTGCATGTTCGACAATTCCAGGCAGGAAGATTTCCTTCATTACTAAAAATAGATCTGCAGCCTGTTAAGCACTAGCACAGTCATTAAGGAGTTATGTGTATTCTCTGATCAGAAAATAGTTCTACCTTGCCATGCCAAAACTACATCGATATTTCTAAAATTAGCCAGGGGAGGTCAGTAATCTTTTAATAGCACTGTTAAAAATTGGCAGCCTAATTAAGTTATGAATTGCAAAAGGCTTGTCAAGTTGGAACTGCTTGCTCAAGGACCAGATAGATATATAAGGAGAGGTTCCTCATCAAGTCTCAATTCCTTTCTGTGTAAGTAATGCCCAGGAATCCTGAGCAAGGGCTGATCCCAGATACGTAAGTGTCTTGGGAGCTGCTTAGCTGCTTAATAGGTGATCTAAGGAAAGGGTAATTCTAAGTGTGGTTTTATTTTATTTTGGTGTGTCTGTTTTGTTAATCTTGGAGGAAGAAGAAATTCAGTCATTACTGTCACGCAGTTCGGTGATTGATCTTTTTTTTGTTCGGTGGAAAGGGCAGCTGGCAAACCACTGAGCAATTTCAGCTCAGGGTTAGAGTATTCCTCAATGGGGAACTGGACCATGGCTGTAATGACCAATGTTTCCAAGGAATACTCGAGTTCACCCTGCTGGTTCCTTGCTGGGCAGCCCTGGAGGCCAGTCTGGCAGTGCTGCCTTCAGGAGTTGCTGTGCAAGTGGGGCAGAGCCAGCAGGTCCTCACAGCTGAACAGTGGCTTCAGCACCTGAGCCTCGGTGGCCACACAGTTTCCAGCACACACAGAGGAAATGGGACAGTGTGACCCTGTTCACCACAGCCCTAAAATGGGCTTTAAGGCAATTTTTAAACATTAAATTACAGCTTCCTACCCCTAAACAAAGGATCCCCTTGGAGGTTTGCCCCTGCAATTCATTCTAAATAACCAGAAAGGTCACAAAAGCTCCATCCTCTGCAGAGCAGTGCAAATTTTCCTTGGGCTGGGGGCTATTTTCCCATGCAGAAATGACCCCTTGGGCATTATACCATATTCTCAGTTCATATTTACCTGATCTATTAGAGGCAAAAGCAGTTCTGACAAGAGCAGTAATTACAAGAATGTAATGTTCATTTCTACAGAAGGCACGGTGTCTGCATGTCTGGGAAGGGCCCAAGATGCTTACAGCATTTCTATTTTCCATGCTGTGGTGAATTTGGAACCTCTACACAGCTTAAGACAGAATAAATTTCACTCCAGCACAAATCTCTTGATCATTTCTCCCTCAAATGTGGGAAAACAACACTGAGAATGTGGAAAGTGTAGAGCACATCATAAATCCATGGACACAGGAACTCAGAAAGCTGCATAAGGCACATAAGGTCTGCTATAAAGGAAGCACTGTGCTTTCATATTATTTTCTGTTTAAAATCTACATGTGTGGTTTGGGACAAAGGTCTTTTAGTGTGGAAGAAAGAAGGTTCAGTGTTTTTCTTCTTTTTTTTTTTTTNTTTTTTTTTTCCCCCTGAAGAGAGGTGCGTCTCTGGAGAGACAGTGGAGAGATGTGCTACAATCTCCAGCATACACTGCTGTAGGAAAGGGGAAATTTTTGAAACCACAGGAAGAATTCTGGGCAGAACTCAGCACCCAGGATATAGTTCATGTGTGAATAACCAACAGGTGTTTAAACAAAGACACAGGTTTGCACGCTGGCTGGCATTTGCTGAGTTTCACTACAGATTTCTGAGGCTGGGATTGGGATGACTTGAGGAAGTCTTCCTCTACCACCTGATCCTATCAGAAAGCAGCACACCTGATCTTTCTGTTCCCAGGAAGGCAGAGTGTAGCTGCTTCTCCTGGCACAGAAATATGACACCTGAATATTCCTACTGCTGCTTGAGAAAACAGATCCCCGAAACCAAAGAGGAGTTTCTGTGTTGCTGGATTTCTTGGGGCATCTGACTCCGTGTTTCACAGAGCCTGGGAAATCTGCAGGTTCCTAGATTAATATTTTCCACATGCCTGCCCTTTTCCTTGTGAATGAAATGCAGAATTAAAATCCCCTAAGGACTTTCGGTGCAAATAATCTAGACAATCTAAAAACAAATTGCAGATTAGTCATCTATTTAATGAAAAAAGTCAAATCACCAGCATCAGCTGTCCCAATTACTGCCATCAACTCTATTTTTGCCCACATCTGCTCTATATTGAGGAGAGATGTAGAAGCTGAATTTTGTGATTCATGTTCAGAGTGGGAGCAGAGCCCAGGTGGGGCTCATCTCCCCTCACTTTCATCTTTACACAGCAGATTTCTTTCTAAAGCTTAATGGGCCACTCTGGGCTCCCTTGATAAAGAGTTCTCACACGTGTTGGAGCTCAAACTTTGCCCTTGTTCTCACCGATCAAACCTCAGAGACTGACTGTGATCCCAACACAACCATGGATCAACCAGTAATGGAAAAAAGTTGCCCTGCAGTGGGACAAGGTTATGCTAGCAGGTATCTGAAACCTCTCCTCAAAACATCTACCAGGATCTATTCTCACCTGCCCTGTGGAGCTGCCAAAGGAGTATCAGGTGGGCAGTCATAAACAGAAAGGGGTGACTGAACTGGGACATCTGAGACCACCCAGACCTCAACCAGGACAGAACAGCCTCAGGTTGGTTTAGGAGCAATCTAGCCTGACTCCTTTGAAAGAAATCATAAGCTTTGTATTACCTGTAGCATCCTAAAACTTTTTTTTTTCCTAATTCAGCTTTTTTTTCATTATGTTACATTTCCCTACTTTTCTTGCTCATTAAAAGAAGGATTTTAAAAGCTACAAGCCAAACAAGAAAGATTTCTAATCTAAATAAATCTTTACAGTTTACAGTATACATACTAGCTTGTAAATATTTGTTAGGATCTCTGCTGGAAAGGAAAAGTAAGGTAATATTTTCCTCAAGAAAGGCTTGTTGAGGTGCAGTGATTTTCAGAAGTTATTGTTGCTTTAAGAAAGAATGATTTTGCTTGTGGCACAAATAGAAATGCCAGAATGCAATTAGAACTACAACTATGTGAATGTTTAATCAAATTCATGGCCATCATGAAGACTATTTCGGTGTTCATCCAGCAGATTCTCCACAGCACTGCAAATTGCAGAGCAGTGAGGCAGCTTCTATGGAACTGCTGCTGCTGTGGGAGAACAATTGCTCCTCTCTGCTCCATAAATGTGAGGTTTTTCAAACTGGGGGACTGTAGAAAAGCCAGGTTCTCTGAGGTTTGTCTGTGCTGTCTTTCTGCCTGACCATTGATGATTCAGAGTCACTGACACCCAGCAGCACCTCCTGTTGTAAGACACAAAGTCCTCAGTGGGGTTCACACACAGAGGATCTGTGAGAAGGGATTACATAAATAAATATTTGATACCTGTGGCAGTCACTGTCCTGCCCAATTCCAGGAACACAGTTCCCCTGAGAGCCTTCTGCAGGTGCTGCTGGAGTAATTGTGCCTCCTTTGTGCCAGCCCCAGGAGAATCCTGTCACTCCTGTCCATGACAGGAATCCAGGGACACAGCCCAGCTTGGCTCAGTTCCCACAGCTGGACCCTCCTAAATAATTTCATTTGCCTTCTCATCAAAGAGAGGAATAAAAGCTGTTGCACAGCTGTGAGGTACCAATTTTCAGTTGGTCTACACAGATCTATTCAGATCCTTGCTGTTTCATCCCTGTTTGAGTGGGTTTGTGGCAGAGTGATCCAGGAATGCAAGATCTCACCCCAAATTTCTACACATCTCTGGATTCCAGGAAAAAAAAAATAACCACAGCATTGATGCAAATACCAGGATTAATTCATGTATGAATCTGTGCTGATATTGGATTGGAAAGCAATTGTAGAAACCTTATGAATCACCACTAAGTTGATGATGTTGCTCAGTTAGAGGTTAAAAGGTCCAGCCACAAAGCTGGAAGAAAGCAGAAGGTGTATTTGGGCTATCAACCTCTATAACCTCTGTGCCTACACTGGCACTCACCTACACAAGCAGTGTCTTCTCCAACAGGGCATCCTTAATTCTGTTGAAATCAACAAAGGAATCTCTGTCAAACCTATGCCATGGTCCCTCACCCTGCAGGATATTCTAGATGCTGATGCAAGCTTTTATTGCATTGTGTGTAAAGAAGGAAACAAACAGATGTTTGTTTTTAGGATTTAAAATCCTGCCTTGAATGGAAGGAGGTTCCAGCAGGCACCACAAACCTGTTCTAGCACTGCAGGCTGCAGGAGATGGGGGGTTGTGCTGAAAAATTTTGTTCTACCACACCATGTAATAAACAGCTCTTTAAAAAACCTCTTCTGGTTACTGGCAGTGTAGGTAGGAGAGCTAACCTCCCACCTACTGGAACCCTCTCAAATCCATGGAAAGAATATCAGTGATTTTACTTTGGCTTTAAAAGTGTGCATATCTTACACAAAATCAAGAAGTTGCCTTTCTACGAAACAAAAGTATGTATCCTGTCAAACTTTTCCAAATAGAGATGGCTCATTCATCACTGAAATCATCCCCATCAAATATCTGAATTCATTTGTTCCTGTAATGAACTTCGTAATTCCTAGAATCCACAGTTAACCCCTAATGGGAAATTTGCCGTATTTCCTACAAATTCTTAAAAGTAAATATATTTTTTTTCCCTAAAACTGTTACCACGTTATCATAATCGACCGGCCTCCGCGGTTTTCCAAGAAATCTTTGGGATCCTGTGTGGAAAAGTGTGTGTTACATATGGAAACATGCACTGGGCTTGGAAACTTCCATGGCTTGGAAAATTTGCAGCACTGAAGGATTTATTCTATCATCCATAGAAATATTAGATCCTTCTGAGAATCTTTCATGGATGTAGGCTCTTTGGGTCTATAAAGAGAGGGAATTTTCAGCTCAAACAAGTGCCCAGCCTTAAAACCTCCACCTTGAAAGGACAGAGTGAGGTTTAATAGGCATTTCAGTGCCAGGACATGTCAGTCAGATTATTATTGGCTCTAGCTGCCCTCTCACAAGCTGTTACATTCTTTACCTGCAGCAGAGTGGCGCTCGAAAAGGTGCAAAATTCTTCTTTGCTTTTGAAAACACCAATGAAAGTGAAAAAAAAAACCAAACCCACACACCAAAACCAAACCAACAACCCAAACCCCCCAGTCCAATTCACACAGCTGGAAACCTCTGATCTTCGTATAAGAAGGGTAGACACACAAACTTCTGTAGGAAGGGTCCTTGGAGAGGTAGAAGTAAGTCCACAAAGCCCAGACATTTATTAATTAATTAATGTGAAATCCATGAAAGCAGCTGATTGCTGACATAAATGGCCATAAATTCTGGCCTCATTTCTGCTGTTACCACACACGGATGTTTGTGCATGCTCACCCAGTGTTACATAACATTGCACAAATCACAGTAGTGATCTCAGGCTTGCTCTCAGCCCAGGTCCAATTCACAGAATCAGAACTATGTCTTTCAAATAAATCAATCTCACTGAAGCGTTATATGGTTCATAAAGTCCTGGGATGGGAATTTTCTTTAGAAAAAATGAATCACATTTTACAGAAGGGTGAGGGGGAAAGAAAGAGAGGGAAGGGGAAAACAGGATTATTATTTTTAGATCACAATGTTTTGAAATGTGATCTGCTCTTTAGTCTAAGATTTCTCAGCTGCCCTGTCTCCTTTTTTTTGTTTCATTCTTTTTTCTTTTTGTGAGGAAAGGGTTGAGACAGGAGAGAAAATCATATATACACAAAACAGCTTTGTCTATAAACTCTAAAAGTGTGTTTGGCTTTGCAGAAAAGAAGTTCTGTATGAATATGGGGAGTGGAGGCCAGGGGATGTTTTGTGGGGAATCACACTGCTCTGTAATTAGAGATCTTGTATGTGTATAAACAAACTCTGCTGTAAGATCAGCAGAGAAAAGACTTGCTCACTTGTCTGATGGCCAAGGAAAATTAAACCAGAGCAGACTATAAGTAGAATGAAGAAGAAAACAGAGGGCAAAAAAAAGCTCCGGTGGCTGAGAGGAAAGGCACCTCCTGGCAAAAGGGTTAAAGTTCTGCTTACAAACTTTTCAGACCCAGTATAAGCCTCTTTTTCTTTGGACTTCATCAGAGGTCTCATGACACAGACCTCTCCTGGGGAGCTTTGTGACCATCCCTCAGGTGTGCTGCAGAGGAGCGTCAATAAACTTTCACTTCAAGGCGAGGGTCAAAGCGCGCTTCAGATAAAATGGAGCAGCAATGGCAAGGAGCTCCACAAACGAAAACCCCCGGCCGTTCCTTGCCTGTGTGCTGTTCCCAGGCCTGTTAGGGCCCCAGCGCTCCCCAGCTCCGGGCCCAGCCCGCCGGGCAGGCCCAGGCTGGCTGCGGGGGTCTCTGCGGGGAGATCTGCCAGCTGAGAACTTCCAGACACAGCCACATCAGCTGCCCCCAGCCCCCCGTGGCAGGAAGCACCTGTACGTGTTTTACATCCACCAGGGACAACACCTCCCAGCGTGCAGGCCTCTCATCTGGCCGGGACGGCCTGGGACCCACCCCCTCCTCCTCAGGTAGCCACAGCCCCCGGCACAGAGCGCTCGGAAGCGGCCACAGCTCACGGGATGAAGGCCTTTCCTCTCCGCCATAAAATGCACCATTTGCTATCACAACCTTTTTCTCCACGGGGAACGGCTGGCGATGGGTATTTGCTCCTCTCAGCCTTCCTCCTCTTCTCCCTCCGTTTTTCCACCACCCCCGCACACGTCAAGCCCCGGGAGGTTTCAGGGGAAGGAAGAAGGAGGTTGTGCATTGTCTGAGAAGGGTTTATAAGCTGCCCTTCTGGCACAGAGCTAGAACCAGGACATTGTTCAGCTACGTGTCTGAACTAGAGGAACAGGAGCAATTGGATGCCACAGGGTGGCTCAAGGGGAGTAAATTAAATTAGCCCTCAGAGTGTTAACCAGCACGTGGCCCCAGCTGCAGCTCTCCCTGCCTTCCTCTCTGCCTTTGGCTCTGCCAGGCAATATCCTCACAGCTACAGCACAATGCCAAACGCACCTTGGATTATTCCATGTTTACTGCATAACACAGCAGCCCTTGGAGACAGGGCTGGAGACAGCTGGAGACAAGGCTACCCACACTGTCTGGGGTCCATCCAGGAACTCAAGGCAGCTGGTCAAGACAGGAGGCAGACTCAAAGACAAGGCTACCAACACTGCAGCTCAGAGCAGAGACAGGATCACAAACAGGGCTGGAGCACAGGCTGGGAATCCAGTCAGCAATTCAGGACAGCAGGAGACAAGCAATACCTCTCAGGCACCCTGGGAACCCAGGTCTGAGCTCAATGGAGCTCAAGGACAGATTAATGGGCAGGGGCTCCGTGGATGGAAGCCCTTGCCCTCTTTAGGAATAAAGCTGTGAATGGAGTACAAGAAAAAAAAAAAAAATAGAAGCATTTAGATTGGGTTCCTCATCCCATTACCCTCGTTTCTTGGCATCAGCATATCTAACACCTTGACCAGCTCCTCGAAGCCAACTGGAGGAAAGGCAACAGTCTCTTTTGTTTGGGTTTGGCCAGACTGTTCAGCAGAGCTGTGATTACATTAATCACTCAAAGCAGCCAGAATGTTCTCCCCTTTTTTAAGCTCAGTGAGGTAAAACCATCAAATGCTCCTGCAAGCCTATCTGAAGGCATTGTATGTCTGCCTGAACTGAGCCACCCTTTGCCCTGTTTTCAAGTGTAACACCCTTACCAGCAGTACTGTCTCTGCTCTCCTGCAGCCTAAACACAGTTTTGCAGTCTAAATACAAAGTTTCACTTTGATACAACCAGGCCCTTAAAGTATTAATCTTAATCTACGAATCTGAGAACAAAAGCCTTCATCTAAGATGTGCCATTTTGAGTCAGAACCACCCTTGCTGTAAAGTGTTCCATTTTATAAACCCCAGTCCTTGAGGGCAAACAGCTTATTGTTTAATAGAGTTGTGCAAAAATTCTAGAGGTGAAAAATCCCCAAAACACCTGCTGCTGTAGTTAATGCCTGTGCATTTACTTCTAGCCATAACATGCATAGGTATAATCTGTCTGTGAAGAGACAGTACGGAAAGTTTTAAAAAGGCAGGAATGTTCAAGCTGTTTTCTTCTAGCTCCTCTTTACCAAAAAGACAGAGAGAGAATGTGCAGACAAGTGTGATCTCATAACAAATGGCAAGGGGGTTTAATTTCTTTTAAGACATTCATGTGTCAGAAGACACACATGCATAATGGAGGGCTTCTGTTTTGCATGGAGAAGTGGCTGTGCAGTAACTGGATGATAAATCACATCCCAACCTTGACAATTTTCTGAGAACGTGATTTAATATAAGGCAGCCCACTGGCCATGCTGCTTTGCTCCCTCACGGGCTGTGGGATCCCTCAGGAGCAGGGGGGTCAGACCCAGTGCTCCACTGCAGGTTTTATTGACCATTTGGTTTGCTGTCCTTCCCTCAGGCACCAACTTACTCAGGTGCCCCACACCCTGGGAAAGCATCCCACAAACGGCCCCGAGCAGCAGGCAGGAGCAGAGACGAGTTCTTTCACAAGCTGAGATGGCAGTTTATGCCCAGAAGCAAAAGAACTGATAAACCTCATAATACTTTAACCTCAAAAGTTAACTACAGGTATTATTCCTATTCAAATGCTTAATCCTACCCTGCCTCTCAAACTGTTTGTCTCCATGTCCCACAGCAAAAAATTCCACAGGTTGATTAGATGCCACTTTAAGGTTTACTGACTTTCAAGGGCTTTAAACACATATCCTTCATTTCACCCTGTTGATCCATTATGAAGAGGTAAATGGAAGTGTCCAGTTAATTACTCTCAGTCAGCTCTCATGCTGGTGGGATAAGATAACCACGAGGTCCTAATGGCAAGGATGTTCTTAAACTAAGGAGGTAAGGGTTGGGGCTCCAAGCATCCTGGGTGGATGTTAGAAATAACAGGGAATGTGTGGCCAGCTTTTCTGAAGTGGCATGCCTTTGTAGCCACAGAAATTTTATTACATAGTTGGGAGGGATAGCAGTGATCTACTGGAAGAATCCTCATTTAAATTAACACCAGAAATCTAGAAGTTTATTCTGTCTATCAAAATGAAGTTAGGCTCATCAATGTATTTTCTCACAGAGGCAGAACAATAATCCTTCCTTGCTCAGGTTGGGATGTTGCCCTCACTTGTGTCTGCAGAAAAACACAAACACTCATAACTTGCCATTTGACTGCATATTTAATATCAAAAATACCAGTAAAACTAGAGATCTTAATGGGGACATCTTAATTTAGCATAACCTTTATTCTCAAAATTGCTTCTAAATTTTGAATGGAATTTTTCTGTGAAGTCTAGTTTCAGTGATTTGACGCTTACCTGGAATATAGGCCAAACCCGTGTTTCATTGAAAAAATGTTTGTATATTTAGATAAATGGGACTGCTCTGCAATGACAGAAAGGCTAAGCTACATATCTGCCAATAGACTCACAGCCAGCCTTCATCAGAATAAACTGTAGATAAGACTCAGTAGAGCAGCACAAAGAAATCCAGTGGAGTGTTAGGCTTAGCCAAATACATATATTTAAACAGGCAGGAATATTCAGTACCTGGGGGGACCATGAAACAGATTAAAAATACTGTGGTATAAATCATGGTAGAACTTTTCTCTTTGTGCAAAAATAATTAACATGGAAATCCTCTTACCATGTATCAGAGATCAGGCTGCCTGGGAAGGAGGTAACCCATGGACCACAATGATATGAGACAGGAGAGGCTGACCAAATAACCTCAGAGTGGATGATAACCTACTGATTGAGGCTGTCAGCTGGGATATAAAAACTGGATTTAAACCTCTGCTGAGGCATTCTCTGCCAACCCACACAAGTGCCCTAAGCAGACAGCCCTCAGCTGTCCCAAGGTGTCTTTGCACATGTGTGTGAAGATATTTTACAAGGCCTTTTAGTTTTCATTGGCCTCGCCACGAGACAAGAAACCTTTCTTGAACCTCAAACACTTTTGTGGGATGAAGCACTCATCTCTCTGCTGTTGAAAGCCGTGCACTTTTAAAGCTCAGCCTCCTGAAAACTTTGACACAGGGAACTGGCTGTGTTAGATCTGCAGAGGATTCTGCTATGCAAAGGGGCACTGAAGTACTCAAATCATCAAAGCAATGCTTGCTATTCAACAATGAGCTGCCATTTGTTGCCAGAGAAACACTGTGTTGAATGAAATGCATTTAGGAAAACATTATTACAAAGGGAAAATATGAGTAATCAACCTAAAGCAACGAGCCATGGAAGCTTGTTTTATGAAATGTCTTCCGGACTGTCTCAAAACATCAGACATGCTGACAGAGACACCAGAGCTTTTCTGCTGTATCTTAGAGAGGTGGTTTCAATCCTAGATTCATCATCCCAAAACTATACCAGCTCGGTCTACCTGTCAAGTTGAGTTTCTGAGTGGAGGAGACTGAAAGTCTGAAAGTCCTGAGAGAATCTAAAAGAAATTCCTTCCAACCAACATGCTCATGGTTATGCCTTTTTCTGGTGTTTTTGTGTGTGTGCATGTGTCTATATATGAATATTCTTCTCTAGTTCTTCCATATTTCTTCTTCCCCCTTCCTTGAAGATAGGGAATCAAATCATGCTCCCTGCACCAGGCAAAGAAACTCTCATGTGAGCAGAGAAGGAAAACTACATTCCAGGAACTTAAGCTGAGCTCTCCAGAATCATCTCCCATCCTGAAGCTTCTTTTTTTATTAAATCCATAGACTTGAAATAGCCTGACTTACCACGAACCAGAAATTCAGATTGCACATAAGCAGCTTTCTTCACCACATGCCATATTCTGCATGCAGTATTGCAAATTTATTTGCCACATCCCTGGAAGTGTCCAAGGCCAGGCTGGACCAGGCTTGGAGTAACCTGGTCCAATGGAAGGTGTCCCTGCCCATGGCAGAGGGTAGAATTAAATGACCTTTAAGGTCCTTTCCAACCTAAATCACTCTGTGATACTACAACTCAACATATTCTATATATTCTGTATTTTCGATGTATTCTGTATGTTAGTACAAATGAAAGACTTTCTCCAGCAGGAGCAAGAAGGCAACAGAAAAGTAACTGTGCCTTATTAAATCATGCCTTGGTTTTTTTTCCTTCCCTCAGGTGCTCCTGGGGTTACACAATTTTGGCTTTGCTTAAGTTGAGAAAATTTACTGGGAATCACATAGACACACACTGTGGGGCTCATTAGCCTGCTGGGTGATTTTAATAACCCACAAATATTTCAGAAGGAAAAAAATTGCCTCCTTACAAATGAAATTATGGAGTTATATAAGCAAGTCTGGTCATATCAGCATTGTATATAGATCAGCCTACAGTGTGGCTTGTGTCATTCCATGGAATAAACAAGTGTATTGGTGTATTCTGTGCAGATCAGCAATATCTGCAACAGCAACCTCAGGAGGTCAAGAGACACGGAACCTTGAACCCACTGCATTTGTCTTTTTGTTTTCAAGAGTACAGGATGAGTTGCAAGTTTAACAAAGTACATTTTCAAGTAAAACATGGGGTCAAAGAGAAATCACACGTGGGGATGAACTCCCATCTGGGCCTGGACATTTCTTGATTAGCCAGTCAACAGGCAGGGAAGGTAGAACAAAACAAACTCTTAATTCTCTTTGTATCTTAATTAGCTTTTAAAACACAGACTTGAAAACACTCAACAAATAACAAAAATACTGACTCATACCAAAACTTTTTCTTTCCTTTCCATTTTATTTTTTCCCATCATGTTTCAAGCCTTCTTAGCTAATTTAGGTGTCAACCTACCTTGTAGAAATGCTGTCAGCTTTATGACATTGTTTCCATTAGGGTGTGCACTTTTCCATTTTGATGTCTCTCCTTAATAAGAAGTTCCATCAGAATTAAAACACTTGAGGGTAGGATTATGTCTAGGTATATCCATTGCTTTTGCTCAAGGAAAATAAACTGCTGTTGTCACTTGATAGGTACTTCATCTGTTACAACAGGATTTCTTTATTTTCACTGTAATTCTGCCTTTTTCTGACTGATGCATATTCTCCTATGACACTTTCCTGGAGAATTTTTCCTGTGGCCATATGTACTGGTCATCAAAAAAAAAAAANAAAAAAAAAAAAAAAGCATCCCAGGCATGCAGCTGGTTCTGACACATTGCAGGCACATCTGAGCCCTTCCCCAGCCATCAGGTCAGCTCTGGGGGGCCACTGCACCTCAAGGAGCTCCTGTCCCTCCTTGGGATGCTAATCCAGAGAGCTCTGAGAACACACGAGCAGCCTGCCAAAGCAGAGTGGAACAGAGAGATCCACTGTTTGGGTTTTTCACTGCTTCTATCTCACTCTCCAAAATCCTTCCTTACTTACCTAATGACATGGGAAGTTTGCTGCTACCCCAACAGTCCAGTGAAAGCACTCAACTCCTTGTTCCTGTACTAAGTGGAGCCCGACCCAAAGTTCAGTGATGCCAGATGAAGTATTGCCTCCCAAGCATCTCTGAATGCATTTGGGCAGCTGGGGGAGAGGGATTAGTTCAATATTCTCATTACACTCATGCATATTTAGTGCTGCATGGTCAGCCTCAGGCACCCCAGAGCTGTGAGTAAGCACTCTGCTGCCACACTAAATGTTGGGATTCAGTTCCTTTGAAAGCAGAAAACAACAACAGCGGGTTTTGTCCATGTTCAGTTTTTAACTCCCACTGGCTTGCTTGTGACATTTAGTTTTGCCAACTCCTAGAAATTTGTATGAAGTGTTCTTTGGCCTCAGCATCCCCACAGGAATTAATTATGCACTCCTTCAGCCCTATGACAATTCTTCAGTGTCCAAAGAAATCTGCCCTTTGTGTCCCCTACACATTGGCTGCTTCTGCGTCTGCAACAGATCTTCACCTTCTCACCAGACCAGGGAATGGCTCATTCCAGAAGACTCCTCTACGTCTCACCCAATGCCAAGGCAGAAGTAATTACTTGAGAGGTATTTTGTCCCATTTATTTCCTGGAATGGAAATTAAAGGAGCATGGAGAGGAGGGAAGAGAGAACCGGAGTGTAAACCGACTTTTTTTTTTTTTTTTTTTTTTTTTTTTTTTTTTTTTTTTTTTGCACAGTGATGGAGCCAGTTCAGATGTCCTAAAATAGCAGGTAGTTTGTGTTCCACTCCCCTCCCAGGAAAATAACATTGGATGCTGCCTCTCCTTGGAGTTCTCGGGTAGCCTGAGCAAAAGGAGTAGAGGGAGGGATGGCTTTTGCTGCTGCAGGAAGCTCAGTGAGTGCTGAGCCCCACAAGGAGAACAGTCCCTGTGGAACAGGCAGCTTGGCACTGCAGCAGGGTCAGAGGCACGTGGTGGTTCAGCTGAGAGGCTCACAGCTGGCACTGCTGCTGGAATGAGCTCAGAGACCAGGGTGGCTCCACATGGAAGCAGTTGCTGATGCTATTAATGCTATTCATAAATCTTGGGCTTTCTGTCCAACCTACTTCCCAAACATCCAACCAGACGAAAAAGCAGATTCAAGCTTCTTTGCACAACTCCAGGGATCAAGAGAGAGGAGCCAACACTGCAGAGTATTCCTGGCCTACAGAACTTTCCTGAGTGGTCAGGGGAGGGCACCGTGACCCAAGGCTCTCCCAGCTTTGGCATGACGGCGTGGCTGAGGAAGAGGCAAATGCTTTGTGCTGAGGAACATTAATTTAGTCTTGTGGCTGTTCCAGTTCATCCCGAGCCAAGCAGGGATCTGACCTAGCTGAGAATATCAGATTGTGGCATAAAGCCAGCTGTGCCATCCCTTTCTGAGGGCTCCAAAATCAGAATTTCAAATTTATTTGGCTGGGTAGCTGCGCTCCAGCATCACTAGGCCAGACATCTTTTTTAGATATTACATTTTACATGTATGTTTTAAATAAATAGCCTGTATTTTAGGAGCACTTAGCCATAAGTATATAAACTGCTCTGAGGTTTACCCCATTGGAATTAGAATGAACCTAATTCATAATTCAGACATCAGGCTAGAAACAGCTCAGCCTTGCTCCATGGACCTATAGCTTGATGTCTGAACTGCCCACGAGACGCCCTCTAATCCCAATAGCTGTAACCTAACCTCAGAGTGGTTTCTAAGCTTACTAAATAAATATACTTTTTAAAGAGGAATGCACCATATTTATTAGGGTTTTTGCTCCGTTCAGGCAGACTATCATTTTAGAGCAGCTCCTATGAGAGAGGCTGTGGAGAGACACAACTATATTAAAAAAAAAAAAAATTCAGAGCCTAGTAGGTTTTTTTGTTTGTTTGTTTGTTTTGGGGGTTTTTTTCCTTTTTCTTTTAATGAAAAATAAAAAGAAATCCAGTGTACTCTGTTTAACTGACTACAGGAAGTATCTGATGGTACAAATTCTTAAGCATAAGCACTTAACCATGCAGAAACTTCCCTGGCATGGGTAGTCACACTGACTTCACTATCCCTGCCAGCTTCAGGAGGTGACCGAAGAATGGGCTCAAGCTCTTGTTTCATTCCTCAATCAGCATCTTTTTTGCATGTTCCCACATGGTACTCGGGTAAATTTAAAAAAAAAAATCTTCCCAGTTAAAATGGAGTGATGGCATTTGGTTTGTCCTGAATGTGTGCACTCAAACCTCATTCCCATTTTACAACAAAAACTTTGCTCATTACCAAGAATTATTTTAGAAGCCTCATTGTATGAAGACAGAAAAGCTGAATTCTCAAAATAGCATTTTTGCAAGAGGAAGGAACACATTAATAGCGTGAAAGTCTGGCTGTCTGATCAGATCATGGCATTCAGATTTTATCTTCATTGATAATTTTTCAACTTCACTCAACACTCTGGATACTGGAAAAGGGCTGTGCAGCAGGGACTTTTCTGAATGCCTTAATACCACAAACTGTATCTGGTCAGTCTGTCTGCTCTCCATGTGTGCCTGGCTTCACAGCAAATAAATGCCAGAAATAGCATTCCTACAGGATTTCCAGTTCAAAAGCCACAAGAATGCTCTTTCTCATGGTATGGCACCATGCAATAAAATGGTGTCATCTGGAAAATTACAGTCTTGGAAACAAATGTTTTTCCCTCTTGACTGATTTAAATCATCTAAAAATAGATGGGTTGTCATATAACTTTTATATTTGTCAGGGGACACCCTCATTTCATCTTGTGACAGTAAAAGAAATGTATCCCATAACAAGAGAGACAGATCTTCCTAGGGAATCCCCCAGGAATATTTTTTTCCTCTCTAACTGTGCAAACTCCTCAGAAATAAAACTTGAAAGCAATTCATCAAAGGTTGAGAACCCATTCAGGGTCACTCCAAGCAAGGATTTCAGGGAGTATTTATAAAGTAGAAATTTAGGGGGATAAGGAAGGAAGCATCATGGACAAAACTCCTCTTCAGTTCTTCTTTCTGCTTTCCTAAGTAAGACTTCTTAAAACTGACTCTGTACAAAAACAGGTTGTCACATCTTGTGGCTGAGAGAAATATCATCTTAATTCATCTCCCTGATCCATTTGGGAATGGTGTTTGCCTGATGACTTCAGAAAACAGCAAAACCTTGCTGCTGACAAGTCATAGGATAATTTAGCATAGGGAACTGAGGCTTTCCAGCTTGTCAAGGGAGAATCCTTTTGGTTTCTAACTAAGATAACACCTCAACATGGATCATGTATTGGTCAAGGAAAGTCACCAAACTACCAAATCTACTCGTAAGCTCTTCCCTCTCTAATTTCCTGGCTTCCCTCCTCAGTCTTCCTATAAAAGCAGCTTATCAACTCTTTTATCACCATATGAAGCTGGTGTAAACACAGATGTTTGTGAAACCTGCTCTTCTAAAATCAACTTGTCATTGATGAGCAACAGTTCCCATCTCCATGTACTTGCTGCCTTTTGCAGAAACTCAAAGAAAAAGCATGGTCCCCATTTTGAGTGTGTTTTACTCCCAGTATTTCAAATGATTTTTTAACAATCAGCACAAAAGCTTAAAGAATAAGCTACTTCATTGCAAGTCCAGCTCTTTATTTCCATCTGAGAGGGTTCATGCTTTCACTATTTAGAGTTCAGGGGTTCAGGCCACACCAATAGTTTGAAAGTGCACAGACACAGGAATTCTGGCAGTCTCTTGAATATTACATTTACAATTCTATATATAATCTATATCACATCAAGGATCAGGGACTCCTTATAAGCAAAGTAAGCAATAAATTGCAGTGCCTGAAAGTGTCTTTGCAGTTTTCAGTGACTCACTGCTGAGAAATGTTAATGATGGAGAAAAGAACAAGTTTACAGGTAGAGAGTAGAATGTCAATTATGATGAGTGGCGTGCTAAATTTCAGGTAATAAAGTGCACTGCAGCAATTAAAAAGAGAGTACATTTATAGACATCTACCTGACAGGGGGGTGCAGCCAGGTGGGGATCAGGCTCTTCTCCCAGCAAGGGACAGGACAAGAGGAAACGGCCTCAAGCTGTGGCAGGAGAGGTTCAGGTTGGATATCAGGAGGAGTTTCTTTATAGAAAGGGTGCTCAGGCATTGGAAGGGGCTGCCCAGGGAGGTTTGGAGTCTCCATCCCTGGAGGTGTCCAAGGAAAGACTGGACTTGAGTACTCCGTACTCTGGGTTGGGTGACAAGGTAGGGATCAGGCACAGGTTGGACTTGATGACCTTGGAGGTCTTTTCCAACCTGGATGATTCTGTAAATTAAAGCCTGAACTGTTTCTTTTCTGGTGACAATCCTGTAATTACTTCTTTCTACCCTACTAAAGTGATATATGCAAGCAAAACTCCAGTGCACACTAGAAGCCTTTTAGCCTTCCTTTCTCTGCTGTTTGCTTTGTTGGCACCTGCCTTTCTGAACCAGGTAGCAACGCTATACATTATGAATTGCCCTATTAACTCTAGAAACAAAAGCCATATTAAAAATTACTTTTTTGAAGTGGGAAGACCTGCCATTCCTCGGAGCAAAACTCCTTTGCTGAAAGTACTTCCTTGCCCAGCCCCAATAACTAACAACTCTTGGACTGAAACACCTCTGCTTGGCACCCATAGAAGAGATTTGCATGCAAGTTTTCTCTCACATACTTTTGTTCAACAGCTGTATACAAGATCAGCCAGGACAGGCGCCTGACATGCTTTCACATGAAATACACATGTGAGCCATAAGCCTGCTAGAAATTCCCAGAACCACAACATTTCAGTTGTCATCTTACTTGGCCTCCTTCCTACACTGAAGGAGCATCAACTTCAGAGCCTCACAGGCATCTTGTATCTTGGTTTCAGGCATTTGGTCACCCACACTCACAGCAACACTCCAACCATGTTTTGACCATATATAATTACTTTCCTTCATCTTTCGTTATGGTTTTGAGAAGTTATCTGGCATTTATGAGCAGCAGATGTATCCTTCTCTGGCAGGTGACAGCAAAACGATGGGTAGTGACAGTTCCCATAGAGGAAGAATTGCCCCAAAATCTGTACAGAAAGACAGGTCTCATAAGTAGATTTTGAACAGTAATTAAGCACTTGAATGAGCAGGCAGGCGCCAACCATGATTTTAAATCACTAGATTTTTAATAATCGAAATGCTTTGAAAAACCTAGTCCCCTTTGAGAAATGGAAGATCTCATCAAGTCCAGACATTAACCAAACACCACTTTTTTCACCACTAAACCATGATCCCAAGTGCCACATCTACACATCACTTAAATCCCTCCAGGGGTGGTGACCCAACTGTTTCCTTGGGCAGCCTGTTCCAATGCTCAACAACCTTTTGTGTGAAGAAATTTTTTCCTAATATCCCACCTAAACATCCCCTGATGCAACTTGAGGCCATTTCCTCTCATCCTGTTCCTTGTTCCCCAGAAGAAGAGCCCGACCCTCCCTGGCTGCCCCCTCCTGTCAGGGAGTTGTGGAGAAACAGAAGGTCCCCCCTGAGCCTCCTTTTCTCCAGGCTGAGCCCCCCCAGCTCCCTCAGGCCATAAGACTTGTGCTCCCCCCCCAGCTCTGTTCCCTTCTCTGGATATGCTCTAGCACCTCAATGTCCTTCTGACAGAGAGGAGCCCAAAACTGAACACTTCAGTCCCTGTGCTTATTCAGTGGAGAAAGCCAAACACCTCTGAAGGCTCTGAGGATGGCTGGGAGGGCTAAAGAACACTAATAATGGATATTCTGGAAAAGCTGGGTGCTGGCACTGTGGGAATCAGGCTGCCTGGCCATGGCCTCAGTGTCAGGCTCCTTGCCAGTTGGTTTTCCTGCATGGTTTGCATCCTGCCAGAAAGAAACATTTCTGACAGAAGTCTTCTCCCAGTTGTCTTCTTTCAAGTGTCAGGGATCTCTATTTTGGAGCTGCAGTTCCAGGCTTGTAGACCTGCCCTCCCAGGGGCATGGATTGTCAGAGGCTTCCTCACAGTTATAGAAAACTTAAATAAGTTTCATAACTGAAGAGACCTGGGCACTCCCACCCTCAGACAATATCACTGACCACTTGACTCCTTCCTGAATGTTTGCAATAGGCAATTTTTAAATTAAGAGTTCTTATAATTGCTTTTCATACATACTTGGATCCCTTCTCCTGTATATCTAATACAGATCTTTGGACTAAAAAAAATGGGAACAAAGACAGACCAGGGAGGTTTTTAAAAGTAGGAAGCACAAAATGTAAACAAAATTTACATTGCTGGAAAAAGAGACAATTCTCTTAAGAAGTGCAATGGAGACATTCACTGTCTCCATTGGTCTCAGAAATGAATTGGCTAAACTTCAAAAAGCAAAAGAGACTCCAAATCTGGTAAAGTGACTCCTCATCCTGCCTTCCCTCAACAAAATGCCCCCCTGAATTCAGAGGAATTTTCCAAAGGAAGGAGCAAAGGAAGAGAAAGTTTGCCAGAGGTTACATAGGGAATTTGCTGCAGAGCCAGGAATGGAGTTAGCTGCTTGCTGAGGAGTTCGATGCAGGTCCTATCCTTAGACCACAGCAATCTCCATATTTAGCTTGACCAAGAGCAAAGCCAGTCCCATAACATCCATCTGCTCAGTGCCCTGAAGGCACTGACATTTTCAGATGAAAAGCATGAAGTGCTCCAAGCCTCGCTGGCCTTTGGGGCTGGAGCTGGGCAGGGTTTCTGCCCCAGGAGGGGACTGGGAGCCCAGCACAGGGGGGATTTCAGTGCCTGCTGTGCCACTGAGGGCTGTGCACCCCTTCTTGCTGTGGGAGCCAGGCCCACACCTGCCATGGAAACCATGACCTGACATCCTCTGACATCCCACCTCGGCCTCGGGCTCCCCACTGCCCTGTGCCACTGAACATTCTGAGATAGCCAAGGTGAGGCAGAGGGATCTGGGGGCAATTCGAGGCTGTGGGAAGAGCAGTGATCCGAAAGAAAAAGTTCAAGCCCATTTTAGCTGCTGTGGTGGAGGCAGCTCTGGAGTCCTGAACCCAAGCCACCCATTTGGAACAAAATCAAGTCAGTGACAGCAATGAAAGAAGGGTTAAAAAGAGCTAAGCTCTTCCAAACCTGTATGTAACCTTAAACCAAATATTAACAGAAAAAAAACCCCTGGCATTTAAGTTGGCACTTAACTCTGGTTAATGAGGAGTTCAGATTTCCATTCTAACCCTCTTTTTCTGTTGCTTGTAATTTTCTCAAATAAACTCCGTTTTGGGCTGAAATTTTCCGTGCTTGAGATTTTTTTTGGAAAGTTTATACAAAATCAGTTCAACAGTTTATTTATGTTAGCACTGAAAACAAAAAAAAAGCCACACAAAAAATATTTCCATGTATGTTCTGATCAGATATTTTCTGCTCAATAAACTCCAAATCTGCCACAGTAAGGAATTTCCAAATTTTGCTAGTGTTTATCCACAAGAAGTTTAGGAAAAAACCCAGCAACAAACAAACACAAAAACCTCAAGCCAAATCTGGACATTGACAAGTTGAGTCTTTAAAGTCTTTCAAATTTCAATTTCAGGATGTTATGCAAGTACTTTCTGTCTTTCAAGAAGTAGTGGGAAGATTTATAAATAGTTGGAGTGGCATCATCAACTTCAGCCTAACGGTGCTCACTGGAAATGCTCACACAGCTCTGAAAATAAGTTTTAAAAAGTGTCTATTAGCATAATATGCCTCATACCCTGTTCCTGTGGGTATACATGGGCTGCCCATTTGGTTTGAGAACTTTAATTCCACCTGAGGTTGTGCCAACCAGCCTTGTGGACACAGAGAGGCTGAATTCCACTTGTAGCAGCTGAGCACTGGCTGCACCAGTTGTCCTGTAGGTCCAGAAAGCCAGTTTTAATTGCCACTGATTCCGAGGGGAAAAGATAAATTCCAGTAGTGCAAGTTCTTTGAAGGATCATGCTCTGAATCAGCGAGGCTTCCCCTGTGTCAGTAACTCAGCCTTGAAGATTGCACACAAAATCAGTGTGTGCACATTGCACTCTGGTCCTTTGGGGGGGAGCAAGTCGATTTTTTGGTCTAAATAATCAAAATACCAAAACATATGCATAACTATATATATATATATACTTATAGGTATGTATACATCTGTGTGTATAAAAACATATATATGTTAATTGGCTAAACATGCCTCATGGACAGTAGTGTTTACTTGCTGACATGAGGTCAAGAAAAAGATGCCAAAACAGAGTTTAGCAGAGATTTTGATATGGTAAAAACACAGGACACTAACTATGCAAAACACTTCGAATATGTGTGACATTTCTTAACACAGACAACCAACCAAAGCAAGATAAATCAATTTCCCTGCTGGCAATGTGTAATATCCTTTGTTTTATTCACCACTAAAAATGTTATGAATGGCTGGGTATGTTCAGCATGCTTATGAAGAATGTATTTCAATCCCTCTGATGAACGATCCATCCATAGACAAAATAGCTTATTTCCACTGAGAAATCTTGCTAGTTGGTAGCAACAAAAAAAGAAAAAAGAATGAGAAAAAAAAGAGAGGTCATTACTTGCAAACTCCAGCAGTCAGGAAGAGTTCACTTCCTTTGTATTGTACTTTCTTACTGCAGGCATTTAATTTCTGGGGGAAAGAAAATCACAAACATTATTCTCATGAATGAAAATCCTGTACTGCCTTGTGGATTAGTTTGTGTGAGGCTCCTCTTTGTCTCTCATCTGATTAAAGCCTCGTTTCACCAATGAGAATACTGAACAAAAATACCTCCCTGGACGTAATTCACAGCTGAAGTTACTGGGTCACACTTCCACAGAGCACATCAGTGGCAGTATTTCTGCTTTCTAAACTCACAGCCTTGGCACTAGTTCAGCTAAATATTTAAGTACACATGAAGCACAAGCACAGGCGGTTTTTTTCCTCCACTTTTCTGCTCACGCTGATATTCTGTTGTTTTTAACCAGGGGTCTTATTACAGTTTGTCTCTGAGCAGTTTGGGAGCAAATGGGGAATGGTGCTGCCTTTGGGTAACCTGCCTTCACAGAACTAGTCAGCAATTGATGTTTGGCAAGGTCTGATGTGAGGGAAATGTGTTAACTCAAAACACAGAAAGCTCCTAAAAAAAAAAAAAATCCATATCAACATATTTTGCTGCCTTCAGAGGGGAAAAAAAAAAAAAAAGAGAGAAAAAACCAGGCAGACTGTCTGAACCACAGACTCCCTCCAGTCTCTGAAGCCCACAGACACACACTTTGTACAAATATATGATCTTATCCACAGACACAGAGATGCTCCCCCCCTTCCCCTCTTCCCTTGCTGCCATCCTTACTCACAGGGGAGGTATGTAGGCTGTGCATAGTGAGCACAGGCACTGTAGCCTGCCTTGGCACACACAGCCCCCAGCGCTGGCACAGACACACAGGAGGATGTGCACATCACTCCCCAAGCCAAGCAGGGAGCAACACAGTCAGAGGAAGCAAAAAAAAAACCCCACCAGACTCTCCTGCATTAGCACTACTCGGCACTTCCAGTGGGACAGCAAATCCGGAAAACTTGAAAAGCTTTCTCCAAATGCAAGGAATATTTCATGTCACTCCTGTTTTCTTGCTAAGCACCATTGTCCAGGCAGGAAAGCTGAGGAGCATGGAAGTCAGAGGAACTGGTTTCCCTCTGAGTGCAGGCAAGTCAGTGGCAGGGGCTGGCATGGAAGATTAGACTCCTAATTCTTCATTCATTCATTGATTCTCAGCCCTGCCAGGCAGCCTCCCAGGACAAGCTGCAAGCAGAGCCAGAGCAGTGCAGAGCACAATGGTTGCCCCAAAGTCACAGCACACCCTGACAGGTGGCAAATGCCACGGGCAGCTGCAGGAGCTGTGAGTGGGAGGGCACAGGAATTTTGCCAATGTCCTGGCCAGTTCCAGATCCACAAAGCTTCCTTTATTCCACAGTTCCTCCCACTCTATACCAGCTTCTAGCATGGGCTGAATTGGAAGAGGAAATGCCTCTTAAAGGGCTGGGAGACACTCGTGGGATCAGGGAGGGGAAGGAATGCAGGGGAAGAAATACAGTGCTCAACTCTGCCCATCTCAGCTGCTCAGCCTCCTGACAGCTCCCAATTACTGTACTCTGCTGTCTCCCCTCAGCCTGCACTGGAAGCACCAGCTCCTGTTCATTCATCTTACTTCTCCCATGTCCCCACTTAAGTCTGACCTGGCAGAAGATGTGGCATTTTGGTATCAAGGAGAAATGCATAAGACTATGAAAACGTTGGATATTAGCAACAGCGACAAGACTTTTTTAAAATGACATCTTCCCCCAACAAATGATGAACAATTTTTTTTCCTCTTGACCAGTTTTATTCCGTATTACAAGTCACAGGTTGCAAAATACAGCAATATATCTAAATGAGTATTTCAAATCCTTTATTGATCCACTTCAGTTGATATCAGCTACTTCTTTACTTCACCTCCTTTCCTGCCAAAGATTCTCCACATTGCAGCCTGACCCAGGGGTGGGAGAGGTAAAACTGCCAGGTCAGCACTCACTGTTGTGGCAGGAACAGTGTGCTGGGAGCTAGGAATGCACTGGAGGATGGGGAGCTCAGGTGGAAGAGGGACACTGTTTTTTAGAGTGGACAATTGCCTCGTGTTCAACTGCACAGTGTTGAAAAGCAATTCATTTCAGCAGGCAACACTGAGCTATAAGAAGTCACTCTGCTTTTGGCAGGGGAAGGCTTTTTGCCCCTCCCATCCTTTCTAGGGACACACATCCCTGCAAGATGGCTGTGCTGGGGTGTTACCAAAGTGCCTGCATGGCTGGTGATGTGCAAATCACCTCCTTCTGGAGATGAGGGATGGGTGCCTAACTCTGAGCACGGGGATGATCCATCCTGGAGCAGGTGCAGCTGGTGGGCCATGATGCTGTTGCTGGGGTTGTACCTCAGATCCTGTGCCCAGCTCTGGGTCCATCACTACAGGATGGACACTGAGGGGCTGGAGCATGTCCAGGGAAGGGAATGGAGCTGGGGAAGGGGCTGGAGCACAAATCTGATGAGGAGCAGCTGAGGCAGCTGGGGGGACTCACCCTGGAGGAAAGGAGGCTCACGGGGACCTTCTGGTTCTCCACAGCTCCTGACAGGTGGGGACAGCCAGGGAATGTCAGGCTCTGCTCCCAGGGAGCAGGGACAGAATGAGAGGAAATGGCCTCAAGCTGCACCAGAGGAGGTCCAGGTTGGACATTGGGAAATGTTTCTTCACTGAACAGGTGGACAAACATTGAACAGGCTGGCCAGGGAAGAGGTGGAATCACCCTCCCTGGAAGACTTCAAAACACAAAATGTGGGGACATGGTTTAGCACTGAATATGGTTTAGTGGGTGGATGATGCTAAAGGTCTTTTCCAACCTAAATGATTCCGTGATTCTGTGATTCTATCCTACAACACAATCCTCCTGTACTGTGGTGGTTCCACAGAAAGTCCCCAGGTGTAATATCCAGCCTATCTGGAAGGACTGCATCTGTTTGGATGTGAGACAAGCCATAAACTGAGTATGGAAGCACCAGTTCTCTGAAGCAAAAAAACATCTGCTGAAGTCAGTTTATATTGGTGGGTTTCCTGTAGTCCTTTAAAAGTAAAACTGAGCCAGCCAGCTATCATCTGAAGCTCCAAACATGATAAACACACAGCCCATGGATGCTGAACTGTGAGTGGTTTAGTTTGGTACAGTTAACAAGTGCACAAGATGAGAAGTTAAGCACATTTCTGTCTCTGCAGGACCAGGATCAAGCTGCTGTGCTGCAGCCAAAGCTGAGGGGTCACTGTGGGCCACAACAGAGCTGCTGAGATCCAAGAACAATAGAGAGACCTTCTGATACTGGGGATTCTCATGGAAGCCAGTGCTCAGCTGCCATCAGATGCTGATTTAGCCCAGGAGAACCCTGACACTGGGACAGCACCCACACACAAGAATGTCTGTTAAGCTGATGCTGGTTTTAATTGGTTCAGGGATGGAGAGCTACGGTGTGACAGAGAGCCCCGACGTCCCTCGGTGGAACAGGCGGTTAATTCCACATCGCAAGAGCTCTGCTTGGAGGCTTGAGGTCAGAAGAGCTCCTGAAAGGATTTTGAAATTTTCTCGTAAAGGCTGAATGTTTAAGTTATGATTAAGCCGTGTTTACCCGTTAATTGTGCAGTAAATAAAGCCGTGGCTTTAAGCTCGCAGCCACGTTAATTAGGGCTGAGAGGCCGCCCGGGCAGCGCTGGCTGGGAGGGGGCTGCAGGCACGGCTGGGTTATCGGCGGCGCTGCCTCCCCCGCTATGAAAGGGCTGCTGTCTGCAACACTTGGCTCCCAGTCAAAGCCTCCGAGCCTGAAAGATCAAGAGTTGGTTGGGTTGGTTGTTTTTCTTTTCTCTCTCTCTCTCTCGTTTCTATTAGTTTTTATAGATCCACTTGCCCGCTGACAGGGGGGCTGCAACGGGGGAGGAACAGGCTGGCAGCAGTGCAGGGGGCTGGGGGCAGAGGGGAAACAAAGGGTGTAAAAGGTTTGACTTCCAGCTCTGCTTCTATTTACTCTTTTCCCACTGTTTCTAACCTCAGCCATTTAACAATACTTGGAACTTAGTCCTAAAATGGGACTTGGAACTTTCCCACGGGTTGAACCTCCCTGGATTCAGAAATCTGCACATGAGCCGTTGCTAAACTGTTGCCAAAGCTGTCTCCTCTCAAGCTCCCAGGATGTTCCTAGGGCACTAAATGGAGATGCAGGATAAGAGATGGAAGTGACAGATAATTAGGAAACGTGAGGAGGAGAAGGTGATGAAAAAAGCAGTTGGATGTTCACAGAAACAGTCTTGCAAAAATGCTCCCCAGACAGAAAACAGAAATCTAAATATTCTCATGTGAACCCTGTCATGCGCATCTACATCCCAAATTTATACCATTCATGCCAGTACCTTTTCTTTGCACCTCTATCCCTTCTCCACAGGACATTTCTTCTGAACTTGTCAGGATCCTAACACACAAAAATACAATGATCTGTCAGAGCAGTAAGTTAGTCCTGATTCACCCATCCAGCCCACAAACAAATTGCAGAAACAAAATCCAAGGAAATTCTGAAAGAAAAAGGAGGAGAAGTAAGTGCCTGAGAAATTATTATCTGATTGGGAGATGTGGATGGATCTTGAAACAATTCAGTATTTTGTTGCTTGGGTTTTTTTTTTTGTTTTTTTTTTTTTCTGGTAGTGCAGCATTTTCTTAAAAGAAACCACAGTACTTGAGATATTACAGTCCTGCAAACACAGCTGCAAGCTACAACCCAGGAAACACAGATCTAGTTCTCACTTCTGATTCATTACATCACTTTTTGCCTGGTGACCCCCCAGCATTATTTGTTATAATAACAATCAATATTTTATTGTAAGCTTCATGTTGAAGCACAAATTATCTCTTGCAGAATAAGCACAATGAGGACATTAAATCCAACTATAGCAGGGAGCAATTTTTTCCACAAACAGAACACATGGTCTCTGTCAGAAAACACAGTTCATCTAATATTTATTCTCTACTTACATGAAAAGAACAGATTTTCTTTCCCATTCCCCCATCAACAAGTTACCATTGTAGGCTTGTTATTTGCAGAGTAATTAAAGAGATGCTATCCAGATGATCCTTGAACAAGAAAAAGGATGTCACTTGCTTCATTATGAAAGCCATCATGTTCCTTAGAAAGAGCTTCCAGAAATCTGTACAATTCACACGAAAATGCTCACCCTGCCATTCAGATGGGAACATCCACAGGTATGTGACAGTATCAGCAGCAGCAGAACAACACCTATTTCCAGCTCATTGCAAGGGGAAATCAACCAGTGGGAAGTTAAACACCTTGCTTGGTCAAACAGCAAGGGATTGGCATGGACTAAACTAGAACAGAAAATTCTAGAACAGGAAATTCTAGAACAGGAAATTCCAGGACCATCTCTTTGTCCTTAATCCACTCAGTTCCACTGGCCCAGAAATTCCAAACTGTATGCAAGGCAATTCTTTTATGTTTTTCCCTTTTTAATCAGCCATAATAGGGGCATTTTGGTCTCTTTCAAAATAAAGCTTGAGATAAAGGACAATCTATCTTGGTATTGTTTGTCTGTCAAGGATATAATTTTTGGGAGACAAACTCCATGGACTATTTTGACAGTGCAAATTACTGTAGGATCCATGCAAAGAATGAAAATCGATTTCTCATTCCCCAAGGGCCTCTCCATGCATGGGCATATTAAATTAAAAGGTTTGAAGCAAAAGGTCCCTTTTACTTCTTCTTGGTACAACTCCTATTACTTGAAAGAGATATTTTGAAATACCTCACGCTTACATGCAGTTATGTATGGGGGTTTGCAGACACAACTTTAATTGGTCCCCAGGACCTTGCTTTGAAGTGATGACTCACAAAGAGTATTTTGTCAAACCAACTGTGCCATAAAAATATTAAGTGTGGCTTAAAACAGTAAAGGTTTTATTATCCTGTTAACTTCCTGTCATGAAGCATTGCATTAAATTGTACTTTTAAGGGATTAATGGCCTATTTGCTTCATTCCTTGCTGCATTTGTGGTTATAAAAGCTATTAAAAGCCATGTCATCAACAACAGTGTTAATGAAGATATTGGAAAATCAGTCAAGCACAAATATATTCTAATCCATAGTATTAATCCAATTGCCTTTCCCTTGGAGAGATTTCTTTAGTGCTCCCTGGTGACCCTGCAGCACTGTGGCCATTTTGTGGGCACAGCCAGGGAAGTTAAATGTTTGAGAAAGAAACTCAAGGAAAAAAACCTCGACCTAGGTTACACAAGTCTGAAGCTCTGTCACTCAGGAAGGACCATCCAGAAGTGTGGAAAATGTCCCTGTCAACACAGACAACAAACAGCACAACGTGTCAGTCCCACAGCTGAAAACAAATACCAAACTATGGGAAACAGCCACCACTCCCGGGGTTGTGATTTTGGACAGACACACTGCAGAATTGAAAATTAATCCAATTTATTCCGTAAGAGGCAGGTCTGCAAAATCAGCTTTGTCAAACAATGATGAATTCTTCAAGTTTTTGTTTATAAATAGAACCGAGTAATTGATTTCTTTGCTTGTTTGGCAAGTAGCTCATCCATAGAACTATGTAGTCCTGGGAAGCTGAAATCATTCATGAAGTTCTGCTGAATTTCACAATCACTTTGACTGAAAAAGATTAAAATGTAGGAATGCTGAAATGTGTAGCACTGAGGCTGGTTGAAACATTTCAATGTTGTATTTTTCACTTTTTTTTTTTTTTTTTTTTTTTTTTAAAGCAGGATTTGAGAAGAAGAAATCAAAGCCTGAAGTAAAGAAGTAAAACATTTCCGGCAAACCTAAAACAGGGTCACACTTTCAGCATTACAACTAATGCAAGCCCCCACTATTTGTGTAGATTTACACAAACCTCATTCTTTAGCCATCAAACCACCAACCAGTAACAAAACAGCAACAGACTGTCCCATACTGGTATCCTGATTGCCACCTCAGGGGTTTTCACACCAAGCTGCCACCACCCAGAGTAGAAAGGACAGCAGGACGTTGGTGCAGCACACTGATGGGACAGCACTGAAAAACAGTGACTGTTCAACACCCCCAGACACTGCCCAGCAGAGGAAAGGAGGGTTGAGGGTAAAAACAAGCAACCAAACAGCCCCTCAAAGTCCTGTTTTTCCAGGTACAGGGACACAGGAGGTCTCCCAGCCACGGGCACCCTCCCTGAGTGGTGATTTCACCTCTCCACCCTCAAGTTCTTCACTGGGACAGGGGCTGTCACAAACAGGGGCTCTGAGCTCAGCGATTTCCTTAACCCCACACTGCCACTCTCAGAGAGAACCCAGCTCAGCCAGTTCCCAGCCTGCTCCCTCATCAATGGATCTATTATCTACACAATGCAGTTTTTAACATCTTATATGAAAGCCCCATACATATTAAGACGCATGGCACTCAATTTATTTACCTCAGAAAGGTGAAGAGATTCAAAAATTCTGACTGGTGAGTCATTTGTGCCAAAGTAAGGAAATAAATGTGAGCTTTTCTCCCTTCTAGGTTATCTTGTTATTTTTACTAACTGCAGTTACTGATGGAAGAAAATTTGAGTGTGGCTCTGCAAATGATTGAGGATGCTGCTCTCACAGGGATTGTGAAAAGAGGAATCTCTGACACAAAGTGTGTATTTAGCAGGTCATTGCTTATGTGCTGCAAAGTAGGTGAGTTCTTTCTCTACATCACAATTTCACTGCAAAACCCACAAGAATTGCAGAGAAACTGATGATGAGAGTTTTTTTACTCTCTAACTAATAGTCCTAGGCTACTTAAGAATTCCTGCATAGGGATTTAACTGTGGGGGTTTTTTTTAATATTCCATTAGCACAAAAGAAAAACGAGTGAGGAACACTTTCAAAACTTTCCAAGGTTAACCTTCCCAGGATGGTGCCATTTACCATCAGCTGTGTGTGGCTTAAGATACCTGAGTGGTCTTAAAAGCATAGATATGTCAGCTGAACTGGTTACTTGCTTTTTACATTTTGCTTTTATTTCTCTACTTTTTTATTTCTTTTAATGTCTTCTTTATTATTCCTTCTTTCTCTTTTCCTCCTCCCCCCCCCACCCCGATTACCGTGGTGATCAAAGATTGCTGCTCATCTATTCCTCCTTCCTTCCTGGACAGTTGTTGTGGCCTCTTCCTGCCTATTTCAGAACACAGATAGAAGCTACAGCTTATTCAGACCCAGAATTTTAGGATATGCAGGTTCTCCATCCTGCAGTTGTGTCCTTGGGAAGCACTGAGTGCTGGAGAGGAGCAGCCTTCAGTGGTTAGGGCAGTGAACTGCCCATTGAACCTCTATTTCCAAAGCCTGGATGTAGATCCTCCATCTATTGATACCAAGTGTTATTGATGCAAATGTTGATACAGGTTGACAGCAATTTGCCAGAAGTTTTGGCTCTGTATAATTTGAGTTGACTCTGAAAACTATTGGAAACAGAAATCTATATGTAGCTTACAGGTTTAAAACAAAGCCAGCTGTTTATGGGGGAATGCTTTGCATTAAAGGAGCTTTCAGAGATGTTGAAGAAAGGCTTTTGGCTCCGATTTCTGGGAAAAAGATAGGGATTTTTTTAATATAAATGGTTTTTTATATATTTTGTATGCTGTATCCCTAAAATCTCAAATGACTTTGAACTTCTAAAGCTTTCAAAGAAGATAGAAGTGGAGAGAACAAGCCCACAGCCATGCACACTCTCTGGGAAATGCATATATAGCATAAGCAATAACCCTAAAAAATCCATACCATAGCAGATCAGCTCATCTAGCTTCAATGGAACTAAAGCTTTATTATTAAAAAGATTTATTATTAAAAGCACCCAGGGAGCAAATGCTTGTACCTGATACTATATTTCTCAATTACTCTGATATATTTGATATTCATATCAATGAAATAATTCTACATACAGGGCGAATAGAAGAAATATAGACAATATAATGCTGGCTGTTGATTCTGATTGACAGCTGTGAAGTATGGCCACATCTGGTTGTTAAAGTTTAAAAGGATTTTAAAATTAGAAGTGGCGTTTCTGAGCCTAGCATTGAAAAACCCTGACGTTTGTAGTGCTGGGAGCAGGCTGTGAGAGGGATTTCTATCCTGGTTTCCCACCCAGAAGAATATATTTACTGTTCAAACATTTTGAGGCAGGCACCCATGGAAATCAATGGGAACCCTGCCACGGGTTTTAAGGGGAGCAGAATCTGTCCCTATGTGTAAATATACAGCAATATTATTTTTCCTCTGACTGTTAAAAACCCCCATCACAACTGGATGGAACCTGGTTTCAAACACTCAGACTTGGGGCCTCTGTACCACAGGAGCCTCCAACGATGTCCATCCTTAACACCACACCAGCTGCCGGCTGGAGGCTCTGAAATGCTGATTTTAATCAGAATCTTTCCTTTCAGATCTAGCTTTCAGTGTAGTCACAGTGCAGAAGTGCTTCTCAGCACTGGAATTTTCAGGATGCGATGCCGAGCCAAATTCTGCAGGCACAGCTTGCTCATAAGACAGCAATCTCGTGGCCCACCTTGGAGGCTGTAATAGGGCTACTGTACTCAGCCTCCCACCCTAGGTGAAGCCCACTAATAACATCTGTTTTATAGCACTCACTCCTGCAACCTGCTAGCTCCTTGGCTCTCCTGCTGTCACAGAGAGGATGTGCTTTACTATGCTGCAGGTCTGGTGGAAAGTTGTCAGACTTCAAGCCAAATGTAAAAGCAGCCAGTGCTGAATAAATGACTTGAAATACTTTCTCCAGGGACCCCTTCCAGGTCCAAGATAGGCAGATTTGGCCAGTGTTTGTAGACAGTCTTGCTCAGAGGCAAATTAAAAATCAAAATACAGACACGGTTTGGAAAACATGGAAAGCTAGACTCAAACATCCACCGTGTATTAAGACGTTCTTATATAAAAATAACCACAAGGTTGCAAATTCATACTTTCCTACATGGTGAGACCAACTGCAACCAGGAATAAACCTGGAAATGTGTGGGGCAGACTGTGGTACTGCCTTCAGAGAAAGCATAAAACTGGAGGCGGAAAGCTGGAGTGAGAAAAACAGGAGGCTGTGAAGCAGGCAATTGAATTGAGCAGTGGGTGGCACAGGAGCAGGACCCTCACCTGCCCCAGTGCTGCCCACAGGACCTGCCCCACTCAAGCCAGTGGCACAAATCAGGACTGTGGAAACACTGAAGTTTTACCTGGGTGAGCCCATGGCACCCTCAATACCCGACTCACAACCCATCCCTCCTCATCCCTCACGCTGGCTGTGCTGGGGCTGGAGCCCACACTGCAGTTTGGGAATCTGGATGCCAGCCCTCAGCTCCAGACAGAGGAACACATCCTGCTTCTGCTGTGTGGGGTGAGAAACAGGAGGGGTTTGCCAGGAGACTGGAGGGATCCTGAGATGAGGGGCAGGAGCTCATGCAAGGTAGGGCAAAGATCTCCAAATGTGTGGGTATCACAGAGTCACAGAATGGTTTGGGTTGGAACACACCATTACAGGTCATCCAGTTCCTACCCCCTGCCATGGGCAGGGACACCTTCCACTGTCCCAGGCTGCTCAGAGCCCCATCCAGCCTGGCCTTGGGCACTGCCAGGGATCCAGGGGCAGCCACAGCTGCTCTGGGCACCCTGTGCCAGGGCTTCCCCACCCTCACAGGGAACATTTTCTTCCCAATATCAACCTCACCGTCCTCACAGCAAAGAATTTCTTCCCAATATCAAATCTAAACCTCTAAATCTCTTTCAGTTTCAAGGAATTCTTCTTTGTCCTATCACTACCTGTCCTTACATAAGTTACTCTCTGATTTCCTTGTAGGCTCTCCTTAAGGTACTGAATAGGGAGCCATGAGCAAATGCCACCTATCTTATTTCACTTTTGGGGGTTTTTTTACCTCCAAAACATTGAGAAAGTCTGCACTCCAGCTGCCAGGTGTGGCTACATGAATGGCACACAACTGAGGGGGTCAGGGCACCACAGAATGGGTATAGAAGAGTGATAAAGTGGAAACAGAGACAAGGGAAAAGCTTCAAGCTGGTTTTGCTGCCAGACTTTATCTCAGAGAGCTACAACCTCTGACAAAACCAGTCACCTTTCCAGTCAGCAGCCCCTTCACATGGTGGTTGTTCTTGGTTGGCAGTTGCAGTTTAGATTCTCTGCCTGGGTTTAGAGCCTGGCTCTGTAAAAGATTTATGGGCCTGACTGAGTGGCACAGAGAGCTGTGAGTGTGCTGAGGGCCACAGGCCAGGGTTGCCACCAGCATCCTGACCCTGTTGGACCACAGCCTCTGCTCAGGGGTGACTTGGGAGCAGCCATGCAATTGTTACTGTGGAATCCTGTTTACAGCTATTGCTTCCCACAACACTGAGAAAGTAATCTCAGCCCACAAAGCTCCTTCTGCATCCTCCTGCTCTCCCTCTCTGGGCAGGATCACAGAGCACAAGCCACCTCACTCCTCACAACCCCAGTTATCACTGGAAACCCTGAGAGATCCAGGAGCTGGTAATTCTGGCTCTCCATGTCACTCCCCTTGCCATCCATCACCCCTCTTGCTGCATGGGACAGCCAGAGCCATTGTGAAAGCCACAGGGCTCCCATAAAAGCCACTCATGGCACGAGTCATGTCCCAGTGCTGCTGGGGTTTGGTCAGCAGCTAATCATTGCAAATCCATGGCACAGCTGGAGCAGAACACCCTGCCAGTCAGCACTGGCTGCCTGGGGACACCTTCCACTTCTGTCTTCACTGTTCTGCATTGTTTCCATCTGCCCATCAATCTCCCTGTGTGTGCCACTGTCCCAGGGATACAGGAACTGCAAAATAGGAAGGAGCCTGTGCTTCCATGAAAATGAAGTCTATCCTTACATCCATATCAGAACAGAACCCCAAACACTTCATACCTCAAGGTTAAAATCTCAAATCAGTCATTGAAGGATGTACTGTTTGTGCAGTTATCATAAATGCCCTTGTATTATCTGGATTTGGGAATGATTTGAAATGTGTTAAAAACGATAGTGAGGGAAAAAAAATCTCCCAAGCAGTAAGGAGGAGATCAGAATTTGGAGCACATTTCCAAATTGATATTTAACACAACCTTCAGCCAACTCAAAACCCCTGTGAGACAGTATCTGCCTGCTTTAAAGTGTTTGCTAGCACACTAAAAGTAAAATTCTGCCAAACATCACAGCTTCACTACAACTTATTGTGATTATTGCTTTCAAAAGGAAACTGTTAAAACATGAGTTAGGAGGCAAAAGCAAGAAATAACCTGGAATTAACCACATTCTCCAGCAGTTTAAGCACCACAAAGCTTTTTAGGGTAGGCAAGCCCTTTGAGCTGTTTAAAAGTCCAAATTTTTACTTTAAAAGAATAACACCAACTTTGTTTTATTTATATTCATTAGGCACTGGTAGTGCTCTTCATACTGTATCAGAGTGGGCTTGTGTGGGGGTAGGTTAAGAGCAAATTTCTGTAACCATCAGAGAAGAAAATGGAGAGAAATCATCACTTCCAAAATTGAAGCAAGAAACTGAAGCTGCTTTTCCTGTGTTGCCCCCGGTAACTAGATATCAAATAATTAGTCAAAGTGGTGGTATTTTTATCCTTTTTTAAAAAGTTTTTCTAGATTTGAAAAAAAGTAAAGCAAAGCTTCTCATAGATTTTAATGCATAAAAGAGCCTGGGAGTCGTGGAAGATGCCAGGAGAATGTCTCAACGTGCTCACTGACACACAAAATGCTTTAAAAGGTTACACAGGAAAGTCTGTCTTCAAGAAACTGATAGGACCTCACGCCAGCTCTGGGATACCTTTAATATTGAAAAGAGCTGCCAATGTTTATTATTTCACACCCAATTTGTTGCCATAAACAGTTCAAAAGAAAGTGATTAGCTTCACATTAAAGAGGCTCTGCCAGCAAGGGAACAGAGCACGGCAGAGATGCCAGAGCCAGGGGCTTTGCTCCTGGCCTGCTGGGAATGCTTTCAAATCACAGAGTCGCACAGGAGTAGTGCTGGAGGCAAAAAGCAGAATAAACTGCAAGTTAAACAGAGTGTGAGCGTCTGAGTGTTATTATTGTGTCTTACTGGAGCGCTGTTATTGCAAGCCCGTAATGACATCATGATAAAACTGCAGGCAAACCATCATATTTTTGTAAGGGATCTCAAGGCTCTGGAATATTTTGACTAGAAGGGAAAGCAAAGTTGATCTCCCATCTTCCACAGCTAACAAGAGCTGTCCTTCTCTGAGTTTCCTTTGAAGGCTGTAGAGTGCAGCAATAAACATGTTTCATGCAATACATGAATCCTGAGATGAGGAAAGTAAGAGTTTTAGATCTACATGGATGAGATGAAATGGAGGCGTAGGACAAGGAAAAGAGACATCCAGTTAAATCCAGGACACACTCACACCATGGCTAACAAAAATGCCCAAAATGCCAGTAATCTGAGCACATGGATTTGAGAGGTCACACCCCTTCCAATACCAGTGGTCTGTTCTAGTCAGCTCTCTCTCCTCAAACAGGGAATCATCGCTGGTACTGAAAAGCCTGAGAAAAGAGATTACCATCATGATCAAGGGCTGCAAAAAGATAAAATTATAATAAGCCTCCACTCATGGAAGCTTTTTACTTCATACAATTAATCTTTTCAGAGTCAAAGCCATGCTATTTATTCTAGATAGCAGATGCACTGCTGTTGCAAAAGCAGGCTGTGCCCTCAGTATAGCATTTAGCACAGCAACCTCTAGTAACATTTTCTTCTCCCCATCGTGGGGAAGTCTGCATCTGGGCTGGAATAGGCTGGATAGCTACTTAAATATTTACTAAAGGAACTATATTATATGATAAATGTTTATAGAATGCATGCCATACTTCACAAAAGCAGTGAACTAAAGCTGTGGAATAAGTGCATTGGGTTTATCCTAGTTTACTTATGAGTTCACTTTTGGAAATGTTCTTGAACAATGCAAAGTATGACACTTTTAAAGCATGTGACAAATGTGAGTTTGTGTTAAAATCATATCTGGAACTGTAAATTTAGGACAGAGCATGTAGATCATTAAGAAGTCATTAAATCTGTCTTACCTAGGTGTAGATCCATATAAAACTAGAGACTGTGTAAATTTTTATGTTTCCAATGATAAGATTATTTTAACTCCGTGGTTTTTATGTGTTAAATTTTTAATTAGGCACTCAAAATCATCTCGAGTGAGAGGGATCATCTGGAAATGAATCTCTTTTAGACAAAACTTCCCTTAAAGTTGAAAAAAAAGCTTTGTAGAGGTAAAGTGACAGGAAGATTTTTGGAGCAGGGGCCTGGATGGATGTGTGCACAGACTCATTTATACACACACCCAGACCAAAAGCAGTGGAACCACAAGGTCCCTGTAGGTTCTTATCAGATGAGCAGCTGAAGGTGTCACAGACTGGCACAAAGTGTACTCTGGTGCTGTGGCCAAACAGAGCTGGTTCAAACACATGCAGAAAAGAGTTTTCACTCCTAATTTCACTGGGCTGTGAAGTTCCATCAAGGCAGATTCATTCTGATCTGAGCCTGCTGAGGAACATTTCTTCATACCAAAAACCTCTGAATGCAACACAGCCCACCTGACCCAGAACAGATTAAACTGACAACCACTTGGAACAAGTCCACAGTGAAACACTGGCAGGGTCCTAGGAAAGGCTACACATCCTTCTCTCTCCTATCCAGCCACCTCCTACTGCTGTAAAAATCCACTCTGGTACAAATCAGTAGAATTCTGCCTAAGACTTCTGCTCTGAGTACTTCCCACTGGCTCCTTTCTCATACAGATCGCTTGCAAACAGTGGAGATCTGTAATGGCAAAGCCTGGGAAGTGTTTTTTCTGAGATCACCAAAAAAGTGCTATGCAATATTCTTCCAGGTCTTTGTAGGAAACCCTACCAGGTCTTTGCAGGAAACTATCAACTAAATAATTTTCACAGTTGTTGGCCCTTGTGGGATTCCATCAGCGTCAAAACATAACATCAAAACTGGTATTTGTTCTGCAGATTCGAGCCACAAATTGATAGATCATAACTTCCAACAGAAAGGCAGTTTTAAGTGAATAAGGTAAAAAGTGCAGTAGAGAACTTTGGGCCCTAAATATTCCTTAACAGCTACTGCTGTCAGAAAAGGGATAGAAGGACAGAGAGATGTGCAAGGTTACTCCCTCTTCCCAAAATAATCTTCAACATGCAAGGGATTTCCCAGTCATGGGAAACACAGGAGATAGGAGAGGAAATGAAAGAGTACAAAATGAGAAGCTGTCTCTCAGCATTGGATAAAGTAAACTCTGGCTTAAAGGAAGTGCAAAAGTGGGCAGATGGTGGATAGACACCTGCACAAAAGTGCTGTGCATCCAAACCCAGGTTATCACTCTGTTGTACACATACAGAGCCTTTGTTTCCAAGCACTTTTGTTTCTCTGTCTCTCTTGTTTTGACCATGCACTTCCCCTGTTGCTACACCTCATGCTTAAATAAACCCCTCTGCATGGTTCTCCTGCGTCACACAATTCCTGTTTGCTGATCACTGCTCTACAGCTTTCAATGGACAGGACAAATAAAATCTATTTGCAATTCCTTATCTGGAATGCATTGCACAAAAACTGTGGAGATTTGAACTGGAAGAACTGCACTTCCACACTGGAAGTGAGGCACTATTTCTGTCCAGATAACATGGCTCGAGGGAAGCCAACCCTATTTAATTTGTTCCATTGAGCAAACAGAGCTTTCAAAGTTACAAAGCATTCAAAAGAGGAAGATAGAGAAAGCTGCTCAGTAAAATTCACAGAAATAGCTCAGAGTAATTGACTAGACCTTCTAGATGCCTAATTAGAAACACTTCAGAAAGCACTTAAGCACAGACCTTTTGAATTAGAGTCCATTCTGAAGAACCTGAAATTTAATGCCCCAGTGTTTAAGGCATTATAGACCATAATAAAAAAATCTTTGCCTCTTTTTCCTATGTTGCCATTGCTGTACTTATCTGTGAGCACTGAAATTACAGGGTACGCTGCACCTCAATTCACTTTTTCATTGCACCACAACATTTTCCTGACCATTGCCTTCATTCACTTTTAAAGCACAAGTGCATTTTAATCCTGACAAAAAGACTAGCATATTTCAGCATTAATATCTATGATCCATGCTTGCTACAGAGGGTGGAATTCAAATCCCAAGTTTTCTGCCTGTGAAGAAAATCTTGAACTTCTGTGAAGACCTCCCACAGAAACCAGGAAAGAATTAATGGGCTGCTGAGTTCCTAATATCTCCCACCCTGTGGCACCTGAAGGAAGTAGGTGTTAGACTGGCAGGGAACAGCTTGACAGGTTGAATTTCCAGCTATTTATGGCGGCTGACTGAGGGGCCTGGAGCCAAGGACGACTATTCCCAGGGAGAGTCTGCCTTTGGCAAAGAAAGCCTGGCAGAAAAGGAGGGATTTTTCTTGCTGCCAGTGACTTGGGGGTCTCTGATACCAAGTGGGATGGAAGTATTTGCTGTTGTTTTTTTTCCTTCCTGACTTTTATTGATCTCTGGAGGGGTGAGGAGGCTGCTGAGTGCTGGGCCCAGAAGGGGTGAACGGGTTTATGTTCCTGTGTGTTTGCTTTGGACTTCAGGGGCCACAGAGAGAGTGGAACTTTTTATGCAAGGCAGCTGGCAGAAGAAACTCTCTCTCTGATTTGAGGGTGTTGGAGGGTGGATGGATCAACAAAAATTCAGAAGGAAACAATTTCAGAGTTACTATTAAATTATGCTGCTTGGAAAGGGGGTGCTCTCTGGGCATTATGGCCACACTGATCAATTCTCACTCCTCAAAGTGACAGTCAGCCTTTACAGCCAGTCTTGAACAGCTCAGCCCACTGTGAACAACCTCCCAGTGAAACCACCCTGCCACAAGAGCCCTGCCCAGTTCCCTCAGACAGGTCCAGTTATTCCTGATGGACAGACAGACACTCCTGGTTCATGAGCTGGTTTACAAATACTCAGAGAAGGCAGCAGGAACAATATTCATTTCCATACTGCAGTAGCTGAAACATTTAAAGAAAAAGCAAGGGAATTAATACACAGGAAACGCAGGCTTGAACACCCTGATTTTGGTGCATTGTACAGATGTTTGATGTGTAGACATCTTGGGGTGAATATTTTATTTTCTGAAAAAAATACAATTTAATTATCCCATATAAAGCCTGACAATTGGTGTTTTGGTTCGTTTGGTTTTGGTTAGGGTTTTTCTGGTTTCTTTTGGTTTTGGTGGTTTTTTTGTTTTGTTTTTATCTTAAGCAAATAGCAAAAAACAGTTACCCATACAAACTGAAGAGGGGAGGGACTATGTTTACTGGGAGATTTGCCAAGGCACAGGAGATTTGGGTTTAAGTCTATCCTCTTCCTCAAGGATTCCAAATCCCCATGTGGGACACACCCTTATCTTTCCTATAGAGGGAAATCACCCCGAGGTGTTTTGTTCTCAAAAAGTTCCTGGAGCTGTTTCACCTTGCATGAAATATCAGCCAAAGTTCTAATCCTTGTACAAATAAATCTTTTGTACTTGAATATACTGACAGTAAAACACAGATGATGCATGACAGTCCCACATGACCACAGTCAGGTCATTTTGTTGGCTATGGCACTCTCAGTCTGTGAGAGAAGGATGGAATGCCTGGATAAAAGATTTTTTTTTTTCTTCTTTTTTTTTTTCTTTTTTTGTTTTCTTTTTTTCTTTTTGAGATGCCATTGTGCAAGCAAACCAACCAACAAACAAATAAAAATCTCACAGCACCAGGGTATAAAGTAAAACATTTCAACCTCACACACCACATTTCTTGTGGTACAAGGAAACCCAGAAGTGCTTTGCTGGTCAGAATCAGAAGTAGGAGAAAAATGTTTTCTCAGTTCACCTTCTCCCCAGATATTCCTAGGAAGACATCATTCTCCTGATTCTTTCAGAGCCAGCATATTTGATAAACTTGTGTTAACAGAGAGGGACAACTTCACAGTGAAATTCAAAAACCACAGATGGGGCGTATCAGAGACCACACTGTACCAAGGTTCTCCGAGCCTGTGCCTCTTCTTTCATCAGCCAGTTGTACAGCTAATATCCCTTTGGATTCTTTCAGAATTATCTAATTCACTCAAACATGTGCCTAATTCCAAGCTGGTTCTTTTTATGAACATCAAAAGGCTTTGGATCAGGCCCTACTAAAAAAAAAAAGAAACAGGTTTTCTACAAGGCTATTGTGCATTTTTTATCAGGTACACAATAGAGCTTCTGTGACTCCTCTCCCTGCCTCACCTATCACCACACACGTTAGCAGATAACATGCCATGAAAGAGCCATCAGAGTCCTCCAGGAAAGCTGCAGGAAGGTTTCCTGGCCTGCCAAGCAGCAGTTCTGATAAGGGACCACCTGCACAAGCACTGCATTCCTACCTCACCACCAACATTCTCTTCCCAGTACACAGATCCCCTGCCACAAAGTGGCTGGAAGGGTTTGAGCTGCAGTGGGAGAGAGGGGAAAAGGGAAAAAGGAGTTGTTATTCTAAAACCATTTCTGCCTGATTCTGCAATTGAAAATTGCTTGTGCCTAGAGGTTAGAGAGTGGCTGTCCCTAAGCATCTCTTTCCTGGCTTTATCTCTACCCCTACCAACCAAAATCATGTTTTTATGGGCTTCACTGCAGTTATCATCAATCAATAATTTACAGCTTTAAAATACACATTCTCAAATGACACAGCTCTGGTCTTCATAATAAATCAAGGCTCTATCTGTAAGAGGGCAAAGCCTCCCTTACAACCAAATAAAAAGGCATTCAGAGGGGTACCAGACAATTAAAACAGCCCCGGAGAAAAAATAAATTGTAATAACAATATCCAAGGATAAACACAGCCCCTGTCACACCACTTCCCAAACCACTGCTCAATTGCAAGTGTTTTTACCTCAGTGAAGGTTATAAAACTTGAAATTAGTAAATTACCACGATTAAATTAGTTAACTGTAAATTAGACTAAATTTCAAAGGAAATGAAGTAATTACATTTTGTATATTTCAGACCTTGAACAGCTAAAGTCATGTCCTTGAAGAGCTACAGATATTTCCCTGCTCTTACACTGTTGAAATCCCTTATACTGTCAAGCCCAAGCACAGGAAAGTACTCAAAACTCAAATCATAATTCAAAGCATGACTAATAAAAGTAAACCAGAATGTTTATAGAGTAAGTCATTTTGAAGATGCTGAACATTATTTACAAGAGGTGTTCTTATCACAAGACACACCCTTTAATACATCTGGAAAATATCAGAGTGGAAAATCACCTGAGCAAATAATCATAAATTTCAACTGAAAAATGGAGTGAGGGAAGGATGATTCAGAGAGTTTGTGTTCACTGCTCAATCTTAAATAATGGTCTAAGTACCAACAAACAGGGAAGATCTTTGCTCAGGTGCTGAATGTCTTTCTCTCCTCCTGAAGAATATATGGGCTGAAGATATGCAGCACATCATATGAGTGGGTAGTCTAAAAATGGACTCTGTATAATCAGCCTTCCATCAGAAAAGTACAGTAATTGCAATGATTCCTGCAATTGCAATAAAAAAAACGAATCTTACTTTAGAAAATATTGATATTCACAGGACATAACAGCATGTGTTTACTGGTAATGTCACTGCTTTTAGAAAAAAAATCCACATAGTAAGTATAATTGGGAGAGTAATTTTAAATCTGTGAATGCATGATCCCTAGCAGTTCACAAAATCCAGACTTCTTTTCCAAACTCCACTCTCCTTAGGAAATAAAAAAAAAAAACAACCCAGAGGCTGCACTAAACCAGGCTCAAAGTTGGTTAGGCACAAATCACAGTCTGAGAATGGCAGTAAAGGGGTTTAAATTCTCTGTCTGAGAGTATCAGCGCTGGTTCCTAAGCCTGACTGTGGGGCTGGGGAGCCACCCTTTGGCCATTGCTCTAAGTGCAAAATCAATATAACTGCACTCTCTGACAGCTTCTGCCCTCTGAAAAGGGCTCTTGATGAACACCTACTGATTCACTGGTCTTGCCAACAGCTATTCCAAGGATGGCTCTGGTTTAACACCATTTACAGAGAGTATCTTACCTCACAGGGATGGCAGGGAGGAGTAACTTCTGCTTTGAGCACGTTATCTGCTAAATGTTGTTCCACTCCGTGCCCTCCGTTCTCTGTGCTGTCACAGGCACAGACCAATTCCCACAAACTGAGTGCCTGCAGCATCATTTCTCACTGAAATGAGGAGGGAAGGAAATTGAACATTTGTAGCTTCGTGGATTTCTCTCCCCAGAGGCCAAAATTGACTAAATGAAAAGGTTTACACCTGGATTACAAACTCCTTTGTGGTGGACAGACACAGACAAGTGTGCAAAAGAGAGCAACACACAGAAAAGACCAACAAACTGCTACCATATGTCCAGCAAAACGGGCTGCAACTGATGTAGAAAGGCAAAATCCTCAAAGAATGTAAAACACAGATACTAAGCTCAAGAGAGGTCAGCCGACAGGGCAGAAAGGGAAACCCATGGAAAGCAGCCAGAGAGATTAAAGTTAAGCCCCACACAACTCTTATTTCACATTGAAAACCACAAACCATTCCCGGAAAGGAAGAAACCTTTATGCTCCCTCTTAGCCTTGATGTGAGCAACCTTCTTAAATGCTTCTGTATTTTATGAAGAGAGACTGAGTTCCCAGAGTTTTCTGTTTACTCCTCCCTCAGGACTTTGGGGGTTGTTGTTCTTTCTTTCAACTCGGGATCATCCTCTACCATAGTCAGCTTCTGCTGGTCAGTATCAAGGGAATCGGTCCAGGAGGCAGAGAAGATAAAGGGTGGATACTTAAGCACTGGATAACCCAGACACAGCAGGAAAGCAGCGGTTTGGAATTTGGATATAGACTTGGGAACACCAAGACCAGGAAACTTAGATGAACTAGACTGTTTTGTGAGCAAATAAAAAAAAAGAAAGGAAGGAAAGAAACAGGCTGGAAATAGCCATTAGTTCAAAATACAGAAGTAGTTAGCATTACAGAAGTAATGCTAAGTTAGAATTACAGAAGTAATTAGCATTTGTGGAGGTAATTAGCACTTGCTTGAATCAGTTTGAATAGTCAGGGAAGCAGTCACAGCATTGAGGACAAATGTACTTCTTCACATGCTCAGGAACTCTTTCAAACACGACATACCAGAGGAACCTTGTGTTCCCACAAGATGAACATTCCTACTCACGTGTTACTTTTGGAGATGAAGATGCCAGGAGCTGGAATGATCTCTCCAAGCCCACATGGTAAATTAGGAGCAACATGAGGACAACAGTGAAATTTCCAGTTGATCAGACTGCAAGGACTCTTCGGCTACTTCTAAAATTAAGGGCCTTTTTCCTCCCACCACCAGAGAAAGGAGAGCACACCAGATCAATGAACAACATTTCCATTGGCTAAACAGCAGTGGTTTAATTATTCTGTTAGTGGCTCCAGACACTTTTCCTTGCCTCAAAATATAAAAAGTGAATATGAAGTATAAAACTGATAAAAAGAAAATGAACAGGGCACAAGACAGTCATTACAGTGTTTGGTTTCTTTCCTGAGGTATGGGGCCACACACATCGCATACTTTTCTGTAAAGGATTTTGTTTAAAAAAAAAGCATTTATTTTTATTTCAGCATGTAGTAATGCAGTACATTTAAGTTATTACACTAATTAGTGCTGCCACTAAATTAATCACCAGTTTTGATCTGTGACTGCAGTACTGTTAGATGTCAGTGTAGGAGGCATTTGCACCGTGGACTGACAAAAGGGTCTGACTGTGTTCACAGTTAAGAGACACCTTTCTCTTCTGCATCTGAGCAGGTTTTCCAGGTTTTCAAGGTGGCCATTTGATCACTGGAAGTTGAAACCAAGATAAACTCAGTGTGGAAAGGCCTCTTCCAAAAAAGAGTAATTGCACCTAGAAGATAATGTCATAGCTTTTGGAATTACAACTGGACTAAGAAATGAATGGGTTGAAAGGACTTGATTTGATGTCCCCCACTGCAAACCCAGGAGTGATGGGGTTTCTTGGTTAATTCGCTGGGAAAGAGAATTCTGCATCTTGGATGTGATTCCCTCCACCAATATTGGTCACAGTTGACTACGGGGTACTGAATCTAGAACTGAAAAGAAATTTAGGAAATCAAGTACCATAATGTGACTGAGCTAATTGATCACCAGGCAATGGCACCCTGCTTATAATTATTCTGAAACACTTCTGAAAGAAGCATCTTATGAAAGTCACCTTATTGCTCCACTGCAGAAGAGCAATTGTGTGAGCTGATACTGCTGTCAAAACTCAGCAGCTGCACAATGTTTTCAAGAGAAATAAAAACACATCAACATGGCCTTAGCTAATTAAAGTCATACAGAGCTGAGTGGCAGTTTGGGCTGAGGCATGACATTCTCCACCAGGCTGCAAAAGTTCCACACAAAAAGGTCAATCTTAGACATCCAAAACACATTGTGTCATGACTGCTTTCATCCTAAAAATGTTCAAACACAAATGCTCTCATTCTGGAGAAATTTCCTGGGATTTTCTGTTCGGATTGCTACTGATTAGAAGCACCCAGATTAATGTGTGAACAGTGACTGGCAAGGCACTCTAAGACTGATAATCCTTTAGCAAGGACAGATTTCATTCAAAACCATGGAAAAGCAAGGAGTTAGACTGAGGGAACCATTGCTGCCTCCTCCTCCTCTGTACAACAGGCACCTGTCTTCAAAAGAAGATTCAGATTCCTGAATTCTAATGATGAAACAAAAAAGACATCTCCACACAGTAGGAACATGTACAGGTGCTTTAAATCTCATCTCATCATGTGGAGAGACAGCTGGAGCACAACCAGCATCTCTGCAGTGCATTTAGCATGTCTAACCTGGCTCTTCCAGTGGTGACCCAGAGCATTCCTCTCTTAAACCTTTATGAAAATTAGGAAAAATCCACTCTTTGAATATCTTTATTTTTTACCTTCTGTCCTAATGGTAGCAAGAAATGCTGCCAACTTCCATTTAAGGACCATCTACTTTCCAGTCAGCAACTGTAGCCTCTAGGTAATTCCTACCAGCCCCTAGCAAAGCATTGCACTACAAATAATTCAGAGGAAGTTGTTCTTGATGGAACTCCAATTGCTGGCACCTTTGAGAAATCTCACTGCTGTGGAAGAGATAAAAATGGGACAGTATAAACAATTTGAAACTGTGCATTTGATAGAACATTGCTTGAGGAAAAACTGTATTTTGAAAGAAATAAATCCTGTTGTGGTTTTGATTATACTAATTATTTACTTTATTGAATTGTTTCCACTTGAAAAATGTATATGTTTTGTTCTACACTGTCTATTACGATGAAGAATAAAACCAGACTGATCAGTTTTGCCTTTGGAACTCCTGTAGCAGTTGCCAACACAACAGTTTTACGTTTAAATTGCAAATAACACCTGGTGAAATTTTCATCCAAACCAGTAAAATTTTTAAGTTGAAATCTTTAAAACTGTTTCTGCAAGCATTTCTCTTCATACTGGATTCTGAAACCTTTTTACAGAACAGAATCAGTGTTTTATGCCTGCATTATGCAGCCACATAATATTCTGAAAAGAGGGAGCAATATTTCATCAAAGAACAATCAATAAACTGAAAAGAAAACCCTGGTGCTGTTACACTTCTCGCCCATCAGGCAAATACATAGAACAGATAAGAATGTTTTGTCCAAAGGCTGGGAAGCGCCCCAGTGATTCCCAACTGTCTGTGAAGATGTTGTACTTGAGGAAGAGACGCTGCTCCAAGCTGGAAGACAGAGTAATATTCCTACTCAAGATATAGACTCCATCGTTGTGGAGAGTGCAAGTCAAGTTAAGGCCGGATTTGGAGGAGTTCTCATTGAGGTAGAGCCACTCTTTGGTGGCAATGTTGTAGGACTGCACCGTGAGCACGTCCTCGCTGGGGCTGGATCTCTGGCTTGGTCCCAGGTCGAGGATGCAGCCCCCCACCAGGTAGATGGTCTCCTCCACAGACAGCATCTGCTGCTTGCGGACGTGCACGTCGCACAGCTCCAAGTTGGTCCAGGAATCGGAAGTGGGGCAGTACTGCAGGATGCTCATGTTCCTGCCTGAAACAGAGAGGAGACGTTCACAAACAAATAATCCTGGCAGAAGGCGTTCGTGGGGGAGCGTTTTCCTTCCTGGCAAAGTGTCCCAGGCTTTGCTGCAGATTGCTCACACACTTCCAAGGAAAGCCAGGGGAGAAATGGTGATCGCTGACAACTGCAGCTCCTTGCCCTTGACAAGAAACTTTGAACGTTCTGTTCCTTGGCACAGGGGAAAAAAATTATGCTACTTCTGGCACACTACATGAAAATTGTCTGGGCATGCAGATTTTAGCAGAATAATCCCCACCTTTTAACTTATGCTTTTAATTTTGTCTCTGATTGATACATAAGAACTTTTTTACGAAGAGGGAAATGGAGCATTATTCTCCTCTCCAGAAGTGGTCACAGATGACTCAAACTATCATGAAGACAGTATGCTCTATTAATGGCTGTCAAGGGATGATTTATCCTCCAAGCTTAACTTTAATACTTTATATTTCATTCCATAAATCGGAGTTTTACGGAATAAAATTTGCAAAGCTGCTTACATTTCAGCTAGTGGCCTGGATGACCTAAGGGCACATTATAAAGAGAGAAACACACATTCTGAAAATCATCCAAGAACCAGGAACTCTGTGCTCTGCCATCAGTCAGAGGCTCAGAAAGAAGCTGAAATCATCTCCATAATTCACAAATCAGTGGGTTCATGTGTTTGCAGTGGTGTTATTCCATAAAATTGTTACAATGCCACCCTGATTTATGGTGCAGTGAAGACCCTGGCTGTGCCCAAGGCTTCACTAAATTATCACAGAATGCACAGAATTTAGTAAATTCAGTTCCAGTCTCTGGAGACCTGAGCTCAAATCCAACCTCAAGTGACAAGCAGGGACAGGTTTGCAGACTCCAGACGGGTCTTTTATTAAATCTGCTCCATGTTACCAGTTTGTCCTGCATGATGGCTTCCAGATGAGCTCCCAGGGGGAAGAGCAGACAGGGACACTGACAAGTTCTGTAAGGGCACAGGTATAAATATCCAGAAATATAACTGGATTGTCATGAAAGAAGTGCACCAGTGGCATATTGGGGAGGGCTGCTCCATCCAGCATTTGCACTCTGATTATTTTCATGGCAGTGCTCTGTGAAACTGCAGCTCTACATATAGATGACCTTTGTCTACAAACAACATATCATTCTCTGACTCATTAAGGGGAGGAGAAGTCCCAATTAAGTTTCTGTGACTATCTATAGCAGTAAACTTCCCCTGGAAAATGTGCTATCTGAGAGGAGGTGTATGAAATAGAAGTCCATTGCAACGTGGCCCTCACATGCTCAGTCCATAGCCTGGGTCTTTTATATCCACTGAAACATCCAAAAAAATCCCAAATCAAAACCCACAATATAGAACATGAACACTACAGTGCTTGACATGGGATTTCTATTAGGGTCTAGGTTCACAAGTGAGAGCTCCAAACTCAAGAGAAGGACTTGGTTCAAGGAGTGTCATTATAATTTACAGTGGGAAATTCCAGACCCTGCTATCATTCAGAAAGTGCAGTCTCAGGAGAAAGCTCTACACAAATTAAAAAATAGCCCACAAAATCTACCAAAACTGAGACATATACAGAAATACCAAAATTTACTAAAAATAACATAACATAAAACCCATTAATTGCTGCATGTGTTTTATGTAGGAAATGTAGCAAACTAGCAAATAAACCTTAGCATTTCTCATGATCCTTAAGCCTTAACACTTTTTGACATCTACATAATTTGGAAGGAAAGTCACCAGTGTAATTGCAGCAATTCTAAGTCTGCTACCTGTCCTAAGTCAAGATGTAATAAAAAACCTGATTCCATAACCTTGTTCAGGAAATAATTTATAACAAGAACAGGTGTTTGTTGTCCTGGGTGATCCTGGATTTAAAAAGAAGCCTAAATATGCTAGTTATACCACTGCTCAAAAATCCTTACTGTTTTACTGTCCTATTTTCATTGAAAAAGGCTTTTAGGAAAAGACCAAGGAAATGACAGAGGTTTGGAGGGCAGCAGCAATGCCCTGGAGTGTGGAAGAAGCCAGAGATAACTCACTACCATGACATCTATTACTACATGAGAAATACTAAGGCAGGCAGGTATTTTCTGTGCATTTTTCCTTCTGACAGTCTAAACCAGGTATTTAAAAGTAAAGGAAGTAAATCTGTTGAGACCTCTCTGTACTGTGTGATCAAAATTTAAGAAAAGAGGTGGGTGCTGAAGTACCCATCAGTTTGTTCTCTCCTAATAACAGAGCCCCAGGTTCTGAAAAAAAATATAAATACCTGATTCTTCCCTGACATGAGCTTTTTTGTTTGTTTGTTTTGTTTGGTTTGACAATAGTTTTCCACCAGCGATTTATTTCTATGTGTTTCAATCCGCACTGCACAGCCTTCTACACGAGTTCAAAAACTTTCCTGAGAAACAGAAGGAAACGACCTGGGCCTTGGAAACAATCAGGTAAAAACCAAGAAGAAGTAGCAGCCAAGTTGTTACCTCGTGCAGTGTACCCTCCAATAACGTAGATCTTGCCCTTGCATTCGCACGCCGAGAATTCTGCCAGAGGGTTTGGCATGGACGCCACGAAATTCCACCAGTCATTCTCTGGGTTGTAGCACTCCACGTTGGAGAGGGACTGGCCACCGATGGCATAGAGCTTGCCACTGACAGCCAGGAGCTTGAAGTTGGATCTGAAAGAACAGATTGCAGCATTGAAATGAGTTGCATCCATGTACAGAGATACAGAGGAAAGTTCTTCCTGGCCAGGCTCTGACACACTCATCACCACTCCCAGCTTGCTCCATCACTTCAGGTACCTGCAGCATCTGCACTCTTCTGTGCAAGGCCAAAATGCTGTGACTACATTGGAACTGCTTGGGACAGTAACCAGCGACAGTCTGGATGTCACTGAGGATGTTGCTGAGACTGAGGAATATTTTATTTTGTATCTCAGTCTGTGCCAGTTCAGCTCTAAATGTTCAGTTAACCAATGTGCTCAGGAGACAGCTTGTTTTTATTAGGCTTTTAGTTACATGGCATTGGTAGAGAAAAGTGCATTACACGGACACACAGTGAAGGATATAATTTCAGTTAAAACTGCAGAAATTTCAAACAAGGCTCGATGGATGCCTACGAATGCATACTTGCCTTAGGCTGTATTATGGAATCTCTTTAATAACCATAATAAAAAAGCAATTTAAAGTAGAACATATTGTATCCTGTTCTGCAAAAGAAAGAGAGAATCTTTTGTACCTTATTCAACATTAAACTACTAAATACATTCCTCTGAAGCATGATCTATCTGTAAATTATGTTCTACCCATAGCTGAACAAAATCACATTGCACTCCATGACCAATGCACTCCAAACTAGTAACGTATTTCTTAATCTGTTCCATTATGCTCTCAAAATTCACACATGGCAAAGGGCAACTTCCTAATTCCTGAAGCATGAGAAGCCTCCTATCTCACACCCTGAAGGCAACACAGACAAACAAATGGTCCATGGGTATCAAAGGTGCAGGTCTGGAGGAAGAAACTGAAGGATGTGAAGACAGATCTCCTGTCTGATCAGCTATTCCTTCCAGCTAGGGAAGCTGATCTAACAAAGGATGAGCTTTTCCTCTCCCCAGGAACAGTCTCACTGCCTAGAAAGGTTGTTCCTTCTCTTCTGCTGAGCCAATTGAGATTTTACCCAGTATCCCAATTAACTGGATGTGTGGCAGTCCCTGCAGTGCACCAGCTCAGCACAAAGCCAAACAGGGAAATGTGTTATGTCTGTAAAACTGAAGTGATGTTTCAGACCTGCACTGGTCTGCTGGGCAGCAAAGGGAGTTCCACCCTGCAGGAATCCAACATTCAAGACTTACTGCTAAGTACTTTTGCAGGGTTTTGTCTGGACAAAATGACCCCTGCCTAACAGCAGACTGCCCTGCAACTTCTTTTTATTAAATGTATTTGGAAAAGGGATTTGTTTCCAGATGGAATTACTTGGTTCTTGTCATCCTGATACAGCTTTGGAAACTAAAATCGCTCCTTTGAAGGAATTAATTGCTTTTTATTAATTTTTTTCCCCCTGACATTTATGATTAGGTCAGACTGTTCATATTCCCTCAACAGCAATTATGCTTTCCATTTTAGACAATCCAGAATAACATGGCAATCAATAGCAGGTATGAAATGAGGATAACTACTTGCAAAACACTATGATTTTCAAAGCAATATACCTGTTGTTAAAGTTAGGACAGAAAAAAAATTCCACAAATTAACAAAGGGGGGAAGCCACAGGGAGAATTATCTATTGAAACACAAAACAGTACAACTTTCAGCTTTAAATATTCTAAAAGGAGGCCACAAACCTTTCTGTCAGTCATTTACCACTTCCAAACACTCATTAAAATGGATGACATTCACTGGAGGTATCTCAGATTTATGGGAATTCATTAACAATAAGGTTCATTTTACTCAAAAAGTAGCTGCAAGTATCCATAAGCACACTTTATATGAAAGGTTGGACAGTGGTTCAATATGTTATGAAAAACTTCTGCCATTCACCTCTCCATGCCAGTAACAGCAGGTGTCTTTATGGAGAGTGAGCATTAGGAAATATTTAGTGCATTTTTACACTCTTTTAATGTGTTGGAGCAGCTGGAAACAAGGAAAGTAAACACAGAGCATGGAGCCAGCACTCCACAACCAACAAGTGTTCCATGGACTCCAGCCTGGAAACAGCGGGGCCGGATCCGTCAGATTCAACCGCGATGGAACTCCACTCACACCTGTGACTTGTCTAAACCTGGGGAATCGATGTACTTTCCAAAATCCCTAGTGGCATTCCAAAAGGCCTAATGGGTCCCTCCTTGCTGGGACAAGCCAAGTATGAGCTGCCTGCTGCTGCCCCCACTCACTCTGAACAGAGCCCTAGGAACAGCAGCGAGTGGGAGCTGTGGGCTTTTACCATCACTCAAAATCCCTTCTTCACTCAATAAAGTGCAAAGCGCTGTGTGCACAAAGGGAGGAAAATGTAATGGGCAAATGCAAAGGTGCTGGAGGTCAGAGTGGCTTTCTGCACACAAGACAACACTCCACAGCTTCTCAGAACCCTCCTGTGGCTCTGGATTGTGTCAGGTGTATCTGCAGGAGGCCATGGTCGTGGTGGCTATAAAGGACCAGCACACATGGTTTTTGCTCACTGACAATCTCACTTAGAGTACAACAAAAACGAGTTAGCTCAGATACTGGAGAAGATTTCTGATCAGAGGGATGGGTAAACGTGGGAACAAGACACCTGGGAGGGGGACTCCAATGCAGGGTGGAATCTACATTGCTGGAAGATTTCAGGAGCAAGTTAAACATGTATTTATCTGCAATGTAGCCTTGGTCCTGCTGCAGAACATGAGCCTTGGAAAACCAACATTGTTTCTCCCTGCCAAATGATCAATGTAACCTTAAAACTTTTCAAAAATCAGATGACTTCTTTATTCTTCTTTATTCTAGAGATAAAGAACTTACAACAGAGACAAGGAATCATAAAAGCACAATTACGGAGTAATTCCAAAGTATTTCACGTATTTTCAATAAGTTACTTCTTTTTTCCTTTTTTTATACTAAACAAGTAGCATTCCTCAGAAACACTATCTCCTATATTCCTGTAAGAGTCCTCAGAGTAGCAGCAGTTCAGGCACAGATTGCTCACAAAAATCATGTTCCACCTGCATGTGCCCCAGTCAGGGGTTTACATGGGTCTTCCAAGCATGGAAGATTTACCTGCCATCAGTAGGAAGTTTCTGAAGGAAAACAGAAGTGGAATATACTCTACAGCTCTAACTGGCACATGCAGCAGAAATCCTATATTATTTTTAAATAGCAAATTTCAATAGATAGTGTCAGGACTACTAAATCATAGAGATGGGGCGACTAGGAGGCGATGCAAAAGTCTTTATTTTATCAGTCTCATGATGGAAGGGTGAGACAGCAAAGTGTTAAATCCATGCCATAGCACTAGAAGCCGAAGTTGCAAAAGTTACATTTCCTTAAATAAACTTTTTGACCAATTAGCATTGGACAAGTACTTGTTTACCATCTTTAGGAACCAATTACCATTTGCATTATCCCACGTGGGCCTTATTACAATGCGACTTTCACAATTCATTTTCACAGTGCTCCATAACCTTGTACTAATTTTCTACATAAGATTATATTGCTACATTAGAAGATTTTCACTAACTTCACCAAATGCTGAGTGCATATTCTGTTTGTTAAGGCACCTATGTTTTAGCTTAAAAAGCCTTTGTTTAAACTACAGACTCTTCTTTGTGTTTTGTATCTCTGCTGTTTCTGCTTTTGGCCCATGACCGATCTGTTCCCAGAGTTGAAGCTCAAACTTCAATTCCTGTTCAATGACATCTCTATCCCATGGTTTTCCCACGTCTGCATGTTTCCTCTCAACGTTAGCATACAGATGAGCAGAATTATATGGATTTTCAATCTGACTCTGAGAATTCTCTACAAACCCACTCCTCACAAGGTAGTGTTCACTTAAAAAAAAAAAAATTTAGAAAGGTGTTCAAGGGCATTTCTGCAACAGTCCCCTATGCACTTGACCTTCCTGACCCCAAACACCACAAGTGATCTTGGGCAACAGTTACATGCAGCTGCTTCTATTAAAAAGCCCAGGCCATTCTCTGGAGAATTCCAAGTACAGAAACACCTCTAGAATGACAAGGTCTAGAAAACATGATCTGTTGTGGACTATTTGTGACCATCTGGCACTCAGATGATGAGAAATTTCATGCTCAGTCACAGGGTTCCTTTGTGAGCCTGAGCAAACTATTTTATCTTCCTTGGGTACACATAAATTGGGAATAAGACTCTCTCAAGCTCCTGGGGGCATCACAAGAACAATATATAGGAGTTACCTACTGTGAACAAGTTTGAAAGGAAAGTAACTAAGACCTGTACATATCAAAAGAAAGCCAACAGTCAAGACCCAAACTAGAATGGCTGTAAAACATTCAAGTGGCTTTTGTATTCTACTCAGAAGCAGGTTAGGACTATTTCATATAAGCATGTGTAGAGAACCCCAGCATCCTGGGATTCTGCTTTACAACAATGGAAATAATTCATGATAAAAACATCATAGAACTTAAAAGATCTGTTTAGGGCAGAAAACTCTTATATGAACAGTAGATCAGCAAATTTACATCCATAACTCCTCAGCCTTCCCTCGAGGCCAACACATGCAGTCACTCATGCAGGACAAATCCAGATCCTCTGCTGTCTGAAGTCAAACCAACTTCAATGGAAACTAGAGCCCTCCCTGAAGGTATGTCGAATTTCATCCATGGGATGTAATTATATCAGCTGACATAAATTCATTTGCCAGACAGTCACATGGCTGCAACTCCTAAGCAGAAGGCTGGGCAACCACGCTGCTTATTTTACTACAGCATAACAAACTAAAAATACAATGCCAAGCAAACTGCAGCTCTAATTGCAGCACAGATGTGTGGCAGACAGGCATCAGCACTGGTCATGTAGCATGCTAACCCCTCCTGTTAAAAACATCCCTGCTCTTGGCTCCTAGGGCACAGCCATCCCTCCCTGCCACAAAACACCAAGCAGGTCATCAGGGAGCTGAAATGTTATGTCAGATAGAAAAAAAAATAACAATTAACAACTGCAGAGCTGAGACTCCACGAAGCTGGTAAAATCAGAAATGTGTTTTGTGAAGGGGTCATCTGAGTTTCCATGAGAAAAAGCTCCCTCAATTACTCAGGAAGCAACATTCTCCTGCTGTTTGCATGTGCAATTCTGAGTACTTTTTGGCCTGCAATAACTACCATGGGATGTAAGACTAGAGATTATCCCAAAAATAGCTATTTGCATGCTGCTTTTCTGCAGTGAATAGCCAACGTGAAATTCTATTCTCATTAACACCTTGCTGTCACCTGTGACAGGTTTGAAGATTAAGTTGGTGTGGCAATGCCATTGAAAACAGTAATGTTAGGAGAAAATATCCATGTGTTTTTTTCAAGTATCATGATCATACATCCTAGCAAATAATAAAAAAAGGGCAAATGTGGAGGAAAAAAAGGCTGATCTAGAGTTCCAACACACAAACTGTAAGGTGCAAAAAGGGCCTTGAGCAGGTATTTTTTAAAAACCCGTGTTGCAGAGTCAGAGTCATCACACGTAGTAACAGCTCTCTTGCTATAGACATCACACAAACAGAACCTCGTGAGGTGACCAACGTGGGACTTCTCTGATGAAGTTAATTTCCACAGGAGACACTGTGTGGGCTGACCCCAGCCTCCTTTTCTAGCGAGGCCAAGCGCTCCCGAGCCCGTTCACACAGGTCCTGCTGTTGAATGAAGGCAGCTAAAACATCTCAGTTCCTCAAGCACCTCAGGGAAACTCTGCTACAGGCTCAGCCTCTAAGAAACAGGTTGCTAAGGAAAGGTGTTTGTAGTGTTTAAAAGCCAAATATTCATTTTACAGATGAAACTTTTCCAAGCAGCCAGAAACACTAAGAAAAACAGTTTCTGAGCAGTTGTGATGACTGATTAGAGAGGTGATTATTTTAGTAAAATTCTCACAACACCACCACAAGTGGGGGTCAAAAATAAGGTGAAATGGGAAAGATTTAATTTTAGGTTGAATTCCTGTTTTGGGGGGGTTTAGGTGGCAAAAGCTAAACAGAGACAGCAATAGAGACTGCAGCTTAACTACCCAGATACAAAGCATTTATGCCAATGGTTTGGGTCTCTCTGCATGCTCTTTCAATTCACTGGATAGAGAAAAGGATTTCCATTCTACAGTGAAGTTGACCTCGTTACTTTTTTTTTTTTTTTCTCAGAGAGAAAAGATAAAATTTAAAACACTTTTACTAAAATGGAAACAAAGAGGAACTTCATGTTGGAAACAAAGCCAGTTTGTTTCAGTGAAATGAAAGCCTTTGTTTTTGTAAATTCAAATTGTGGTTAAGGTAGAAGAGCCACAACCTTGGCCAGGGAGAAGGCCTCTCTTCTTGGGTCCTCCTCAAAGCCAGGTCTCTATTACTCTTTGAAGTATAAATTACACAAGCCTTTCTGAATGCAAACTAAAACATCAACACGTAATAAACGCTTCAAAGGGATAAAGGTAAAAAAGAAAAGCTGTCAAAACAATGAACGATTCCCAGATCCAAATATTCCCATCAAGTGAGAAACTTCTCACCATCTTCCTGACATTTTTCTGGTATTTCACCAAAGCACAGGCCTACAAAACATACAGATCTTTCTGAAAGTACAAACCACTGGGTAACTGCTCCAACTAAATCTTTTCGGCCATCTCCAGCTCCGGTATAGCCTGTGCATCCGCACTAAGAGTGGGAAAACTTCTCACATACGTAACTGGAGTTTCAATACACCATGAAGAATCACAGAATCACCAGGTTGGAAGAGACCTTCAAGATCATTGAGTCCAATCCTAACACCTCAACTAAACCACGGCACCGAGTGCCACATCCAACCTTGTCTTAAACACATCCAGAGATGGTGATTCCCCCCCCTCCCCAGGCAGAACATTCTAGTACTTTATCCCCCTTTCTGTAAAAAACTCTTTTTTTTTTTTAGAAGGGCAGGAAGGGCATTTTCTCCTTGTCTTTGTTTGGTGGTTCAGAGCACAGACAGGCCTCTATCGCGTCCCTAGGGCCGTGTGACTCAACAGGACCTAATCTCAACGCCAGACAGGGACACACGCACACCCCAGGGAGCAGGGGTTACCTCTTCTGGTTCATGGAGGCCAGCTGGCTCCACTCGTTCAGGCACGGGTTGTAGCAGTGCGCGGCCGAGATCTCCTGGCTGGTGATGCGGTAGCCGCCGACGATGAACAGGTAATTGTCCAGCGTGGCCGAGCCGTAGCCGCGGACGCTCACCAGGTCGGCGGGCAGGTTGTTGGCCAGCGGCAGCCACCGCCTCGCCTCCTCGTCGTACCTGAGCATGGCCCAGGGCGCGTCCCCCGCGGGGTGACAGCCGGCGGGCAGCCCCGGCGGGCAGGCGCCCATGAAGTCCCCGAGCAGCAGGAGGGTGGCCGTGCCCCTCATGCGCCGCTCCCGCAGCTGCTGCTGCAGCGCCGGGGGCAGCAGGAGGTGCGGGCGGGCGTCGGGCCTGCGCAGCACCTGGTGGTAGTGGGCGGCCATGAAGTCCAGGCAGGCGTCGTGCAGGTCCTGCAGGCCGTACACCTGCGCCAGGCGGTGCAGCTCGAAGCAGTTGCCCAGCCGCACCTGCGACAGCAGCAGGCGCAGCAGGGGCGTGACCTGCAGGTAGGACGCGGCCTCCACCAGCTCCTCCAGCAGCGGCGGCTCCTCCTCGCCGCCCTCCTCCTGCTCCAGCCTGGCCAGGCAGGACGTGTTGATGAAGTCCAGCACCAGCTCCAGCCCCAGGGCGCTCAGCCCCCCGCGCAGCAGCTGCTCCTCCTGGCCCTGCCCTGCCTCCCGCATTCCCGAGCGGTAGAGCGCTCGGAAATAGTCGCTCTGCTCGATCAGCTTCCTCTTGCACACCGGGTAGCACTTGTCCCCCAGCCGGATCTGCACCACCTCCTCCCCAGCACCGGCCCCATCCCCGGCTTCCCCTTCCCGCTCCTCTTCCTCGTCCTGCCGCCGCCGCCGCCGCTCCGCCAGGGACATCGCTGACCGCGGGCCTGGCCGCGCCTCAGCCCGGCCGGAGCCGCCGCGCCGGCTCCTCCTCCGCCCGCCGGGACGGGACGGGACGGGNAAAGAAACCGCACACAGGGAGGAAAGAGGAAAAAAAAGCCCGAAAAAGGCAATGTTGAGCGCTCCGGCGCTGCCCGCCGGGGGGGCCGTCAGGGCATCCCCCGGGCCCAGCCAGGGTGGGTGTCAGGGACGCGGTGGAAAGGCCAGTGCTGGGCTCCAGGGGACAGCCCAGAGGCGCAGCGATCCCCCCTGGTGCTCCCCTCTCCTGATTTGGGCCGGGATCGCAGCAGCAGCCGCAGCTCGAACCCCTTGCCATAAATGTACCGCTGCATCCCTGGCGAGGGGCAGCATTCCCGAGCCACAAGGCGCAGGGGAAGGGCAGCGTGTGTGTGCCTGGATCCCGTGCGCACAGGCAGATCCGCACCGCCAGCCTGGTACCATCGCATCCCGGCACTGCCGCACCCCTTCCCGAGATAAATCCCCCCGGGGCTCGCCCTGCAAGGCCAGGGCAGCAGTGGGACTCGGGAATGGCAAGTGCCATACGTGACTCTGCTCTGACCCTCCTAATTCCCTGCATGTCCCAGCCCCTGGTTTGCCCTGTGAAGACACTACACGTAACCTGTTCTGCTGCTTCGTCTTTGCTATTCAAACTGAGTTTGTCGTGAGAGTGAGCTACCTACCAGGGTCCTGAGTTTGTTTGACATGAACAAGGAAAAAGCAAATTAACGACTGAGCATCTTGGGCAAGGGTAAAATGGCAGATTTGCTGCTTGCCTTGTTATATTCCTGATATACAGTGACAGTCTTCTTTTTGAACAAAAAACCCTACCACATGCTGAAATAGATGAGAAGTCTGCCATGCCTGTATTCCTCCATGATGATACTTACTATAAAGATGTTCAAAATATATTTTTTATCTTTATAAAGCTATTTCCTTCGGATATTGCAGACTGTGGAAAATCTTTCCCTTTAGCAGTAGTGTGACTCATGTCCAGTTAGTGCAGAGTGCTTAGTTTTCAGACAACGCCCTCTTTTCACTGCTCAGAAGGTATTTTTTCCCCCACTATTAAAACACTTCAATGGTATTAGTCTGTTTTGTGGGGTTTTTCCCCCTCTCTTTTATGGAAGACAGAGCTGTTTACTTTTTAGTATTTCCTCTGTGAAATGGTCCTCTCTCACTGTTTTTGTTGATCTTCAGCTTCTTAACTCTAGCCCATAGAGACGACAGAAATGTCAGTCTCAGTTACAGGTGTTCTTTTGTGCTGTTTTTCTTTTCTGTTCTTTTATAAAAGCATTTTTTGAGGTGAGGTAGATTTCTGCACATTTTTGTTTTCCACCTCACCTCAAAGCATCTCCATCATCTTGCTTTTGAGGGGCCCATTTCTGGTTCTGAAATTCTTTTACATAGGATGTCAAACAGACCCAAAGAAGTCTCTTCAGCAGCCTTCACTAGCTTGGTCACCATCACCTCTCACCTTCTCTTTCCTACTAATGTGTTTCACTGTTTGCTTGGTTTTGTTCCTCTTTCAGTCTTCCTCATTATTTAATTAATATTCAAATTCCACTTTCCTGTCTTCTGTTCTTGATGAAGCGCCGCAACATTTGGCTTTTTGAGTTTCTTATATCTAGTTGAAGTTTAAGTATGAGCACTTGGCTGGTTTTTTCTCTGCTTCAGGTTCAGCCTTCAAAAGATCATCACAAACAAAGTGTGTCACCACCTCAGCAGGAGTCCAACCCTTAATTCCTTCTTGTCCTTTAATTCCCACAGGCAGACACTTCAAGCAATTGTCATCATTGTTACTCCTGAGGAAAACGGAGATCTCGTGTTTGGCACGGCCAGCAAGCTGTCCTGTCAGAATACAGCAGAACTGCCATCTTTAGACATCTACTTTGGAGTCTCCTGTGTTTCATGGATTTGTAAGCTAGGTCCTAAGTGGTGAGTGCTTTTTTCCATGTAGTCAGTTATGGTAAGTTCAGCCTCACAGTGTTGCCACCACAGCCTGGGTGAACGGAATCTTTCTTCTCAGGCTGTGTGTTGCCAGGTGTGCCTGTGCCTGCCACTCTGCCTGGGATATCCAGTCCCTCTTCCTCACAGTCCATGAGGTTTGTTCATGGGCTGTATCAGTTCTGGCATGTACTAGTAAGTGTTTTACTCCTGCCAGCAAACGTTCGAGGGCATCAACTCCCACAGCTTTCCCCAGGAGCTCTCACATGCCCAAGGGGTCAGTAGTACTGAGTCACCACTTTTACAAAAAGCCTGTTTCCTTACCCACTTGTTCTTACTGGGCTGATTTTCATCTCTCTGTGCTTTATCCAGGCTCAGGGCTGGGCAGTTCTGCTAAACCAGAGTGTGCTGACAGGGCAATCCCTTGTTTTTTACTACACTCATCAGTCAGCCTGTGTGCTGTGCTTATGGAGTACTTACTCTGCAAATGCACCAATGCAAGGGCTACTCTTTCGTTCCCCTTTTGTGGAGATAATTTCAACTGTCTTCCAGTCTACTGCTATGCTGGTTTATTCAAAGATCAATAAGACCCATTATTATATTGAAATCAAAGAAAAGGTTTTGCTGTTTCACCAGCAATCATCTTGGTTGTATCTTAAGTTAATAAGAAATGTATTTTCCAGAGTTAGAACTCTATTTCTGGAGCTACAAAGCCAAAATCTGTAGTTCAGAGCCATAAAAGATTTGCATTATCTTTGAAACAAATATGAAGGACTATCTATCATCCTTGAAGAACATGCTGAAGCATCAAACATGAAAACAGTCATGGCAGATGTTAAATGAGTTTATGGTAAAAGAACATGCCCTAAAGAACAAGACCCTTCCACAGAAAGGAAGACAAGGGTAACTGCTCAGCATTTCAATACCTGTCTTCTAGGTAAAAGGAAAAAATCTTCAAGCTGTTTTAGACAGTTCAGGCCTCCCTTTACAGTACCTGAGACAAATTGATATCACGAAAAATTGGTTCTCAAGTGCCAAGAAAGGGATTGTGCAGACACCAGAGAGTGTCAGTAAGGGCTCTCTTGCTCCAGGATTGAGTTGGCCATTTGTGCTACATAATTTCTCCTTGTGTCTGGTGCCTGAACTATTTTCTTGTAGTTAATGTCTGAATTACTTCCAAGGCTGAAGAGAGTTCACTCTTTTCTTTTAAAAAGATGTGGAAATGGAAGAAGCTTTTTTCATACAGCAACTCCATTGTAACAGAGCATTCAACCATGACACAGAGAATCTGACCCTTTCTCTGCCTGGGCACACATTTCTGCAGCCCTCTGACTTTCCCAACACAGCAAAAGCAAGGAATCACAGAAAGTCAGGAGGAGTTACTGCTATAAAGACAAGAAAAGTAAAGCCAGAGAGACACTGGATAATACTTGAGAACCAGAGAGTGACACCAACCTGAATGCTCTGAGGAAAGGACCACACTGAGTGAAAAAAACAGTGGAAAAACTGAATTCCTTTCAGCCTCATTAGTCTGAAGTGTGAACTGGAACTGAATCCAGGGATATTTAAAGTATCCATGCTATCTAATATAAAATATAAAGTACCACATTCTGCCCTTTGAGATGCCAGGGAATTGTACTGCACTGCCAGGGAACTGTGCATTGAGTAACAGTGGAATTATTCAAGACAGGAATTGGTCTTTTGGAAAGGATTTGCCAACTGCTGCCATTGTTCAGTATTTTCCCTGTCACAGGATACAAAGTAAGCATCTCTGGAACATAAGAATTATCCTGCAGTATTTCAGCATAAAAAAATACCCATGTTGTAAAGGATCTTGGCATTTCTGAGAGGAACTGACCAGAGCATAATTTTACTTCAGCTGAACTCTGTCATTTGTGAAGGATGACCTGCTAAATAAAGGTAATTTGTCTTTTCAGATTCACAGTCAAACAAAGCACTCCTTTCCCAGTGCCATTAGCAATGCCATTCCAAAAAAAAAAAAAAAAAAAAAAAAAAAAAAAAGCACTCTTATTTCTAATAACTCTTGTTCAGACTTTATTCCCTAATATTTTCTGGGATTTTTTTCCTGCTTTAATGTGCTTTTTACTTATTCCTTTCAATAAAGGTATGTGTCAGCACTACTGAAAAGATACTTGGAGTGGCATGTTTTTTGGAAGCAGATTATTTATTACCAAGTACTTATTAGTCACATCTGAGTGATTAATACTAAAGAGTGTGCTCCTGAGCTCTCTCTGGGCAGCAAAAAGGCTGTCCCAAGAGTCTGCGTGTGGTGGACATTCTCTGTGGATCATGAGGAAGTCCAGGCACCAGCCAGCAGATGGAGGTGGAAGAGTAAATCCTTGCAAATGGCCATCAACCTGGTCCATTTTTTATACCACAGACCCAGTCAGGAATTTCCTTGAAACTCCCTCAGGTGAAATGAATGTTCCGTGACAAAACCTGAACAGGGGTCAGGCTGCTGGAGTGCTCTGCCTGCTGCTGTACCCCCTGTTAGGGATGTTTACTCTGCACAAATTCATTGTGCATCCACAGCCAGGAATTTCTTGTGCAGCTGTGCCTGCAGGAGACTAAACTGGGTGCTTTTAAAACAGCAGATATTTTTTAATCCTGGTGCAGACAGGCTGAGCTGAATTTTAGTACATAATAACTAGGTAAGATGAATGGTAATCCACATGGAAGACTTCCACTCAGTATCCAGCTCTATAAAATTCATCACACAACTGAAACTCCATCCCCTTTGCCTAGTTCAAGTTCTGCCATAAATCAGCATCTGTTTCTTCATTAGTGTTTGCTAAACATTGTGCCTTCTGTTATAAAACTTGGCTCAAATTGATCTGCAATACCAGTAGACATATTTTTGTATAAATCTAATCTGGCTAAAACTTGTGTTGCTCTTTGCTTGAACACACAGATCCCAGCCTTAGTGCAGGGGTTTGGCCAGAATTAGTCTGAAGCCAAGCTCTGAGAGCATCTCAGGGCCTGGCAACCCTTGGAAACAAGGGTTGAAAAAATGCTTTGCATGAAGCCCCAGGAACAGAAACTGTAATATTTCACCCCTTTTTACCATGTTGCTGGGATAAGACTGAAACCAGAATCTTTGGATCCAATTGTCCCTAACCTTGGAGAAGGTCACATTCATTAAAATTGTGATAGATTGCTCCAAACCAAAACCTGACCACTAATAGCTGTTTTTGACAAAACAGTTCTCTCAAAAAAATGCTGTTTTGTTGGACTTCAGACGTTTTGCAGAACTGTTTTGATTTCAAGGAAAATTTTAAAGGAGAAAGAAAGCAAGCACATTATTTGGATAATGTCAAAGAGACTTAGTTTGATTTTTTCCACATATTTACATTTCATTATTTAATGATTCATTACATTAGCCTTTTTAGCTTTTATACCTTAACAGAGTTACAGTGACATATTCTGAAATTATCAATATACTTGGCTTACTTAAAATTTTGACCTTGCCAGTACTATAATAAAGGGAAAATACATGTGCATATCTCAGAAAAATGAGATAAAGATGATTTTAACACAGGCCTGAAATTCAGTTTATTTATGTGGAGCATGACACAAGCAGGGAACTTCATGCTTATGTCACATGGGATGATGCTGCACATTTGATTAAATCCATTACTGACATTCACAGGAGGACTTTGGCAGGTTCATACCTCACTGCTTGGGTGTCACCTCTCAGTTTGTCACCTTCCAACTGCTCTGTTACACAATACCTGGAGAAGAGAAGGACTCAGTGTGACCCAGCTGTGGCTTTCCAGTGCCTGAAGGGAGCCCACAGGAAAGATGGAGAGAGACTTGTGACAAGGGATGGAGTGCAGGACAAGGGGCAATGGCTTCACACTGACAGAGAGCAGGGTTAGATGGGATCCTGGGAAGAAACGCCGCCCTCTGAGGAGGCCCTGGCACAGGGTGCCCAGAGCAGCTGTGGCTGCCCCAGCCCTGGCAGTGTGCAAGGCCAGGCTGGATGGGGCTCTGAGCAGCCTGGGATAGTGGAAGGTGTCCCTGCCCATGGCAGGAAGGTGGAAAAGAGTGAGCTTTGAGGTTCCTTCCAACCCAACCCATTCCACGATTCTACAACTCAATATATCCTTTCTGGTGTTTACATATTCTGAGTGATAGAACCATATATTCTATAAAAGCTAAATATAGTTCCAAAAATCAAGACATACCTGTTACTTCATATGGAAAAAGTGTCTGCTTTTGTTTCTGTTTGGCAAAAAAAGAGTTAAGGCCTGATGATGAATCCTTTGTGCTGGGAAGCTCCTGGATTGTGCCATTCTCACTGCCAGCCCAGGTGGGAAACTTCAGGGACTGTTTCTGATTATAAGAAGAATCGTGGAAAAGATCTTTTTTTCCCAGTGTGGCAGGTCCATTTATATCTCTTTTACTGAAAGGTCTGCAAAAACATTCATATTCTCACAGGAAACAGGCCCCTGCCTTTTTGTTTTCCAGGAGGAAATGTGAGGAGTCGGATGAAAGGAGTTCCTAAATAACTTGAAATGCTGGTCTGGTACTGGCCAGAGACTCCCCTGTATCAGTGACAGCCTCTTGGTCCCTCTTTGCAGAGCACATGGAAAATCAGCCACTGCTTTGCAGGTAAGACTCGGGGATTTCCTTCTTGCAAAATGTCTGTGAATTAAAATTTCAGCACTAATTTACATTTCCCATTGAAAAGTCAAAGTGAAATTAAGGAGAAGCTGGCAGAAGACTCTGAAATTTAACAGACAGAAGTTTTCTGTTTTTAAAGGAAATTGCTTAAAGCAGCCATTTATTTACTTATTTCAATCACTTTATCTTTCATGAAAAAGAAAGTTTCCCTGCAACTATTTCTGCCCTTAAAATTTATTTAGAAAAGAGGAGGAGGAAAGAATACTTTTAATCTTTTTAAGTGCTTCCCCAAGTTATTCAGAGTCTTCCAGGTTTCTCTTCTTGGAGATAGAGGATGAGTAGGAGTGAGGAAAACAATCAGAAATCAACATTTTTGCCTGCAAATCCTACAGAACAAAACAGATCTAAAATTCATTCCAAATACAGGACATAGTGCCAAAATACAGGAATTCATCCTTCAAAATTTCGATTCTGTTCCATATCAAGTGATACCTTAGGATATTTGGAAAGCTGAAACAAATATTTTTAAAAATACAGGGTCAATAGTGTTTGAGGCAATGAGATAAATGTCTAAAAGCTTCCCTGTGCAGTCTACTGAGTGCAAGCTATCAGGTATTTAAAAATGCATTTAAGGTTTTAAGTGCTGATTATCACAGAGATGAAAATATCAAACTACCAAAACTAAATAAAACAACACAAGTGCCAAGAGCTGGTTTTCAGGATAGAGGCTTGAAGAATTACCCACTTACCCTCTTTCTAACAGTTTAATTCTTATCTTCCCCACAACAGACATTTATTTGGAATCCTCCTAATTATAGTTCCAATGAATAAAATAATGCCTTGGCCTTGCTGTTGGATCAACAGGGGTTAACCTGGTCTGGGCTTTATTATCTTCCAGTGAGCTGTGTAAGGAACAAAATATTACACCTGTCAGTTCATTTCCAAACTGGGGGCCTAGTTCTGCAAAAAACAAACATCATCTGTAATGACTGAAGAATTCAAATGAGCTTGAGGCTCTCCCCACTCCATATATGATCTATACTTCATGTGGAAAGGAGGAAATTCCTTGATTATAATCTTGAAGGATAAAAGCACAGTGTAAAATATTCTTATACACTGAACACTCAATTTTTCTTGCAGACAGCCATCCTTCTGCCTAACTCTCTCAACCTCACTGTATAGTCCATTGGGTTTAAATCAGCTCGTGTATTTTAATATTTTAAAGCCTTTCTGCGTGAAAGGCATAACATGGGAATCAGGGATCAGACTTGGTCCTGTTAAGAAACAGAACATGGGAGTTTCAGGTTTCAGACCAGGTGGTTGAAAAATCATCTTCCTCTTTGTCAGCTGTGTTTTCTTTCTGACAGGCCTTTTCCAAGCAGAAAACCTTGTATGGACTGCTCAATATTCTTAAACTTCTTAAGGGGGAGAACTCTCTCATGGCTTGAATGGAGGTTCCAGCCCTCTCCAATCATAGAGTTCATCTGGTCCTAGATCTTTAACTGTATTATTCTTGCAATCAAAACAGTGTAGGAAGGGAAACAGATCTCTGCCTCTGGCTGGAGGTTCCTTTGTTAGCAAAGAAGGCAAATACCTGCAGTCAGCAGATAACTCAAAGTGTTCAGATGCTAAACAGAGCTGTTTCTCTGTGCTGAGTGTAACAGTGCTCCTGAACAAAGTGAGGTGGAACAATACGCTGAGCTTGCTATCATTCACCAAATCTCAAGGCTGGCTGCGTGGTTTAGTCTGAGAAGGACAAGAAACACAAACAGGGGATCACAGAAACAAGTTCTCTGAATGACTGAAAACAACCTGTCCCTTTTGTGTCTCAAAACCCATTTCCAAATAATTAAGTTAGAGAACAGCAACAATAACTATTACAATCCTCTGTAGCTCATTAAATGGCTGCTTTCTTCCAGCAGCTGCCCAAACAGTGCCATGGGCATTGTGTGGAGGAGACCCTGCCCTGGCTCCCACCCCTGGCAGATCTGGCAGCATCCTGAGCCCTCCAGGGATGGTCCCTGCAGTGCTGGTGCAGCATTCCGTGCACCCCTGCAGCAGAGAGGGGCTCCCTGAGGCCCTGAGACGGGGCCATGGCTCTGCTGGTGGCACTGGCAGAGGTGCTGCTGCTGCTGCTGGGTCTGGCTGGGGAGTCCCAGTGCCTCTGCTCGCCCACTGCCTTCTACAAGAACTGCTGGATCCGGCGCTTCCCGGGCCTCCTGCTGGACGTGCGGGAATCGCGGAGGAGGGGAGCCCGGCTGCTGCAGGGTTATGCAGAAATCTCACCCCAACAGTGCAGCAGAACCTGCTGCCTTCTGAGCAACGGTGAGTGCTTGTTGGCAGGATCGTGGCACGCATTAAACCCCCCCATTTTGGGTAATGTTTACATAAACGCTCCTTCACTTGAAGAAGAAATGAAATAGAGGGGGTGGAAGGAGGATGTATACATTTTTTTGAGGCAGGAAAGCAGAGGCACATTGTAACTGTTGCACCAACTTCAGTCCCATAGAATGGAAATTGATTATCTATTTTTTTTAAGACTACACTAGAAACACATTAAAGCCTTAGGGTCTGCTTGGAAATTTTGGATCTCTGTCACCAAGCTTGTAGGCAATGCCAGCATTAAGAGAGTAACTCTTCAGTATTCATCCCCATCTACTGTAGAGAATAACCAGTGACCGTGATTCCAACAGCACTCTCTTCATGGAGTATGGCATCAGACTACGACATGGTGAGAGGGAAGGTGGAAGGGACACAGTTTTTCCTTCTCTGAAATAGAAGAATATTCATTTCCTTGGAAAGAGCATTCTCTTATTCCATATTTACACCATGCAAATCAGGTAACAATAAAGTTATATCAATTAATAATAGCACTTATTCAGCTGGCCACCCCTTTTCTCTAGCTGGTAAACTCAGGCTCAGAGTAAAAACAAGCAAAATCATTGTTTGTCCTAAGCCTTGTACTTTCTCTGTATCACAGTGCACTGGTACTCTACAGGAGTGTATTTTAGGAGGATACAAGAAGGGCATGTCTGTGGTGCCTAAATTTTCAAAACTCTCCAGAACTGGAAAGGCATTTGGATGTGGTTTTGGAGGATGAAAGTGAGGTACCAGTTACTAAAAAAAGTCAGTATAAATTTTGATGATATTTTGAATTATGAACAAAACTGTTGACTTTGACAACCTGACAGTGACATAGGTAAGGTAACTTCCAGCAGCAGTCCTGGAAAGAGTCAAATTCTGTCTTAAATAATGTGAGGAGAGAAAAATAACATACATTTCAGCAAGATTTTTCCTATCTGGACAACAAACTTTTCTCATAGAACATGGGACTGGATACTTACATGAATAATAATTCGTGACTTGAAATCTCCTTTTTATAAGCGTATATAGTGAAGCAAAATTTGTTACAATCTTCAGTAAAATGCTGATATTAGAGGGCATTTCAAAGGGCTTTAAATCAATTATTATACAATGAGATACAGATGTAGAACTCATATAACTGCTCTAGTCCAGATGTAAAATAAGAATATAAGTTCTCTTTTGACTGTATGCTCAATTAGTTTGTACGATAATGAGAGAACCACAGGATCTGGTCTCTCTTCCCACAGCATCTGGGCAGATACAGTGAGCTTCTGATGTTAGATAACATCATAGCATGCAAAATGCAGTGGTCATTCTGCTGAGAAGCTCAATGTTGTTCTTTATGGGTTCCAGTCTCCTGCAATCTAGCAGTGTTCTACCATGGAGCCATTCATGAGAACAGGAACTGCCTGCACATGTCTTGCCCAGCTTTGGAAAGCTGCATTCTAAAGGCTGGAGTGGATGTCATTTTGTACAACATCACAACAGGTAATTAAGCATTTCATTTATAAAGGCTGAAAACACATCAAATCCAGGAAATGTTAAAGTGATACCAGGTCAGCTGCTGTGCTAAATGATCTCCTGAAGTAACACACAACCATAAAAAAGATGAAGATTATTTCCTTAATACACATACTTCTAAAAATACTTGCTCCTGCCTTTCTTCCACTCAGTGAGAAAGGAGCTTGAAGATGTACCCTGTTCTCAAGATTCATGCTCTGAGTACCTCATCAGTACTGTGCTTGGCTAAAGCTCAGTAGAGACTGAGCTCTGAGAGACTGAGAGGAGGCTGCCACTGCTCCACGTCCCCAGACCCAACCAGTAGCAAGGCTGAACATTTATTTTCACTAGGCACATGCACCACAAGCACACAGGTAATACAAACACATGAAGCAAACACACCAACACAGGGAGCACCAAAAGCCTCATCCTGCTTTTTCTGTTAGTGAAAATATATAAATAGCTGTGTATGTGTGTGTATATATATATACATACACACACATATATAAAATGCAAAGTCCCCCAGCAGCTGGGCCGAGATGCTCTCAGTCTGCCAGTCTGGACCCCAGTCTCCCCAGCTGCTGTCACTGGGATGTTTGAGCCCTCAGGGTGCAGCCTCCCTCCAGTTGCTGGTGCAGACTGTCACACATACAGAGCTGTCCTGGATTTCCCTACCCTCAGTAGCCTAGATCTCACCCTTTCCTCACCTTTGCTTCCTTCCCTAAGCATCCCATAATAAACCCTGTGCAATCCCAAAATGCACATCCCTTGCATCCCACAAGGTGTCCCATCACCCAAGGCAGTGACACCTCTAATCCAAAAGGGCATTATTTGGGCTCCTTGCCCTGCCCCTGTCTCTATGGATCCTTTCTGAGGGTGTGCAGACAAGCTTTTATCAATAACTAACATTATTCTAATTTAATAGGGATTGATCCAGATCTTCTCATTTTTGAGAAACTGAAATCCCAAGAGCCAAATGCTCACTCTTCAGCGAGTCAATCCGAGAGGCAGCACAGCAGTGAGAGCCCTGGGTGGGGAAGGTGCCACCAGCACAATGCCACCATGTCAGGCTCTCCTCTGCTCCGAGCCCCACCTGCTGCCACGAGCCACGGCTTGCCAGCAAACCCTCCCAGCCCCAGCTGGAGCCTGCCAGTGCAGAGAGCTGAAGGCACTGCCTATCCCAGGGCCGAAACTTCCCCAGCAGATGATGGTTTTGCTGAGAGGACAAGCAGCAGGTCGGTCACCAGCTCAGACAAGGAGACTGCACGCTCAGCTTTGAGCCCCAAGCCTGCCCAGGTGTTATCCCACGTGCCCACCCCTCCTCGCCTGAACAGCAGCAAGCAACACCTCAATGAAACCAAAGGATACAGCGGGAGGAATTCCACCTCGGATAAGGAGGCAGCTGCTTGGGAAGCTGCAGCTTTGGGGGTCTGGTTGATTCCTGTTGTCCTCTGCTCCTCTCTCCTGTGCCTGTGCTGTTGCACTGCTGCTCTCACAGCCGGGCGCTGCAGCTACAGGAGGGGTCACTACAAACCCCCAAGGACAAGAACAAGGATGTCCAGACAGCTCATTAAATATGCTCCTGTCAGAGGTGATCTGTGAAACATCATCCTGGCTATGGAACAAACAGGATTTTAAAATGCACCCCATACACCATCTTACTTCTCTCACAGAACCAGTGATAGCTTAGTTCAGAATATTTTAGTTATGATTTAATTCTCAGCAGATGAAACACAACTCTCTGCCTCTTTAGGTAAGAAGCACCCACTCACAGCTCCCACTGTTTGAGGTATTTTGGTTCATAATCTGGTGCAGATTAATGTCTGACAAACCTGTAACACTTTCCCCCAGGTTCACTGCAGCTGCAGTGTTGGCATGTCTATTTAACTGGATGAGAAATCCTGCTATAGTTAATCTTTGTGCTTATGTATTTGCTACCAAATGAATAAACATCCCATGTAATGGAGGGATACACATGTGACTTGTGAAATGGCCAAAATGATCATGCTTTCTGCCAAAGAAAGGCTAAACCTAAACTCAGAGAAACACTTTGTAAAGAACTAGGCCTAGGTACTTTTAGATGCCTTTCTTCGAGCTGAATACAGCCATTAAAATTCTGCTTGTGTTCACTTGATAGTCTCAAGTTGCCAAGATGGCAATTCAAACTTCAAGACCTTGCGGAGCTAAATTCCAAATATAATTTCTCCAGAAAATCAGGGAATATACTAAAATTATTATTGCTACATAATTGCATGTAGTTTTTAGGATACAGAATTCACATGCAGGTACCTTCATCTAATTTAGATTAGAAAAATTATCTTCTCTTGATCTAAAAATTGCCCTGTAGTTTCAGCTGGATAATGTGTTTCAGTTTTCTTAGCTTAGGGTTTTGCCAAACATTCCTGAATATTCTGTTATCTTCAATTACACAGTTTGTGGTAGAATTAGTTGTTTCATACTTCGGACTTTTATTGGAATACCAATTTACTTTTTATTTTTGAAGACAAGAGAGTGCACAAGGCCTCCTTCTCCCTATTTCACAAGGTAAGATTTGCAGTTTGAGGCAGCAATATGGTAACACAATACCCCTCACTCATCAATTTATAATGCTGCAAAGAATGCATTTTTTATTGAAGTCATGATTTAACCATGCATCAAGGATAGAGAAGATGCTTAAATTCATCATGTCCCAGTGTTCCAGGTGTTCTGTACAGTCACTGAGAAATACTGTCACCTTCAAATACAAACAGTTTTGAGGGAGAAGCAGAAAAGCAGAGAGGAACATCCAAGAGCTCAAAATAGCATCCAAGCTGCTTTTTGTCCTGCCCACTGCATTACTCAAGTTCTGTAGTGTAACATAGAAACCATCAGTAAAAATCACAAGTGTAAGTCTGAGTTTTAACCCAACATTGCTTCTGGCCAGTAGGCAACATCTCTTGTTGGGAGAGGCACTTGGCTGTCCTGGTGCTCAGGAGACAGTCACCTTAAATCCTGCCTGGATTGCTTGAAACATTTACAGGATGTATTTAAGTTAGGCTTGAACACTTCAGAGAGAGCTGGGGAAGCCTGTGCTTTTTAGGTTTTTCCATCAATTAGCTGTGAAGCTAATAAAAAATCAGTTTCCCTTGCTGTGCTGTTTTCCTTCTACCAGACATTATTACTGGTAAGGCCAAACTGTTGTTTTTAGTGCCAGAGTTCTGCTTAGGCTCATTCTGTGAAAAGCAAAGGAAAACTGGGTTGTCCTCTGCTACAGAGGATTTTCTCAGGAGCTCACATGTCCTGAGTACAGAAGGACAGCTCTGTGGAGAAAAGCAAACTTATGGGGCTTGGGGTTTCTTAAGACATTTCAGGGCCTTGCTCCTGCCAGCCTTGTACACAGCACTGGCTCCTAGGGCAGCCCTTGTGCAGTCACTGACAAAGCTAATTAAGGAAACAGATTTCTCCTGTGCACATACTAGACCCAGACTCTCTCTGGAACAGAGCCAGGCACAGCTCCAGGCACCAGCCATACTCTTGAGTCAAGCTGCATTTCCTCAGTCGTTTTGGCTTCATGGCTGGTCAGAGAAGATTTGGAATTACACAGATGTACCATTTCAAATGGGAATTTTAAACATTACCCTCATTGTCCCTGGATAAAGGAGCAACCTGATAGCAGCTGAAACTTTCCCCATATTAAGCTTCTGCTAAAACTTTACATTAATACACATCCAAGAGGAAGGACTACTAAAGAACCAAGTCGATCAGTGCAAAATTGGGATTACAGGACAAACATTTTCAGTCTTAGCTACAGCTCTGGCAAATTCTCATAGGAACTAAAAAGCTGCATTAAACTTGGTCTCTCACCATATGAAAACAATTTTGACCTAAGAAGAATCCTTCCTAAACAGACAGTGTTTTGGCAGTGGGAACAGATCCACTCCTTGGCTGTATGTACACACAGAGCACACAGTGAGAAATCCTAGCAGGGAGTGAGTCCAGCACACAGAGCACTGCAGGAATCAACCCCCCTCAGTTTTAATGTCCTTATTCTTACCCTGCTTCTTCTCAACGAGCTGTTGGCAGGGTCACATGGCCAGCTCTTTTATAGGTATGCAGAATCCTTAACTCCCTCTGCCCCTTCCAGAGAATGACTTTCTCTCTAAACTGAAATCTTACTAAGCTAGGAAGATACAATAAAAACAAGAATTATTTATGTCCTTCCAAGGTTTGGTAGGGGTTTTTTTCTTAGCTGTGAGAAGGTAATAAAATTGTCTGTGATTTCAGTGTTTTAAATCAATTCCTTTCAATTAAAAATTACCAAATACAAGATAAAAATCCATATAATTCTTTCTCTGTGCTATATAGGATGCTACAAACTTTTTTTTTTTCCTTGAAAAGCCTGGGTACATTCAAGAGAGAAGTCATCAGGCCTGAGGGTAACAAGGCTCAGTCCATTCCTATTTAGTTACAAACCCACCTCACCAACCCTCATCATTCTTTCTGTCCCATGCACTCTGGGATCTTCTCCACAACTGCTGGTTCATCTTCCCACTACCATCTCATTTTCCACCTTATTTTACTCCACAATTTTAGAGACAGATGTTTTTATATAAGGTATTCATTTGCCCTCATGGTAACAACTGAGAGTCTCACACTGTCCAGAGTGCTTCAACACCTCTTTGAGTCAGACTACTTAGGCAACATTATCCTTATTTTACACATAGAGAAAAATATGAGTGGCATTTGAAAAGCATTTAGAGCTCTAAATTTCCAGACTTTTAATTAATGGAAATGGGACCCTAGTTCATTTCATTAGTTTTGACATTGTTGCTCTAGGTTAAATGCCCAAAGAAGTGGTAGAAACCAGAATGTGATTAAGCAGAGGACTAAACAATGATCTCCCGTGCTATGAAAACACAGAATAAAACATTCCAGTTATGAGTGTGAACCCAAACATACTTTATTCAAAGGACAAGATTCATGGACAGGACTTAATTCATCATCAAGTTTCGTATTTTTGGTTCAGGTTCTAAATAATTATACATCCATATCATTAAGATATGCTAACAGAGTAGTTGAACATCTCTGTAACGATCAGGTGTACCTGCAGACTCTGCTCTCATGCTTGTATATTCAAGAGTTTCTTCACAGATTCCTTGTACTGAGACATGTTACTTTCTGTTTCACCTTCGTTTTTAAGTGCAGTGACTGAGTTTCTGTAATTCTTAACCACTTCAGATGCCAGCAGCTCCTCCTCAGTGACATTACTGACATTCTCTGAGGCTTTTATTCGAAGCAGTGTGTCCAAGGCGTTTTTCTGAGAGCGACTGTTTTCCCAGATATATTCTTCCATGTCTTCCTCAGACTTCTCCCCCTCCCACTTCTCTGTTTTCTGAAAGAAAATACACAGCCTTAAAATCTACCCACGACTGAAACAAAGCAACAATAATTGGAAGAAATTGATCTCTCATAGCGATTCCCTTTAAAAACTGCATTCACTGTGGAAGGTATTTCTTCCTCTGGAGTCCAAGGCTTGTAACTCAAGCCTGTAGGAGCAGGATCAGCTCCTTCCTCCCACTCATCAGGTTCTTTGTGTATCTGGCAGATACAACTGGGTGAGTCAGAGTGGGAGGAAAAGCTTATGGACTATACATAATCAATAACTACAAACCTTGCTAAGGCAGTAATTTTAAAGAGCCCTCCAGCCTGCATTTCTGGAAGCAGCCACCCAGCTATTGTGTCCCTAGCACAGGTTTCTGGTCTGGCTACACTGGCTGGTGGAGGGAAGGTGAGACAGTGCCTAATGAGTAACCCATGAAGTGACTTACAAGGAAAAGCACCACCACCAAATCCATTTCTTCTTCCTGCAAAACAAATTGCTCAAAAGAATCTCTAGCCACAAGGTGCTGATTGTTACCTAATCAGTGCTGCAAAATTAGACAGGATCACAAGTTGGGCACTGACAGTAAACACCATCCCAGTGCCTGTAAATACACTTGTTCTGTATCAATTCTGTCTTTCAACATTTCTCCAGAAGGCCTTGAAAGACTCCTTAAGGAATATTTCAAATGTTATAACTTGCTATTTCTGTATATTTTCTTTTTATTGTACTTTGCTAAATACAGATGCTTCAGTGATATAGTTGCATTCTTATATATTGCAGGCTGTATGTTTATTTGAGTATTTATAATTATTTAGTACTTCACTGATGTAACCAATATGTGACATCTTTATATTACCTCAACTACATAAGAGTCACAATTTGAAGTATTTTTGGTTTAGTTTTGCTGTTCATGTTTTTCTTACAATTGTTATAAAATCATGTCTAAATAAAACTTGCATTTCTCTGGCAATATATTCAAAGAAAGGTTATAGTAAAGCATTTACATCATATGGGTTTTTTCCTTTTTAAAATCACTTGCCAAAAAGGGCTCTTCAGTAAATTTTTATGCTATGCTACGCAGAACCAAAAAAACCTCTTGCAAGTCAGGGGAGGAGGGTTTTTTTTTGTTTGTTTGTTTGGTTTTCTTCTGGGAGTGAGTTAAGGTGGGGTGTGTGTGTTGGTACTGTTTTTCATTTGTTTATTTAAAGATATTCTTTCCACTAAGCATTAAGGCTGCTGCAGTCAAACCACAGTATTCAATAACCTTTAATTAAGCCCCAAGATTTTTTTCCCCCTACAATTCTTGTGTGCTTGGATTCCTCTATCTGAATTTAAAACACTTTCCCAACTGCTGTGTCCTGCACCTGGTAAATGGCATCTCTTGTCTTTTGAGTCTGAGTCTAAATGTTTAGTCAGAAGCAGCAATTCACACTGCTGAAAGGTTCATATGACTGACATTAAACCCTGGACACAATAAACCACGGGAGTAAAAGGACCTCATTCAATTTCTAGAGGGGAAAAACAGGAACAAAAGGACATCCTGTAGCCTTGTATTGCTGAAGCATTAATGGAACAAGTGGGTACAGTGAAGTGCTCCTGGTGTGTTTGACAAACCCTGCAATGCAGGATGGAGATTTAGAGTTTTAAATTAACATCATCATCCTGCTTTACACATCCCTTGGTTATCTGCAGAGTGACTATCCAAGACATCTTCTCCCCTGAACTCCAAGAGAATTTTCAAGCCAAAGCCTCTCTCACAGGGATAGGGTTTCTCAGGAGTAAGGGAATATGGGTATCACTCCTGCTCACTCCCTGCACCAAACTCATGACTGAAGTTCAAACAAAAGATCCCTGTGAGGCTTTTAAACACCACTAAGTCACAGCAGAGACAACAAGGACTAATGACAGTATTACATTTATCTCTTCAGGAAAATCCTTCTCTGCACACAGCAACTCAACAGGATTTTGGAGATGCACACTGATAAACAGATTAAGATTTCCCTACCTCTTGTGAGCAATACAAAGCTAGATTTTAACTGTTGAGTATTTCTTTCTTGGAACCCTTCCCAGCAGAATGATGTTGTCAATATGGATTGTAAAATAAAATCTGACTGCATGGTGGGAGGTGAGGGTGAAGGCAGGAAGGGATTTGACAGTAGGGGGAGATTTCCAAATCCATTAGTTTTTGCAAACTAACTGTATCCAGTGAAACTTAAATACCTTTTCAACACAATTTATTGCCAGGGAAAAGTGGCTGTAGAATTATATAGGCAATTGGAAACATACCCTAGGTAGACAAGCACCCATGAACTCTGAACAGTGGAAATGTTACACGTGTTGCAGTCTCAGTTTAAAGTGTTATGAATAAATCTAATTACGATAAATAAAGTTCCAAAATTAGGTCTCCATCATTCAAATTTTGTTAGTTGAATTATTTTTGTCCCCTGAAGATTTAATGTTAGTGAACACTGCAGCCTTAAAAATGAGAATAAAACTGTGAGAAGTGGAATCTAAGTGTGATACTGGGTAATGTTTTCCTAGAATCCCCACTTTGTGAACCAGGTTAAAAAATAAGAATTCACTAAAAATGGTTTTCTTATTCTATCACACACATAAGACAGAATCTCAGTATTATCCAGTTCGTTTAAAGATGCACTCAGCTGATAATTTCAGCCTCTTCCTCTTACAAAACTTACAATAAGAATAAGAAAAACCCCAACCCAAACCACCAGAAAACAATTTTCCATATGAAGTCAAAGCTAAACCTATGGCTAAAGAGGCATAGAAAGGTTATTTTTTTCACTTCCTAATGCAAATATAAAGAACTATTTTTTTAATGCCATAAACATAAGAAGGATTTGTTTCTAAGCAGATCTTTTATGCTACAGTTTAAGCCAGTATATTGGGATGTTTACAAGCCTTTACAGTGGTTAATCTGAATTCTGAAAGACTATGAATGCCAAAAGACCACTTTGGACAGTGAAGTTGCTTTTTACATGTAAGCCATTAGCAAAAAGCTTCACTTTATATGGTACCTTAAAGTACAGAAGAAAGAAAAGATTCTGGGATGCCTTAAGCAGACATTTCACCATCAATGTGCTTGGGGTGTTTTCTGCCAGTTTAACTTGCACAATTTTGCTGCTGCAGTGATACAGAGGCTTAAAATTGTCAGCTCCCTGATGTTCCTTTTGGGAAAAACATTTTAACTAAAATTTCTCTAGTGGCACACAAAAATCTTGAGGGCAATTAAAAACATGACTCATGTTGGTAATTTTCTTGTCAATGACTTGAAGAGTTAAATATTTAATGCTGTTTAGCAAAGACCAGGTATTTAAAAAGGATTATTTTTGAGGGGAAGGAAAGTTCTTTGAATTCCAAATCAAATTTCAAACGCTGTATAGCCTGGAATAAACACACCTATGTCTTTGTACTGCACTGAAATAAAAGATGCTCTGTGTGGCACAATAATCTTAGATTTCTAGGTAATAAATGACAGCTATGCTAACATTTTCCAAATTACTGGGAACCTTCCATCCTAAGAGGAGTTGCCAAAACAATTATGTGCTTATCTCTTTGGATATAATACACTTTTGATCTGTACTATTTAATTAACAACTTAGAAATATTAACAGAAGTTTTTAGAGAGTCAAAACCTATTTGTATCATATCAGATTGGATACAAAAATTGAAATTACTTTGTGGTGTGGAATAAATTAAAATCCATTCTTTTGAATAAGCAGAACTGTATTTTCTAGGACACAGCAATGGCACAGGACAGGTAGGACCTCTAGAGGGTCAAGGGAAAATCAAGAGAGACTCTGAGGACTAAACATTCCAGTGAGGTGCAAATGTGTAACACAAAAGGAGAACAAGCAGAGAAACAAAACCAGAACTCTGCCCCAAAAACTAATGCTGCATAAGAGATGCTCTCATAATTAATGATGCTCTCATAATTAATGATACTCTCAAGTTTAACCTCTGGCTCTGTAACTGACTCGGGAAAGTTGCCATCAGCTTTTTTCAAAACTAAGGACAACATCTAATTTCTCTGGGCTGCAGTGGCTGCATGCATTTTCTGGAAAATTCAGGCATCTGAGAGGGTTATTTGTAAGGTATTTATCTATCTCAGTTTGTTTTCTGAAGGCTGATCAGATAAGGTTTTGACCTCATCAAGAGAGATCAGTGATATTAAAAATCCAAGTCTGATGATTTTCTGTTCAGTTTTTTAATGTCTACACCCCATGCAACTTCATTTCACTCCAACACAAGGACTGAAAATTGAACAGCTGCAAAAACTGTATTTATGCATCAGAAAGGAGCTTTGTTTCTCCAGCAAGGAGAAAAATGGAGGTTAAACAGAAGGTATTGCAAAAACCTTACTAAAGTCTGAAATATTACAAAGACAATTCTTAATTCAACATTTTGCTGGGATAGTCACCCTTTTAGGTTCCAAGAGGTACAAAAAAAGTGTAACTTTCTACTAAAATACACATTTCCTGTCAGGAAATCTCTTTCCTTTGATTTTAAATGTTTGAATTCAGAGAAAATTTATCAAATTTATCATCTACTGTAAAGCCACTTTAGCTTTACCTTTTCTGGTTCCCATTACTGGTGAGGACCCTCTCCAGCTGTCAGATTCTGGGGAGCACACAATGGAATCCATGGTTCAAAACAAAGGATATTTTCCAACATTTAGAGACCAGCCTGACTTCAGCCTCAGTCTGCATTACTTAAACCACAAGTAATGACACACTGAGAGAGAAGCCTGTTCGAGGTAGGGAGGGCACCATTACACCACCCTTCATTGTTCTAAGATCCCCCAGTCAGGAGATTTACCCTGAACATCTTCAGTGATACTAAAAGGTGCCCAGGGAGTTTCAGCAAGACTTGAGTGCCTCCTCCAGCTGCCACTGCAACTCTACAACCCACATGTCATAACATCCTGAGTGTTCCTAACAGGAATTTTGGAATCCTAAGTAGCTAGAAACCTGCTTAGGTTTCAACAGTGGACTCATATCCTTTCACATATTTTAGGTTGAATTACAAGGTGAACTCCCACTATGAAACTGCAAAATTCTGCTGCTACCAAGTGTTACTGGCACAGCCTGAAGTGGTAAAAATTATCTTTATTTGGAATGGCTTAAAATGGCTGTAATTGAAAAAAATTATGACAGAGCCTAAAGAAAAACTGTATGATGGATTTGAGTGTTATCACCAGGGGTCATGTAAAAATACCCATTTGGCATACAGACATAGACTCTGAATCCCACCAGAGCCTTGCCACTGAGTGCTCTAAAAAGAAAGGCAAAAGTACTTCCCTTGAAATGTAATTAAGATGTACAGCTGTGGGGTTGATGGATAAATTTTAGCTAAGCCTCCAGTGCCATGCTGTCTGTCTATTCTTCATTTTTTTTCCTTCCCTCACCTTTCTGTTTCAACTCTCTCATGACTATCAGCACCTAAAAGGCAGGCACAGAGATGCACCCAGAAAACCTTTTGGCTATTATTATTCATATTAAGAAGCCACTTCCTACCTTTCCCTACTGCTATATTCCTTCTTCCTTACTGTTATTTTTAAGTTTTGAATCTCTCATCAAACTCCCATAATTATACTACCAGAATAAGGGAGAGAATTCCAAAAAGTGGGTAGCATTACTCTGCTGTTAAGATGTCAGATTAGACTTCTTACTGTAACAAGTAGTGGAGAATAGAAAATTCAAGGCAACTTTTTAGTAATCTTTCAAACCCCCAGCTTTGCAAGGCAGAATTGAGATCCTTCACTCTCCCTCATCTTGTATACGTTGAAATACCACGTGGAACTGGTGCAATAAAAATTTAATTACTCTCAATGTGTTTCCTTACTGGAAAACTGACTTCTTGCTGCATTTGCCTCTCACTCCTGCTTTCAGCTCCTCACAGAAGTGGATTTAGGAGTCATTAATCCAAGCTGGGTGAAGAAATCAGTCCATGATCCTTTCAACCACTCGAGGGCAGCAAACTCTAACTCTTTAAAAACCTCTTGTACCATAAAAATACAGCCAGGTTTTGAGTGATGTTACAGCATTCAAGCAGTACCATCATTTAAAGGCAGCAAAAATACAATTGGTTAAGCTGCTGTTGAATAATCTATCTAATATATCTCACTCTTTCACTGATTAATTCAATCTAGGCACAGTGCTGGGGGACAATTTGAAAAGAATCACAGGAAGTCCAAAGAAGAGAAATTTAATTGTTACTAACTGGGGCAAGTCAGCTATCTAATTAATACATTCTGAAAGCTTACAAAACCCAGATATTTGATTAATAACCTGACAACTAGTAAACAGGAAGCAAAAGATCTCCAAGTATTTTAGAATGAGAAAATAAATGAACCATCTTAGGTTTTAAAGATTTTTAAAACTGTTTTGAAATAACTGAACTCATGGGTCTGATACTGCATTTGTAACTGTAATAAGAGAATGATGCATAGTTGGCAGGTAAACCATAATTACACTTGAAATTAGACTTCCTGATGTATATCCGCATGTAACATTTCTCCCTACACATTGTTGCCAATTGACAAAATCCAGTAATCCAGATATTAAGGTAAATCATAGGAGTTCTGCCACATTTAAAGAGATCATGGGCAAAGTTGTCAGGCTCGAGGGCAAAAGTTACATGGATCCAGCTTTCCTTCACTGGGCAAGAATGGAACACTGCCCTCATCTTTTGATTCAATTCCATCAGCCACATGCATTAAAAATGTGGCACTACTCTGCTGGGAAAGTCATCAAATCCTACAATTAGTTCTGCAAATAGGACTGATGTTACTGCCTAAATGGAAGGCCAGGCCCTGTTCATCCCCCTCCAGTATTCAAGTTAATGTAAATGAAAGTAAACCACACACTGTTTGCTCATGGTTTACAGAATGGATCCAAACGATCTTTCAGCAAGTTATTAAAAGGCATTATCCCTGATCAGGGGGAAAAAACCATGCCACAAAACAAAACATGTCACATAAAATAAAAAAACATGTCTCAGGAAACCATTAATTTTTCATGGAAATCAAAGACAATTACAACTGATTGACAAACTCATCAAATATTAACGTGGAGGATGAAAGGTAATAAAAGTGCAAGAGAGTTGTGCATATTCAATACACACTGAACACTCCCATATCAATATTGCATAGCCCTGTCTGCCAGCACTAATTAAAGCTGGAGCCCAGCACAGCCATGGTGTTTGGCTGAAATTAATAAAGTGAGCACTGTCTAGCTCTCTTGCCATTGCTTAATACTGGAAACTACTCTGCCATTAATTTAAGATTTGTAATGCAATGTGATGCTGTTGGGGAAAAAAAACACCCATGTGTACTTGAAATCTAGAGTACAGTTATCTTTCACCACCATTTTAATTTGATGCATTCTATAATTACAGAATTATCCTTCAAGGCAACTGCCAATGAAAGGGAAATACAGCTCATCCTCCTTAGTATGTTCTTAACATCAGCACTGCAGTGATCAAAATCAAGAACAATTCATAAAAATGCTAAATACAAACATTTCATTGAACTACTCTAGAACAAGTGAATATGGTAAGTAATGAGTTTTAGCAGTGGGTTAGGTTCAATTTCTGTGAAGAGTGACACATGGAAAGGCTTTGTCTGTCCTAAACAATGTGATAGTGACATGGGACATTTGAACAAAGTTCAGTCATGCAAAACATTCCCATGGATTTCCAACAACAACTTCAGTTCAGACTGCTCACTTGTTTTCTGTAAAAAACACCTGGAAAATTGTTGAAGGGAACCAACACAACCACAGAAAGAGAGGAGATAAGTGTGAAGAATCCCCCGTGAAAGGAACATCTGTGGTCAGAAGGTGGGGAGGCTGCCCCTTTTCTGAGCAAGAGAGAGCTCAGAAAAGCAGTCAGCTTGAGGTAAGGTATGTCAGAGAGCATTTGAGAAGCAGAACGCTTCCAAATGACAGCCATGGTTTACTGTGGCCCAGGAAGAGGCCAAGAAAAGACATATTCTAATTTATAAACAGGAGTTTGGAATCAGGCAAAATGTTCTCTTGGTTGAATTTGAAGAAAAGTGAGTTGGAGGAGAAAAGAATTGTAAGGTCATTTACTTTAAGTTACAACAGAGAGCACATTAAGAGAGTCCATGCACAACTGCTTACCCAGGATTCGTGGTACAGAACTGTGAGCAGGTGCATGCCATAATCATAGTTCTGCCTTCTTAGGGGACACCTGGAAATGCAGAAACATTTTTTGGAACAAAAAGGTAAAAACCTGCCACCAAAGTTTCTCCTGTGTAATGTAGGGAATCTTAGGAAATGAGTGATCGATTCCTGTGTGTTTCTGAATTACACACAATCATACCATGAATAATACCATGGAAGCAAGAGCAATAAGAACACAGGAAAATGGGCAGCTGAAAGTCAGCAGGAAAATACACAATATCCAAGAATTTCCAAATCTTCTAGAGGCATTAGAAACTTCTTTGCCCCCTGTGCCAAAGTGGAATTCAACATACATTAAGTCTGAACTCTTTTAAAACCTGTTTCTAACAGTTAATAACAGGAGTAGAGTTAATTAAGTCCTATTTTTGCCTTAAAATATAATAATTCACCAAGACAATAACTGGCATTATAAAGAAGACAACCAGCCCATTCTCTGCTGTGGCCATTGGTACAATATTTTTGTTTCCTCCTGGCAGCTCACCTGTCTGTTGTAATTGTGAGCACATCTGTCTTCTGACAGTAGCGCTCTCCCACGAGCTTAATGAGCTTCTTCCTCGCATGGTCATCCAAATTCAGGTTAGAAAGTTTAACCTTCAAGGAAAGGAGAAAACAACTTTAACTCCTTGGAAAATCCAGACTCTGAACTCTGAAAGTACTTGAGACAGGCACATCTTCTATCAAGGAGAGCTATTCAGGATGCATTTGCAGAATTTCTTGGGATTGTATCATGTTGGAAGTCTTAACACAAGGCAAGAATAATTTGAGTATTCAAACAATATATGCCTGCATAATAAACATCCCCACAATGCCTTGCAAGTCCCAAGGCCAGTCAGTATAAATGGACAGATTTGGTTGGGAACACACACAGTTTGTGTGTGATTTTGAATTCACTCTGTTTCCCTCTTAGAGCAGATCACACTTGGATGTTTGGAAAAGAAAGCCAAGCATTTAGGGATTGGAAACAAAGGATTTTTACTAAAACTACTACTTACTCTTAAGGTCACCACTCTTGCTTTGGGATTCCGAATAGAAGTCCCTGAAGAAACATAATCTACTGTTTCAATTTCAATGGGAAAATGCTGTTCACATTTCTCATCACTGTCCAGAGCACTTGGCCATTCAGTGCAGAAATCTGTACAATAAAGAGAAAACACTCCCAGTAATACCTGTCGGGTATATTTGGCTGGATTTTTTTATGTATTTTTATGGATGTATTGCAAGATATGTTTTTGGAAGTACTAGTCCTAGAAACCATACTCATTTAGGTAACAGCAGTGTTTCTGCTAGATTTGCTCCAGTATTGCCATGTCTCTCTTTGTACTGGCTTCCCCAAAACAGCATACAGTACTCCAGAGGCAGAGTCACAACTGCCAAACAGGATCATAAAATGGTTTGGGTTGGAAGTGACCCTGCTGCCGTGGAGATTTTTTATTAGATCCAGCTGCTCAAAGCCCTGTCCAACCTGAGCTTGAACACTTCCAGGCTGGGGCATCCATTGCTTCTCTGGGTGAGCTTTTCCAGTGCCCTACCACTCTTATCACAAAAAACGCTTCCTTTGCCTGAGCTCCTCATTAGGTTCCCTCTTACTGGCTTGCTGGGTGGAAAGATGCTCCTGGTCTTCAGTAGATCCTGTATCTCCCCAGCAGACCCTGCTCTCACAGAGGGTCTCATATTAATGGCTTTTTTGTCATTAAATGCAGCCCATAATGGCTACTGATTGAAGCCTGGTTCTGTCACAGAGTTCTCTGTCAGTCACATTTTTTACTCACTTTCTGTAAAGCACTAAACTATCAGTTCAAGCAAGGTCTTGTGGAAAAGTAACATTTCAGTCTCGGTGTTGTGCTGAAAACCTCCTGAGACTGATCTGCAACCACCTGGATGACTCCTGGCAGCAGCAGGAAAGCAGACAGCACCAGCCACAGCCAGCTGAATAACCAGCTCCACAAGTGCACCACGTCTCATCTCCATCATACACAGTTACATTTTGCATTGTCTGAAAACTTTGAGAGATGATTTAAAAAAAAAACAAACAAAAACCAACCAACCAATGAAAAAAAAAATCTAAAAAAAGTAAGCGACCCCTCACCTTTAAGAGCTGCACAGTGCTTCTTAATTGCAGGAGGAGTAAGATGCAAAAAATTGGGAATCTAAAACAGACACATTAAGAGTTACCAAAATGATAGCTTTTTTGTCTGATCAAAAGTGAATAGGTATTACTGAAATCAGATTACCCTTCTCACATTTGCCAAGGCAGTAAAGTGTGCTTAAGGAAATATTCAGATAAGCTGACTCTTCTCAAGTCTGATTTAGGGAAAGATTTAACTCTGACAAAAGTCACGGGTATGATTATCCTAAAAAGTTTCCTGATACCATTCACTTGTTAATTAACTTTACATTTGTTACCACTTAGAAATTCAAGATGTTTACGTGGCCTAATAACAGAAAGCAGTCTCCAAGACAAATATTCCAATGAAAGCAGTGCAGCCTTAGTAACCTCCCATGGCACACGTCTTACCTTGATAAGTTCTAGGTTGCCTTCTTTTGGTGGAGGCACTCCCCTCTTCACTGGGTAACCCATTCGGATTGGGAGAGGCACAGAGGCAGGTTTGAAGGCAGCTGCTGTTGGGTACACACTGCTCCAGTCCTGATCCACAGCCATCCTCTCTGTCCTGGGAGGTGCAGCCTAATCAAGGGAAAAGGGGACAAGTGGGATGGAGATGAACGGGATGCAAGGCAAGGCAGGATCAGCACACCAAACAGTGACTTCAGGAATCGATTCCAGACCTTTACAGCAAAAGTTAGTGCTGATCTGTAGAGGAATTTTTAGCAGGGAGTCTCTCCCATCTTAGTTACATTCCCAATCTTCCACTGCATTTGATGGCAGGGATGCTTAGGAAGAACTTTTCACCTTCCTGCCTTGGGATAAATCAGGAGGGGGAATCAAACCAGTACAGAATTGCAAACTCTATTTCCTAAAGGGCTTGAACATGTGGTGGGGGACAAGACAACAAGTTTTAAAACTCTGGAATTCTGTAGGTGTGGAACAGTTCATGATTAACAATGCTGAAATTTCTTGCCATAAATACCAGTGTAGGGACAATGTATAGCTTATACCCTCCAAAAAACTGACCATAGTTTCAGTCCAATGCTCTTAGAAAGAGAAAATCTTTATGCCAGAAGGCAATGACAACAAATCTTGTAAACTCAAGCTGAAAACAATATTGACATGTCTGGGTTATTGGAAATGCAACTTTAGGTTACTTTTCAGACCTGCACTACATGGTGTTAATGCAAGTTAACCATCAGCTTACTATTATATTTTTGATTTTTAATAACAGAGACTGAAAAGGTTACAGAAAGGAGGTGCTGGCCTGAAACAGTCTCAGGGGATTGTTTTACCAGGATTTGACTGCAGAAGGGGGTCATGGGCAAACTGTTACAACACACAGCTTAGAAAACTTTCCCAAACACCTGAGTTAAATGTAAATCATTTCAGTACTTACTGATCTCGCAAACTGTGGTGTCCTGCCTCTTCTCCTTACTGAACCTGAAAGAAGGAAAAACAAAAGAGAAGAACAAAAACGTTTTTAAAGTAAATTATTCCATAGTTTTAGGAACAAAAAATACAGCATAATTCTGTATGGGTTTTTTTGTCTTTTTGCCACTATCCAGTAATACTCCCCAGTCTTTACATGGGAGAAGGGGACGGGACACCTTTAACTACCGCCGTGTCACCAGAAATCACTCAAAGGCGTTTTCAGCGACCTGGCGAGCTCCGGATGCCCACCGGGAAAAGGCCGGGAAAACCCTGACCCGCATCTCCCACTGGCAGAGGCCACGCACGACACCAAAGGTTTCACAGGAGCACACAAAGCGACGAGATTCCCTTTGGGAATAACCCAACACAGACACCGCTCCGCGGCAGCCCCGCCATGCCGGNTCGGGCCCGGCCCCGCACGGGCGAACGCGGCAGCGCCGCCCTCACGGAGCCCGCAGGGCTCGCTCCACCCCGGGGAGCAGCCGTGGGCTCCGCCATCCCGGGCTCTGTCTCGTAGCGCGGCTGCGGAGGCCTGAACTGGGAATATCCCGGGTGGAAACGTGCACAGACACCCCAACAATCCCACCATGTCCGTGGGAGCGTTGTGCAGACGCTTCTGGAGCTCTGGCTGCCTTGGGGCCGTGCCCATTCCCTGGGGAGCCTGCTCAGTGCCCCACCACTCTCTTGAGGGAAGAACCTTCTCCTGATACTCAGCCTAAACCTCTCCTGACACAATTTCAGGCTATTCCCTCACTTCCTTTCGCTGGTCACGGAGAGCAGAGATCGGAGCTGCCGCTCTGCTTCCCCTCATGAGGAGACAGCAGACGGCCATAAGGGCCCCCGTCGGTCTCCCACGTCAAGTTTTTTCCCCTCACAAGTGAAAATAGAACTTCTCCCCTCAGTCTCCTCCAATTTATTTTTGGAGGATTTATTTTTCCCCCCTAGAACTGAAGGGAAGGAGAACTGGTGGAAACAGACATAAAATACAGTTCAGGACAGGAGATCTAGACAGCGACTTAAGAAAAGTTCACGTCCGTGTAGCTGTAAATCAAAAAAGGATCGTCCGTAAAACTTGCTAGGATAGGACACAGTCCTGCAAAAACAGTATATTTCTTAAAACTAAAAATCAAAACCTTCTGCTAAAAGTTTGGTGGCATTAATACCTCCTTCGTGCTGTTCAACCAGAGCCTCCTGTCTCTCACATTCACCTCTTCTCTCAGGAGCCTTCAAGCCCNCACCCCCCCCCCCCCCTTTTTTTTTTTTTTTTTTTTTTTTTTTTTTTTTTTTTTTTTGTTGCAGAACAAATTGAATTGTGCTGGGCTACCTCTGAGATATGCTAAAAACCTGATCTGAAAGACAATGGACTGTGATTTTTCCAGCAAATACGCTGCAAAATGGACTCAAGGTTTTGACTCATATTTCATAATGAAATAGCTTCACATCAAAAGTAATCTAAATAGCTGCCTGGAAAGTCCTGTATTAAAGACATGGATACTGCTCAGAACTTGGACCTTAGAACTCACTTAGAAATTAAGTGAAATACCAACAGGCACATTGAGAGTTTCCTCTGGAATACAGCATGGAATCTCCTTTTCAAGGGAAAGTTCCTTTCAGCTCTCCCAATGTTTTCGCCACAAAATAAATCTTGATAGGGAAACAAAACTGTTGATGGCACAGGTGGTCCCAGGAAAATGCCCAGATTTCCAAGTCTGGTCTAAAAAGATATGCACAATTTTAACCACGGTCTATTTATTTTGTGCAAAACATACCAGTATATCATCCCAAAGAACAGGAAATGTAAGAGGAGAAAATAAAATCAAGAAAAACATGTAAACAGAAGACTATGTGATTTGTTTGTATCTAGAAAATCAAAACATGGACAAACATCATGTAGAATTGGAGCAAGAAGAATTGAACAACTCTGAATGTTTTTCCTTACTGAAAAATTGACTTCCTTCTCCATTTGTTTCTCTTTCCTGCTTTCAAATTGGGCTTTTCAGTGACAAACTAGTAATTGAATTTTCCTCTCTGCTGCAGCACAACCAACCCAAGAGTCCAACATCTTGTCTGGATGGCCACATTCCACAGGAGGCATTTATATTTAGTAATATAGAACAAGATTTGGAAAGCAACAAATTACCATGCATTTACCACCTGCTGGTTTCGATGGGAGGAGATCCAGGCTGTCTGAGACAATGAGCTCTTTGCTCTGCCTGTGACACCGTGGCCAGCACTGACCTGCAAATATCACTGTTAGTGCATCCAAGACACCAGGAATTTCAAGGCTTTTTTACAGCAAGAGTTAATGCTGATTTTTAGGAGAATTTTTAACAGAATGCCTCTCCCATTTGGCTACCAGGACTTTTCCAATCTTCCACTGCATTTGATTTCAGAAAACCTCAGGAAGAAGAACTTGCCATCTTCCCGCCTTGGGATAAATCAGCAGGAGGAGGAGGGGGAATAAAACCAGTATGGAATTGAAAACTCTGTTTCCTGAAGGGCTTGAGTGTGGGGTGGCAGGAAAGACAATGAGCATTAAAGTTCTGAAATTCTGAAAGTGTGAACCAGCTCGTAACACCTAGGTTACTGAGCACTGGAGGGGAACAGGGTTTGGCTGCTAGTATGCTTATCAAGGAATATGTTATTATCGTGGAAAAAGTGTATTCCCAAAGGTGACTGTCCTTCCCAGAGCAGGGCAAGGCCAGTTGTGTCTGATACTGTTATCAGTGACTGTGACCTTCCGGCAGCAAGCAGGTAACACTGATTTGTGCAGGAGTTGCTGATCTGCTGGAGGATGGGAAGGCTCTGCAGAGGGACCTGGACAGCCTGCATGGGTTGAGGTTCATCAAGGCCCAGTGCTGGGTCCTGCACTTGGGCCACAGTGATTCTTAGCTTGGAGAACTCTGTTACAAAATTGGGGGCAGAGGTTCTCAGTTGACTGTTGGTGTCAGTTGCTTCTGGCAGTGCTTCAGTTGTCCCTTGGGTGACCTGCAGACCTGCAGAGCCTTCGGGCTGGTCCTGCTGTGAAGGGTCAGCCTTGCTGCTGCCTCCCCTGACCAAGGTAAGGACATTCCCCATGTCCCTGGATTTTCTCCAGAGCACAGAGATCCTCAGCAGCTGTCTGCAGCCACATGTATGGACAGTTCTGACAAGACAAGACAAGCCTCCAGTGCTGGAACTCAAAAGGCTCCCCCCTTCCCCCCTCAACCTCTCATCTCATCTATCTGAGGACACTGACCTCCTCCCTCAGTAGTTTCCTTCTGCATCAAAGCTCAAGGTCAAGTCAAAGGTGCAGGGACCCTCTTGGTCTGCTTTCCTGACACTTCATGGACACCAGGAAGTACAGCTCATTTCTGGGATCAGTGGGGCATGTTCTGCTCACTCAGTTTGCAGCTCAGCAGTACTGGTGAAATGGCACCTCAGTCTCCAGCTCTGAAAGGGACACTCATCTTTCTGTAGACAGAAATGTCTGTCTGAAACACTCAGGCCATTCCTAAAAATCTGCATGAAACTTAATGTTCTCTGCCGTCCAGGTAGTGTCACCATATATTTCTGACACTTTTCTCTGAAATCTACTGCTCTAAGGAGTATGGAGACTATGTAGAGCTACCTTTTATTGATTACTTTGGGTTTTTCACACAGAGTTGTTCAAAAAAACCTTTTCTCTTCTCTCTGTCTGCAGCCTGAGCAAAAGACATGGCTGAGTTTGCTCACAGCATGGATAACAGCAGCGGTCCTGTTCTTCTCCTTACCTTGCTCCTGCTGCAGAACATGAGCAGCCCCAAGGCTTCCAGCCCTCCTGCTGGCTACGAGATGGCAGAACCTCCACCCCCAGGAGCCGGCTCCAGCAGGAACCACTCTCTGGTAGAGTACAGGCTGAGGCCGGGGGAAATCGCAGCTGCCAGCGTGGTTTGGGGAGCGCTGTGGCTGATTTCCATCTTGGGAAACTTCCTTGTCTGCTTAGTGATCCACAGGAGCAGGAGGACACAGTCCACCACCAACTATTTTGTGGTGTCCATGGCCTGCGCAGACCTCGTGAGCAGCGTGGGGAGCGCGCCCTTCCTGCTGCTGCAGCTGAGCTCGGGGCGGTGGATGCTGGGCAGCGGGGTGTGCCGGCTGCTCAGGTACATCCAGTACCTCACGCCCGGGGTCCAGATCTACGTGCTCCTCGCCATCAGCGTGGATCGATTCTACACTATTGTCTACCCCCTGAGCTTCAAAGTGTCCAGGGGGAAAGCCAAAAAGATGATTTTGGCCTCTTGGCTCTGTGGTGCTCTGTTTGCATCACCGGCCTGTTTTCTCTATGGCTCCAGCAACGACCACCACTGCAACTTCTTCCTCCCTGACTCTTGGCAAGGAGCTGCCTCTGGTGTCATCCACCTCTCAGTGTTGTTGCTTTTGATCCCATCACTTCTCATTATCCTCTGCTACCAGAAGCTCTTCACCTACATTTGGAGAAGTGGTACTGAAGACACGGCTGGCAGGAAGACAACGAATCTTGTCTCAAGAAGAAAAGTGAGAACTGTCAAGATGTTCTTCATCTTTGTCTTGGGTTTTCTCCTGTCGTGGCTCCCTTTCTTTGTGGTACAGTTGTGGCATCCACAGGAAACAGACTACAGAAAGAGCTCCTTGCTTTTCCTGGCCGTCACCTGGATCTCTTTCAGTTCCTCAGCCTCTAAGCCAATCCTCCTCTACATCTATAATGCAAACTTCAGAAGAGGAATGCAAGAAATTTGTTGCATATGGAAATACCCCAGAAGCAACATCTATACCATTACCACCAGTTCCAGGACAGCCAAAAATAATCACATTGGGATTACAGATATCCCAGCACCAGCCCAACCTCACCAAAGACTCCACCTGTGATGCTTTTAACAGAGGAGTCAAGGAACATGAGCTTGCCAGGCCTGGTGAGTTCAGTTTCACAAATCATTTGCCAAGAGGGTTTCATTACTTTGAAAAGTAATGGGTGAGCTATGGGGGTGCTATGTTCCCCCAGAAGAAGGAGGATCTTTCACTCTTTTGAAGCAATAAATAGTTACATATTTTAGACCAGCTCCTAGGGTAGAAAAAAAATAAATGTTCCATATTATTTAATGCTTGGGTTTGATGCATTTGTTTTATTTCCTTTCAGTTTTCCCGTTCTGCTTTGGGGAACTTCTCCCCTGGAACCTACAAGAGTCCTTACTCTTTCTGTCTGTCGGAAGAAAAGGGAAAGAAACATTACTTGTTACAAGCCCTGTAAGGGATGGGCCATAGTGTATAAATGCCTAAATCCACCCAAAGCAATCTAGGCTTCCTTCCAGGATGTCCTTGGGGATATTCCTGCATTGGGCTTGTCCCTCTTGTTCAGACTCCACTGGTCTGGTGGAGAAGGTGGAGTTGGGTTAATGGATTGACTGGGTGATCTGAAGGGTCTTTTTCAACCTAAATAGTTCTAGGATTCTGTCTCCTTCAAGTGCCTCTGTTTCTCTTTGGTAATAACCTCCTCTTGGAAAAGTCACAGCAGATTGTTTCAGCAGGGTTTGACTGCAGGAGGGGCTCCTAGACAAATTTCCAACTCACAACTTAGGACTCTTTCTCCACACAGGCCCTGATGGAGGAACCTCATGCTCTGCCATCCTGAGGCCTGTTCCAGTGTGTGGTTGTGGAGCCATGGAGCCATGACTCCACTGTATGGAGTAATGGAATATCCTGGGTTGGAAGGGAGCCCTGGCCCTGCACAGACACTCCAACAATCCCACCCTGTGTCTGAGAGCATTGTCCAAAGAGCTCTGGCAGCCTTGGGGCTGTGCCCATTCCCTGGGGAGCCTGTTCAGTGCCCCACCAGCCTCTGGAAGAACCTTTCCCTGATAGCCACCCTAAACCTCCCTGACACAGCCCCAGCCATTCCCTGGGTCCTGTCCCTGGTCACACAGAGCAGAGATTGGATCTGCCCCTCTGCTGTCCCTTGGGAGGAAGCTGCAGACCTGGCTGAGGGCTCCCCTGGATCTCCTACAAGTCAGTTTTCTCCCCTCACAACTAAAACTACAACAGTCACTGCAAGCTGCTTGTCTCCCCAAAACAGGGACAGGCTCTTTCAAAAACCTCTGTAAGCAAAGTTCTGTGGATTTTTTCAGGAAAATGCAGATGGTTTCATCCCTGGGAACATTTTCCCCATGGAAACAAGATGGTGTTGCTCTCATGTGTAAATCTGGACTAGGCAGTGCTGCTTTGCTTAATTTTCAGCTTTTTTTCTGTGCCTCAGGACAGGTTAGGTGCAGATTTTAATTGGGTTTTTTGGTAGCAATATCCTTGTGCCCCTGGCTGTGCACAGGAGTTCTGGTTTTAATCTGTTTGTTTCAAATTACAACAGAGCTATAATGTATTTTACCCTTTCGTTACTAATACAGCATCTCACAATGACTTAATCCACTTTAGCACAATTATTGGTCAGAATGCATTATGAAAGATAGGCAGTGAGTAATTACTACTGCTAATTAAAGTATAAACATTGCAATTACAGATTTCCACAAGTTTTTTGGTAGTTTTATAAATTTTGAGGTATGGAATGTCCATCCATTGCTAACAGACGATGGAAAAAGGACAAAGAAAGAGATGATGGAATTTTTAGTAGCAGTGTTTGATAAATATTCAAAGCTAAGATTAATTACTTAAATTATGTAAACCTTTGTATTTTCAAAGTTGATTCTGAAGTGAATATGTCCAGAGATCATAGACAGTGAGGCATCCCAGTGAGCATTTGGGCTTGAGCACCCAAAAAGGTTGAATCTATCCTGAACCTGAAAACTGAAGATTTTATATCCTAAACTAAAAATTGAATTGTTAGTAGTAGTAAGGTGAATGGACACACCTCTGTAGGGTATACATTCCTCATGCTGTACACGTGGGATATAAAATGGCACTGAATATCATATAATGCATTCAGAAAAATCCCTTATAAATAATAACTGCTTTTCCAGTTAAAACAGAGTAAATCTTTGCATCTTCATTGTCAGCATATGTCAGACATACCCCATTGCCCTCACCATGACAAGTCATTTTCAAAGCCAAGAGAAATACTGTGTATTTCCTCACCCCTCTGCTGCTGTCCATCCTCAGGACAGACACTTTGCACGTCAGTTTGTGCACCTGAATGCCAAATGGAGAGTGCTGTCAGTGTGCAAAGCTGGAGAGCTCTTTGGTTTACAGTGGTACTTAATATAATGAGAGCATTTTACAAATACTCAACAACGCCTTAGCAGGTCTTACTGACCTCCTGAAGTCCTGCTCTATATTCTCTCTAGAACATTCTTGCTTAGAGGCCACTCTGAATTTTATCTTATTTTCCACATTAGGGTAACATAAGAAGAGACCTTTTGTTGTTGAAAGCATGTAGTGCCAGTCCCAGAACAAGATCAGCTTCAGGTGTTGTATGTTAACTTGGAGTTCTTGTTTCATGACTTCAGCATGGGTCACTTGCACGTCTTGGGTTGCAGTATCAAAAGTTATTGATTTATTTTAAAACTCTCTCCAAATTTTCCTGGTTTTCCTAAAAAGAATCTGGCAAGTCACAATTATTGTTTAAAGTCAGCTTTCAGTAGAAAGATCCATGTTTAGCAAATTGCTGCTTTTGTTAAATTTTTACTCCAGATGAACATCGAATTACCTGCTTCAGGAGAGTGCCTTTAAAGAAACATTTCTGGGATGTTCTGGTTGCTAGAACACACAGCTCTCAAGTTCACTCACTTCTTCCAGAATCCTTACTGTCTAGGCAGCTTCTTTTCTACAGCCAATTTTAAACAGATCTTATCACAGATACCTTTATTTAGATTTCCTGGATTCAGCCAAGCTAAACACAGTCCCAGATTTCCAAAAAGAGGGCAAAGCTGAAGTGTCTCAGATGCCAAGTGTCCTTGCTGAGCTCATTGTATCCAGCTGAATGTATTAATTCTGGGAAGAGTGCAGATCTGCTTCTCTGCTGGAAACCTCCTGGGTGGCATTGTGAGCACCCTAAACAGTAGGGTGGTACTCACCGGGGAGCTCTCCATCCTTTTGTGTGTAGGAGATCTAAGTCAGCCTGGCTTGTTGGGATTGCTTGGAATGCAGTGGGAAGACCTTTGGCCAGCCTTTGTGCTTGTGCTCTTTAAGTCTCTGCAGAACAGACTAAGCCTGACTTTCTGGTCATGCTGCAGGTGTGCACTACATATTACATGCTCTGGAAGCAGTGAGGGGTTCAGAACTGCAAGAGAAAGCAATAGACAGCTCTCTCAAAAAAAATTAAAGGAGGTAGAAGTAAGAAATAAGAAAATATTCTCCACTTTGGGCATGAGGGGAATTACGTCAGAGGAGTCACTGCCTGAGGCTCAGCTTAGCACAGGAAGAAGGTAATGTGGACCTGGTACATTAAGAATTTCAAGTTCAGTTTACTGTTCTTTAATATCAGCCTGGTAATCAATTGAAAGCTGTATAAAAGAGTCCATGGCTCACAGTAAAGAAGCTTTGTGGAAACTTTAACTAAAATTAATAAAATGTCTTAGCTGACTTTTAAACTCATACATGTAAATGTAAAAATGCCCAACTGCACTTACCCTGAAAGGATCCCTGTCATCTTTTCAAAGTGCTCTTCAGTTATAACACACAGCTCCTACATAAAGAGTCTCTCCTGAAGCAATAATTCTGTTCTGGTCAATCTTTTCAGATATACTTGAAATAAGCACCTACTTTTCGTGGTATTCTGTTGCAACCTTAGAACGAATAACAGTATCCTTTTCCTCCAGTGCATCACTAATGACTTAAACAAACCCAATCAAACAATGCTGGGACACTTAATATAATTGAAGAAAGGAATCAAGTAACAGCTGAGGTTCACTATGCAAGAATTTATATTGCCTCTTATTATTTGAAGGTTCTCCATGGCTCCTATCTGGTTACCTCTTCAGCAGTGACCATAGGGAACCTATTTCATGCAGTAATTTTGTCTTCCTTTTATGCAACGTAAGCATAACAACAGATACTTTGCCCTACATGGTAGCAGTTTATTTAAGTTTATCTCCTTTATTAATATCCAGACATTAAAAATGCTGAGGCCTTATATAAAGCTATACTATGATTTGTAATTAAAGAATTCTGCTGGCCTAGTGAAGAGCACTTAAACTGTGCACCAAGATTGGCAAGGTGGAATAACGTGAGAACAGTGGACTTTGGCTGCATCATTCTTAAAATGATTGTCATGGAATGCATTATAATTATTGTTTGATTTCCCATAGTGCTTCCAATGGCAAACAAGATCAGGACCCTGTGATGCTGGCATCTGTCTAATAGAAACTAGTGCTTTTGAAATTCACTGAAGTATGGTGCAAAAGTCATGGAATCCAAACCTTTCCCTGTTCCTGCAGAGAAAACACACTTTGTCAGCTCTTTCACTTGGTTCTCCAGCTTTCATCTCCATTCTCCTTGTGAGAGACAACATAAAATAGCAGCAGGATACCGAGCCTAGGACACTGAGGCACAGAATATACATATTCCTCATGGCAAACTGAAATGTAGCCTGAATGCTTGTGGCATAATAGTTAAATCCACACAAGTAATTTGCTTATCTGAGATTTTTCACACACACACACAAAGATAAGGTGAATACATTACATCCTTGCTGAAATTAAAAATATGGGGTTTTTCTAGGAGATGAGTTTTGGATGGCTACGGACTCAACAGGACTCATAAAAATGAGAGAAAAAGAGGACTTGGGGTCCCTCTTAGTTACTTGATGGTGGTGAGATGTGATTCTTGGGTGGGTGGGGGTCTGGGGCAGGGGAGGGTGCTGTTGGGCACGGTGTCTTTGCTCTCTCCAGGGTGCTGAATCCCATGGGTACCACTGAGCACCCTTTGGAAGGGGATACATCCTCAGGGTATGGTTCCAGTACACAAGCTGTTGTGCTTTGTTGGTTTCATTTTGGGATGGTTATGGATATAACCATGTTATTAGGAGGGTTTATTTTAAAAGAGCTGCCTATTTTCCTCTGTCTGCATGGTCAAAAGTGGCTGAATAGTTTTTTAACCAACCAGTCAAAAGCAGAACTAGAGATTTTTAGAACAAAATTTAGGCCCAGGTGCTTACAATGTTGATGAATTTTCAAGAAAAGAAAGGGACAGGAATAGTCAGACAGCCTGATCTGAAAGTTGCTGCTAGTTCCCCCTTCGAGGATGATGTGAATTAATTGTTTTTTTTAATTATTTCCATCACAGAGATAGAATTTATTAGAGTCAGCATAACAACAATAGTTTAGATCTTACTGAATGATTTAGTATACATTTATGATATGCATCACACTATGAGATTGACACTTTCTTCACATCACAGCTGTTAAAAGTTCAGACATTTCTTGAAGAACTTGCATCTTCTGTTTCATTTTTCCAATAAAATATTTTAGTTGCAGCTTGAACAGATAGGAAAAAACCTTCATAAGTGCAGGAGTCAAGTTAATTTCTTACAGGAATTCCATCAGGGAAATGAGAGATTTATGGAATTCTTAGACACTACTCTGGGTCAAGCAGTCAGCCCTGTAGACTATGTATGTTAATACAAAAATAATGAAGCACTGCCAGCACTCATAAGAGGCAATTTATCTCGTCATATCTTTCCCTCTGTGGTAAAATGCTACAATAGATTTCACTTGGCAAACTTTTGGAGAGAATGGAAGCCCAGTGTGTCAATCTGGACATGCACCATCTTTCTAATGCCACAGTGTACAAGTCATGATAATCTTAGTTTACATTCAGCATATCCTTGTGAAGAAGAATAATGGTGTTCATGGTGCACATTAAATGGACTGCCAAGTGCTCCACAGACAACTGAACTCTGTAACAGATTGGCAAGACATATAGTGCCCCGTTTTTCAACCTGCAGTTCAAAAATAAAAAGTACAGGGGTACTGTTAAGTGAACTTAGAGCTGAAGCCCCATTTCACAATCCTTAATTACCTTTGTTTACAGTCCCTTGTAAGAGCATTGGCCCAGCAGGCTGGGAAGCTGAAGCAGAGGGCAAGGCTGGCATTTTCCCCTTTAAAGGTGCTCTGGGCACCACCAGCTGGAGCCACACAACTGGCTGGGTTTGTGCCCCAGTGTGGTCACTGCTGAGAGAACACTCCACAGCTGAGCCAGGGGGCTGTGTGGCACTCAGCAGTGTCCAGCTCCTGGGTATCAGTGCTGGCAGTGCTGGAGCTCACAGATCCAGAGCAGACCTTCAGGAGCACTGATGCAGAGAGCTTACGTCTGGAGAATGGAATCTGGGATGGACAGAGCACCACGGGAATGTTTTGCAAGTCTTGTCTATTATTTACCCTTCAAGATATTTTCTAGCATTAGGGTTCCATATTATCTGTCTCTTGCATGACTCATTAACACTTTCCTCTAAAACACAGCCCCTGGAGGAGACAGTGATGGGTGGTGCCAGTGGTGCTGTGTTTAGGTTTGTCTCTGAGAAGTGCCTCCTCCTCAAGAAGAGGCCAAAAATGCATCTCAGAGCCAGACATTTCTCTGTGCCTTCCCATCCTGACCTTTTGGTTATAAATTCCCAAGTCTAGTGCTAAATGCAGTGTTGTCAGAGTGAGGAAGATGTGCTCTCTGAGCACAGGGGTGGCATCAGGCCCATCAAAATTAAACACATGAAGTAAGCCCAGCCACAGAAGCCACAGTTCTGTATATACTCAGTTGCAGGGTGTTGGGTGCATCTATAGTTACCAGTGAACATTTCAGCATACAGAAATCCCTGGAATCATGCATTTGATGTAAGTCATAAATTAGTTAGGTGACTGATTGCCTTTTGAGATTTTGACCCAAAGATGTGATATACTACTTTTGGGGATGTGTGAAGGAATGAGTTCATGTCTTCCACAGCTCAGTCTATTAAAATCTTATCATTGAATCATCTTTTCCTCGACCAAGAAATAGGAGTCAGGTGCTCTGGTTTCTATTTCTGCTGGGGTTTCAAACCTGCTGCTATTATTTTGAGTTTTTGCATTTGCAGTAAAGCTGGGTACTACTATTCCCTCAAAGGAAACTTATTTTTAACCTTAAAATAGACATGAAAATAATTTGTTGGTTGGTTGGGGGTTTTTGTTTGGTTTGTTGTTTTGGGTTTTTTTAATGCTTTGTTCCCCTCCATACTTTGGCTAGTTTTGTAGAGCTTGAGTAATTACATTCAGGAAAGGTCAGAGGTGAGGAGAGACAGCAATTTTTTCATTTAGCAAATTACTGTCTGGAAAAATTAATAGAGCAGAGAGCATAAAAGTATTAATTGATGCAGCAAGCATTTCAGGAAGAAGCAAAAACCTGGTGCAGGATTTTTGTGGTTCCAGTCAGGTATCAGTTCTCACTGCAGTAGTGTGTGGAATATTGTATTCCCCTGTGCACAGGGGAAACTGAGCAACACAGCATACAAGGATTATGTTCTGGATGGGTTGGTTTTTAGATCAGACTACATGTATAGTGTAGCAAGAAAAAAGGAAGGAACTAAAAGGGTTTGGGTTTGGGGTTTTTGCAGTGGTATGGCAATATAACTGGGAAACTAAGGAATAACTTACTGGAATAATCTTTCCAAGGAAAGAGATGCCTTATCCCCATGAACAATTATGATAAAAAGTGAAGACTATGTGCAATGGCAGCATTCCCCCACTGATGAGAACCATAGGGTGAAAGGAGTGCCTTTGTTCCATTCTCAAACTCCTGGCTCTGGAAAAGTGGGAAGTTTATGTTTGGAATACTGGCATTGCAGACAACAATCTGAATTCTGTTACAAGAGGGAGTAAAGGAGAGAAATAGCAATATTCACTTTCTCCTTCCTGATTTGAAAGGTCAACGATAAAATGTGGAGTTTGGTGGTGGAATGGTTATGTTCGGTATTCTCTTCCTCCCAAACTAATACAAAAAAATGCACTGTAGCTCAGAAAGGCAACATTATAGAACTCTGATTTTCCATTACTTGATGTAACAAGGAAGCGCTGATTTTGACTTCGCCAAAACTTTGGTGGAAAAAACCCTGAACAAGTGAAGCTGCTGTTTAGACTTTCCCAGTATGAAAGGAGGATGCAGAGCCTCCGGCTTGCCACGGGCATCACCTAATTCAGTGTTTAAAGATGTGCAGTAAGGACATGCTGCTTTTAACGCATTGCAATGAAGTGTCTGCAGATAAGAAAAGTTAAGCTGTTGCTTGTGATTGCTAGTTTTGACAGCAGGAAGAGACCGAAGTAACTTCTCTCGGAAATCATCCAAACTGTTCCCGGATCTTTCAGTGCCTTTTGCAAGGGCAGCCATATAAGGCAGCCCAAAGGGAGGGCCCCTGCCTTCCTCAGGGTGGGACTTGGGGAGCTGTGGGCAGAGCCAGGCAGCAGCTCCTCTCCTGCGCCTCTCCAGGGACTCTGCGGTGGGGAGCAGCTGCCAGGAGAGGCATTCGCCAGGAGAAAGTAGGTGCTGTTTGCCAGCTGGTTTCAGGTTTTTCCGTGCCGTGTCTGGATGGAGCAGCCCGGGGAAGGGGTTCCAGGGAGCTGTGTTTGCAGCCCTGCACAGCCAGCCTGCTCCAGGCAGCCTCAGCCCCCCTAAGTGAATGAATGTTCCTAGAAGCGCTTCTCAGGGACCTGCTGCAGGCTGCCTGGGATGAAGGGCTTTGTGCTTTCATGTTTGCACCCTCCAGCTGTTCATTAACAGAACTGCTGAGGGAGGGGATGTATTTTTCTCTTTGCTCTAGGACTGATGTGGAAATGTGAACTGATGCTCACCTTTCCATGAGCGGAGTTAAGAAATGAGCCCAGTGTAAAAAGTCATGTTAAAATGTATACATGTTTAATGTTTTGTGGAATAACTTGGAGGGCTCTGGTTAGATGTACTGCAATGGGAGTTCATTCACTACACCTGAGGAGCTTTAAGCAACAGCAAAAAATAAGCTTAATTTTAAAAAGGAGGGAGTGAAGGCTGAAATTGTGTCTCTGAAATATTCTGCTGAGGTTAAAGTAACTCTAAGTGTGGTGTGTAAGAAATAAGGCAGTACAAAAAAGACATCCACTCTCAGTCTCACAAAATTATCAATATTGTTAAGAAATTGCAGCTGTGTATTAGCAACAATTTAAGTCTGCTCCAATACATATTGATCTAGAAGAACCCTTTTGTCCATTCTGTTTTGCCTAGGTACTTGTTTGAGAGTAGCAAAACTAGCTGCAAACATTAAAGGGCTTGAAGAAAATTGAGGATCAGGTCAGGAGTCTTTGATTGTAGCAGTATTAACCTCCCAGTATCAGTTATCATTAATGGTATCTTCCTTTTTACACTTGAGAAAAGATGTTCCAGAGTATTGTGGACTGCAAGGTCAGGTCCCATAAGGTGACTGAAATAATTTATTTAAGTCCTAAAATCTTTCTCTAATGTTGATGCTCTAGATAAATTCTCCTGAGGTGTTGGAGTTCAAAGCCTCATTCAGGTGTGTTTTGGGTTTCCATCTCTAATCAGGACACTTTGAGAACTGCTCATCTTAAAGTAATCTGGTAGGATCAGCTCTCAAATCTCTGCTGCTGTACAAATGTTGCACTGTTTAAATCGTTCCAGGCTTTCTTCTTAACAATGTAATTTTGAAACTTAATTTTCTTTCCTTCCTGCAGTAGTCTCAACCTCTTTCCTTTTGCAGACTCCTGTTTCTTCTGGTGTTGAGCACGTGTCACTGTCTCATATGTTCTGTTTTAATTTCAGAGGCTGTGAGTGACAGCAGGTGACAGGCTGGCAGCTCACACTTGTGTCACATGGAAGCTCCCTGATAACAGCACGAAGTCATCCTAGCTGTTGGAGAACCCGGGGCAGAGAGGACATCCAGTCCCTCCTCCATGATTTTCAGTATTGATCAGAGGCAGCAGTACCTGGGCGCTGTTGTTGCGGGATGTCCTGTGGTGGTGGAGACACCGCTGGGTACCCCGTGTGCAACCACCGTGGGGAAGATCAAGGCTCCACTCTCCAGCTGAGCACTCTGAGTGGAAACAGCAAATCTGCAGCACTGCTGGAAGTCAGGGGGAACCTCGGTACCATGCAGTATTCTCCTGTGGCTCTGAATCCAGAGCCCTCCGTGGATAATGGGTCCGGGATTCCCCAGAGCCCTGGGGAAGGCACAAAGGCTGCAGCCTGCTCGGACAGTGGAGCCGGCTGGGCGCGGACCACGGGCTGCTTCCAGAGCCAATATCTGACCAAAACCAGCACCCAGGGACAGGTCTACAACTTCCTGGAGAGGCCCAGTGGGTGGAAGTGTTTTATCTATCATTTTGCTGTGTAAGTACCTACGTTTTCACATGATCTTTGGTGTAAGAAAAATCTGAAACTGCCCATTACTCAGGCAGGAATCAGTACTAGAGCTCCTGTGCTCAAAATCTGTTGCATGAGTAATCCCTTGAAGGCAGTGAAAAAGCCAGTTCCTCAAAGAATCAGCCACTATACCATTATCATTTCTGGAGAAGGCTTTTTACTCTTCAAATGAGTTTTGTTTGCAAGGATGTATAAGCATATTTGGTGTTTCTGAGGGCAAGTCTCTATGCTTGTGGCAGTTCTGATTGCTGATTGAGCTGCTTTCCACTGTTCCAGCTTCAGACACTGCAGTTTTTAGCAGATCTGGCAGGTCCAGCTGTGATCAGACACATCCTGCTCTTGTAAATTTGTTTTGCTCGTGGTGAAGTGCCAGAACAAGTAATTTGTTAGATAAACATATAACATTACTAATTTGAATTGATTTATAGTCGTGAACATGAAATGAGTACAAACTTAGCAAAATGTTTTTCATTATGGCATGTATGTAGTAGATGCAAGGAGGAAATTAAGGCTTCCATTTACCCTTGTAAAGCAGTGGTTAATATATTAATCCAGCTGTTACTGTTTCCCTTGAGTTGCTTATGGTATCTGTCAAGCTTAGCAAGACCTCAATTACTGTTCTGAATGCTGCTTAACAAAAAGATAATTTGTCATCTTAGAAGAAAGGGTCCAGTTGTGCTGTCACTGAGACCAGAGCAAGTTTTACTGGCCAGCTGAGCCAAAAGGCCTTGCTTTTGTTATAAAATTAGCATATTCACTAAAGAAATGCAGAGTGTTGAAATTACTCTGTTTGTCTGAGATAAACTATGGCCTGACTGCATTTTGGAAAAAAAACCCCATTATCAGTGACTGCAGTCAGGAACTGCCCAGAGAAATATATGGTAATTCTAAGAATGAATCCTAATACTTCTATTTGGCATAAAATAGATAACCTTATTAATTCTGCTTCCTTTCACTCCTTAACATTATATATAGGGATTTTTGAAAGGGTTTTTTGATTCATGAAATTTCTCCAAGTAAAAAGATAGGGCCTCTTTCCAGGACTATGCTTATAGCATATAGTAATCATAAGGACTAAACAGACGCAATTTGTGTAGATTTAAGTATATGAATAGTCATGATTAAAGACTATTTGAGACTAGGACCTACTAATCTTGCTAAAAGGCATTTGTTTCATCAGCTGTGTTACTTTTATCCCCAACTAAGGTTGACCTTTAATATGTACTTTTTTTATTCTGAAATGGGCATTAAGATAGAATAAAAAAATAAAAATCTATCCACCCCCTCAGTAGTAGAAAATTGGAGAAAATACTGGTAATACCAACAGCAACTTTTTTTTTAAGGATTCCTAACTTACATGAAAGAATATTTTTATTGAGTGCTTTTAAAACTTATTTGTCTTTGAGGCTGCTAGAAAGGAAATACTTGAAACAGCTTTTGGCAAGCATTTTGTCTCAAGGATATTTTTCCTAATAATTATCCCAATAACTACATGATGTGTTCATTTAAATAACAAGTTTCTGTTTTGGAAAGAACATGCTTTATAAGATTATATATCATTACAGGGAAACATTGTTAAGAAAATAAATTGCTAATCTAAAATACACTTAATTTTATAATTAGAACAACCTGTAATTTATTTTTAAAAAGCTTCCCATGTTTTATGTGTAAGTTTGGAGCTAATTTACGTGCAGCTGATCTGATGCTGATGATTATGACTATTCTCCTAACAAATCCAAACCTGCAAGTACATGGCTGATATTTGTGTAGCCTGGAGGAGCTGGATGTGCTCTGTCCCTTCTGCCCTTCGTGTGCCAAAAAGATCACACAACTCAGGTACAGACTTGGGGGAACTTTCTGTCCAGGAGAGACTGGAGTCTGTTCTGACCTGGAGTCAGTTCTGCTAGAAAAAACCTGACTTTCCAAAACCAGGCAAGGCAGGGGAACAGCAAGTACTCCGGGAGGGGACCTCTTTTCATTCTGAAATTACCAAGATAATCTCATCTCCCATAAGATTTGTAGGAAGTTTCTTTCAAAGCCATAAACTCAAGGTTCTTAAGGAACCTTGTGTTAGGAAAGGGAATTATTTTTGCCTAATTAAATCTAGAATTTGTATTATTTTAGTGGAGTTATTTGACTTTTGGTGGAGGTTGAAATTATGGTTTCAAAACAAAACATTTGAAGAAGTGAGTGGCTTTACTTGAGAACCCCTCTTCCCAGTCTTGAAAACCTTCTCACTGAGATACTTTTCCACTTTACTGGAAGTGTACTGAAAATACTTCAATTCTAAAATCCCCAACAGAGTAGAGGATCTCACTTAGCAAGAGCTGAGGACTTGAGAAGCAGCTGCTCCATGAACTGGCAGTGTATTGATCCTAAGCAAGCACTTCCTGTGCCTGAGTAAGAGCCTTGGGGTGTTGGAGATCACCTATGTTAGAGCCCAGCTATTTGCTCTGTGGCCCTCAGTCCAGAAAATGAAGCGTGTGCCTGGCTTGGATTCATTTCTAAACTCAGCTATGCATTTGCTTAAATCACATCCAAATGTCAGGTATTAGGGTATAACCCTCATATTTTGTCTCCTGAAGGAAAAATACAACATGTATTGGTGATGAGTTATTTGCAGCAGTGACGTTACTTGGCAAATTTACACATTTAAATCATTTAATTGCAGGTGGAGTCTTACTTACGTGATGGATATATTTCTGAAGCCTGCATCCATGTAGTGACTACTGGAATGGCTGCACTGTAGGCTGGAATGCTGTGCCCACTTGGCTGGCTGTCACATGTCACTGTTCTGTGAGCCACAGAGGCCACCTTGTGTCAGCCCGAGGTGATGTTGCAGCGCGGGTTCCAGGCAGGAAACCCCTCAGTGTGCCCAGGATCCACGGTATTTTCCCCCCCAGCTACACCGTGTAGCTTTTATCACAGCAGTCCAGCCCCCTTGTCCTGTCTTCTGCATTTCTCTGGAGCATGCAGGGACTGCTAATTGGGGTTTTTTCAGCTGCTGTTGGCTGGGTAGATTATTTTTTCAGTTAAAAGCCAGAAACTTAGAGGGAACTTGGGTACCCTTGGACTAAGAACTAAAGGAGCAGGAAAACTGGTTAACACTGAGTGTGGTGGAAGAGTGGGAGAAGAGAACCTGGGATGGAGACAGTGAGGTGCAGGTTGGTTTGTGGTGGAAGCTGAGACTGATGGCAGTGATGCTGAAACTGGAGGAAAACAATACCAGAGCAGTGTAGCTCAAGAACAAAGAGAATCTGACTTGAGCAGGAGGAAAAAAGAGGACAAGCAGGTTCTGGAGGTCAGAAAGCTGGATGCAGGCACAGAGGGGACAGCTGACAATGGTCAAGAAGCTCAGAGAGCCACTGGGAGGAAGAGGGGTAGGAGATGACAGCTGGGAGCCAGGGAAAAGCAGGAGTGTGGAATTCGTGATGGGACAAGGAACCTTTCACCCATAGGCAACTGGTTTGAATCTTGTCCAAGTCAATAGTGAAGAAGAAGCAGTGATGGCTGTGGGGAGATACAAAAGGAGCTGCTGGTCCCCGTCCAGTTCTTAGCAAATGGATGTCACATCAACCCTGGAGTCAGCACAGCTGGAAAGGCTGCTGTCAGGCACTGGAGAAACCACAGGCTGACTGGGAAGGGAGGCAAGTCCAAGGCAAGAGGGAGGCCCAGGAGAGGGACTCTTAATTGTGTCCTCAGGCCTGCAGTTTTCTTGCTGTATAACACTGCAAACGCTTAAGTGAGAACTTGCTGCTGTTCCAGGTCACTTTGTGCTGGTTTGGCCACTTGTGGAATCAGTGTTAGACCTTGCTCTCATTCAAAAGTTACAGCAGCCCTTGTATCCCATAACCTCCTGTGGGATGAGGTGAGCTGGTCTAACAGCTCTTTGCTAACAAGCCAGCACCAGTTCTGCTCCTCTCATCCACCTTCAGCACTCAGCTTGCTCCTGCCAGCTGTAGTTGTCCTTGGATAGTTAAACTTGGAGTTATACTTGGATAGCCAGTCCATCTTCTGGCATCAGCAGAAACCTGCCCCAGTGGGAAAGAGATGATAGTCTTCAGTCAGGTTAGTAATGCACTCTGAGCACCTTGAAACACTGGCCCACTGCTGTTCTTGCAGCGGATCAAAATCACTTGTTAAATGTCATATAAAATCGTGCACAATAATTGTAAAGTAACATTGTAAATCAGCTGGCAAGTACTGCAGACCACCTGGCTTGACTGCAAAACATTTCATAAATGCAGAGTTTGGGTGGTAACAAAGTCTGCTCTGCAGGCTGCCTTGAGATTTCTGGGGAAACAACTCCTCCAAATGGTGACTCAGAGAGGGTAATGGCTGTTGCTCTGAATCATTCCTAGGGGATGCTGCCTGTCCCTGGGAATTGTGTGGCACAGACAGGGAAAATGCCTTCCCTAGGGTATGGTTTCCCAAGGGCTGCCATGGTGGTTTGCCAAAGCCAGAAGGTCTTGGTGCCCCTCTGTCACCTTCCCTTCCCTTCTGGACACACATTTCAGCTGCACAACTCGTGTTGTTTCTGGCACTCACTGGAGCCCTCCTACGCCTCATCAGCTCCCTGTAATGGCAGGAATCTAGATCAGCAGGAAATGAGGAGCTTCTGGAACCATGAGGAGTTGCAGCATGTCAGCAAGTGGTCGAATGGGGCTGCAAGCAGTGCTAACACAGTTGGCCAAAACTGGAATGGAATGAGGCAAAGTTCTTTTTTTTTTTTTTTCCCCACCAGAGAGCTGCAGTGTGGGTTCAGTTTTATATGAAAACATGCCCTAGATTTATGTTGTTACCCCTCTCCTCCTCTGGACTGACTCCCACAGCTCCTTCAAAGAGAAGCACATGTGCACACACACACACAAATACCTGTGCCTGGCAGCTTGCTGAAAAAACTCAACTGAACAATTACTGCTGCATAATTAAAAGTGCATGATCCTTACAAAAATGTGAACAACATCAATAACGTCACAGACTTAAAACTTTGGGAGGAAAGTGCAAAAGATCAAAAACATGTTTGTAAAAGGGGAGTTGGCCAGCAGAGGGTTTTTTCCTTTAGAAAAGGTTCTGTGTACCAATGTCTGTGTCAGTGTGAGTAATACATAAACAAGTGAATTCGGATTATTTGGACAAATTAAAAATTGAAATTTTTTCCTATTGTTGTTTCTCTTCAAACTTCGCTTTCTCAGGTTTTTCTACTTCCTCTAACTGTATAAGTATTGCTGTAGTCTTGTTCTGTTAATGAAATTGCAGAAGTTCAGAGCCATCATTCTGGCTGATCTTCCATTTTTGTTTGGCGTACAACTGCTGCTGATGTAAAGAACTTTAAAAGGCAAAAAATGTAAGGGTCTAGTGGTTCCTTTTAGTAGTTCCAAGGGGCACTTGCCTGCATATATTTTGGTTCTTTTGAGTGTAGCAGCTCTTTAGTGAACTGAAGTAAGTTAGCACAGTGTTCTCCAGCTCCTGTTTTTATCTGGAAATGGAGCGTATAACCCATTATTTATAACTGTTTATCTCAAAGGGACTGTCAAATTCCCATTTCTGTCCTTTCCACAATTATCTCTAGAATGCAAGCAGATATTTTGCTTTTTCCAATGATGTGATTGTAATATAACCAACGCAAGCAACAACTAAAGTTCAGAGTAATTATAAGCACATGGCTGCTTTTGAGATTCTGGCTTTGACCTTGATGTCACCGCTTAGTTCTGGACATGCTGTGCTTTTATAAGAGTAAGCTAGGCCTATTATTATTATTATTATTATTATTATTAGGTTATTAGGTTATTATTATTATTAGGTTCAGGGTGTTTCTTGCCAGCATAACAGTTACTTATTTGGAATTTTATATAGAAAGTTCACTGACAAAGTTTTCAGTTTAGAGCTATGATAGCTACTTTTCGTCTGTGTACTAACTCCTGAGGTACTAAGCAGGTGTCTCTAATGACACATTTCAGGTACCAAAAGAGGTGCAGCATTGAAGGGAAGAAACTCAAGTACTCATTCATTAAAGTGGGATGTTCCTCTCACTGCCTAGGGTTGCATGTTCAGCTGGATGAGATGGTGGAATGGCTGAAATTGCTAATGGAGGTGCAATGATACTAAAGAAAATTGTCATTAGCGTTCTATAAAGTTCCAGGATTTGGTTGTTCTAAAAATACATGGGGGTAGTTATTAATTTTTATTCTCTCTTCCTAAGGAAATGATGTTTTCTGCAACCACACTGTCTGAGCATGTCTGTCTGAAAGGGCCTTACCAAAAACTTTTGAGCCACCTGGTGAGTTCCAGCTGACATGGGCAGGGGATGAGACATGTCAGAGATACTGTGTTTCTTCTCATTTGGTTAAAATAGACAAGTGTCTAGAGGAGAGAGAAATTAATATTCCCAAGATGGAAACACTTCACTGTGTGCTCCTTTAGATTGTTTGGCATCAAGGAGTCTTTTCAGGAGAGAGATGTTACGAAAGCTCCTGGATCTGGCAGTACTTTGTGTTAGGCACAGTCACCTAACCACAGGGCACAAAGCCACAGCATGAGTAAGTTTTATTTTCATTTTTTTAAATTATTGATGACTTTTTCCATTATTTCAGTAAGAAATTCAATTCATCTTATACTACAAGCTCTATTTTGTAATAATCTGAGCAATTAATATACATTAACATCTGTCCCCATGGGCTAATGTTGTTTCTGTAGTGAAAACAAATACTGTAGCCTAACATTGATAAGGTGCTATTGATGGAATTTGGTTATGCTCTTGTGGAAAAAACTCCTCTGTTCTTACAGAAACCAGCAAAATAAAAACATACTCCTTGGTGTTAATGTTATGATTGCTCATTTACTTGTGGACCTGACGTGGCACCAAATTCAAGAAGTGTTTCAGGTGTCTCTGATGATCAAGCTGGCATTAACATAGTGGGTGTATTTGCACAGCACTATTATATGCATTTGTTCTCTCCCTTTTTTGCTTCTGAACCCAAGAAATGCTATTTAATGTGAATGCTATGAGGAGGTTGGTGTTGCTTTTTAAATGCTGGTTGGAATTTCTTTTGTCCTAAGTCACATGCCAAAACTTACTGACTTTTATGTCAGAGTCGGGGTTGGTGATAAAAGTATCAGAATCATCAACACTGAAGTCATGATGATGGACTGGTTTTGTCACTGTTTAAAGAACTGATTCTATCTCTTCTAGAAAATCCTAGCTATAGAATCAGAATGGAAGATTGCAAGACATACAGAGATAAAAGCAAGAGAAACAGAAGCACAGATGGCAGTGGAAGATACAGGCACTCAGTGGAATCAAGGAACTCAAATCTGAAGACGGGCAGGGCACTGAATAAAAGGTTTCAGTAAGATCAGTGCTCCTGGTGATTGTAAGGAATGCATTAATGCAATTTGTCAGTTCTGAACTACTGCCAGATAAACTTGTAGAAAAAGCAAAATCCAAATCTTAGTGCTTTTCAAATAAGTTAGGCTGTCAATTGTTTTGGGAATGTGAAGTGCTCATTACTAATGGGAGCTGTGGATGTTTTATAAATAAAATACAGCTTGAGTCAGTTGATCCAGAAAGTTGGTTTCAAGTGGGAGATCTTTCTGTAGGATGTGTGGCTCATTGTGCTGGTTTAGGACAAATTTGGGAGGAAACCTCCAAAAGACAGATTTAAGCCACCCCTCCCCCACCTGGTTCCAGAAATAGATTTCCTTGGAGAAAAGTGGAACAAACTATTTATTTAACAAAACAAAAACACCCACAAGCATAAAGAATGACCAAATCCACACAGTAAACCCTTTTGCTGTTCTGGAGAGATGACAAACTCAGAAAAGTCCTTTCAGTGGGTGAGTCCTCAGCTCTTCTCTCTGGCTTGGGCCTGGCATCCTGGCTGCAGTGCAGCTTGGGGGGACCCCAAGTCATGGTCCTGGTGTCCCCCGGATTGAACAATAGCAGAATGGTCCCAAAAAAACCTTTGGCTTCAGCAGTTCACCAGGAACCCAGGACAAGCAGAGCAGGAGCCTCCTACAGCAGCAGCTGAGGGAACCTTCTGGTGAGAGCTTTGATGGGGTTCTGGATGTTTCCAGCACAGGTGAGGCCAATAATGAGGTTGGTTCCAGCACTTGCTCTCAGATCCAGGCTTAAAGCTACAAAGCTTATTTCTGAACTAAACAGACAAATGGGGGTAAAAGCATCATACAGTCAACCTAGGACACTCATGCTGTGATCTGAGCAGCAATGGTTTTAGCTGTTGATCCAGTCCTGGTTGTGATGAATTCTGTATATGCAGGTGAGTCTATTTGTAAGTGAAGTTTTAAATTCCCTAGGTGTTGTAGAGATATTGACTTGCTTTTGTCTGATAGGAGCCAGAGGGGCAACTTCATGTTAAGTGCAATGGGGGTGTTTGGCATTTCTGGGTGCCAGAAGGAGACAGCTGAAACCAGATATCCTCAGTATATCCATGTGAGAGGTGGAATTTTCCTTTGGTTGAGGGCTTCAAAGCTCTGAAAATATTTTATTCAGAGGCAAGGAAAAGAAAGTCAGATATGACCAAATTCTCTGCCAGGCATGCTCCCCGTTAGTAGAGTCCAAAGCTAGGCAGGTTTCCATTAAAACCTATCTGGTCTCAGTCTCTGTTTCTGAAACAAGCACATTCCTAGACTGTTTCTAATTTTAACAGATTGGTGTTTTCAGCAGAAAACTTGTTCCTTTACCAGAATTTCCAACCAACTCTGATTTGTGTATAATCACATATGTATAAGCACAAAACCTTTCAAAGACACATCAAGCCTCAGGAGCCTGGAAATAGATTTATGAGAGCACTGAGGGACATCAGCACTTGCTTGCAAAGGCACATGGACTGCCTTCTCTTCATGACTGAGAAACGTCTTTGGATAACAAAAATCGGTAGGGACCAGGAATGAGGTTTTATTCAGAGCAGCAGGAATGTTTTCCAGAAGCACATGGCTATTCAACATAAGACACTATAGTCCCATTTAGAAGAAAGTGCTTCATTCACTCAGGAATGAGAACATCTTGCACTTTGAGAGTATGAAAAACCAGAAATACTCTCCTTAGGTTTCCTGCCATAAAAGGACCAGTTAAAATAGAAAGCAGCTCCTGCTGCTGGAGCCCCTCAAAGAACTTTCTGTTTGCTAAACTCATTTATTGTCGCTGACAACAGGCTGACTTAAAGCTGTGGTCTCCTTTAGACAACTCTGTAGTCTGTCATCCAGAAAAAGGCTGAAGCTCCAATGGGTGTAGTTGCACATAGATTTACTTGGACATAGTAGCCTCAATTCTATCCATTTTTCTTTTAAGTCCAGCTGAAGCAACTGCATTTCTTCCCCCTTACTGTGACAGTAGGCCATTAGAACATTTTGGCTTCATATCTTAGACTCATGGAACGATTTGGGTTGGAAGGGACCTTACAGATCATTGTATTCCACTCTCTGCCATGGGCAGCCCCTTCCACTAAACCAGGTTGCACAGATCTTCTGGAGCAGGCAGCAGATAGAATAAAGGATTATCTAAGGAATCTAAAAGGCAGAATTCCAAGGTAATTTCAACTGGAGACAAATAGAAGCCATTTGCAGTTACCTACCTGGAGAACTATCACTGAGTGAAGTGAGGCACAATAGCTCCGTTTTGGGGAAGGAACAGGACACATCTGGTTGTATTAAAATCCTCAGCAACCCATGGTTCAGGCATCTGAATGCTACAGAGCATAGGTTTGGATAGCTTTTTCAAAATAATTTTTGTTGATTTGCTTTCATTATAGAGCTCACGTTTTTCTAAAAATGTTTTTTTCTCTAAACAAAACTTTGCAGAGTCAATGAAGGTTGGTGAAGCCCAGAAGGCCACAAAGCTACTGTTTTGTACTTGGTTGCCAAGGAGCATATCTCTGTCTCAGAATTTACAAGTTTGTCCCCTCCCCACCCATCCCTTTTTTGTTGTCCAAGAGATAACATTCCCACGGGCATCTCATTATATCTGCACTTTAAGTACACTTATCTGCAGGAGATAAATGCAAAGCCCCACATGCACAGCTTTTGCTAGAAATGGAATTATTTGCTGCAAAACTTAAAAGGGGGAATTATGACTACTCCTTCTTTAAGAACTTCCATTAGGCTTGTCTTCCATGGAAAATAAGTTTGTTATAGCATGACCTTGATAAGGTTCATCCTGGAGAAAGTGTTTGACATCATTTTGCTGTCAGTGTTGAGTTAACCTCCTAGTTCCCAGTGTCTGTAGACTTCAGTGAAGCGTGCTCACAGGGAATAATATCAAACAGGATTTGTCCCTGGCTACAATAGCAACAGAAACATGTTTCCAGTTGCACTAGCTACCCTCCAAAAGGAAGCAATGTTTAGGAAGACCAGGACATAGAGAAGCACTGATTTGTAGCCTTTAACCTGGATGATCAATAGTCCAGTGCAACAGGAATGCCTCTTTAAACTGCTTAACACATGGGACAGATTTAAGGATGATGGTCTAAAACATTGATAAGAAAGCACTTGTACTTTTGTGTATGTCTGAGGCTTAAGAAACTGAGAAGAAGTCAAGAAATACTAAAATTTAGTTTACATTAACAAGATATCTCTTGGGAAAGCATGATGCCTCATCTTCTATAAGTGTGAATGGGGTTATGTGAAAATCTGAAACCAAGAGTAGGTTCTCAGATACTCCTCTTTCCTCTGATAAGTAAAATACTATTTTTCTGCTCAAAGAGAGAATAAGAAAGAGTCTGCAAATAGGTGATTTGGGATAAGTTTCTGTCTTCAGGAAAAAAAATTGAAGGAGAAGAAATTGAGAGGAAATACTTTGCTATTTTCAGTAGCTCTGTGGCAGAAAAGTGAAAAAGTATTTGCGGAAGTAAAAGCTGAATTGTGTCTCAGGTTCCTCAAGATTCACAGAAAGAATTAAAGAGGCCAAAGTACTAGAAAGTAGAACCTCAGTTCCTTTGGGATAGGAACAAGTAGACCAACTCTACTAGTTGGTAATTATTTATGTCTCTGCCTTATTAGCTTCCACCCTTTAGGAACTGAACAGCTGCCAGCAGGTGAAACTGTTCTCTGTGGATGTGAAGAACTCCCTGCAAGCAAGTAAACAATCACCCTGTTTTCTCACCCTTGCAGCACAGAGAATTGTCCTTTTTAGGGGAGGGTATGGATAACATTGGGAAGCCAGACTGGCAGCTGGTGGGAAGGGGAAATTCCCACATTGACAAGCTGGCTCAGAGATATCAGGGGGGGAAGGAGAAGCTGCTCCACTGTGTCACAGAAAAAGCTGCAGAAGGACTGTTGGTTTCTCTGGTAGTGTATTGACATGGGATGCAGGAGGGACTTGACCTTTGTTTCCACTACTTGTCTGCAGCACTTTTGTCATAACTCAGATGGCACCTACTCACCAGACTCCAGCTGTGGCTTCTTTCCAGCAGCCTGTGCTGAGCACTGAGCATGAACTGCTCCAGGTGCACACAGAGGCATCACCAGCCATGGCTAAACCCTGTCTGAGGGGCTGCTGTGGAAACCAGGGGTCCTGAATGGCACCTCAAGGCTCTTAGTCCAGCCCTGTCCTCCCTCTCCAGACACACGAATCCAAGGGGAAAGCAGTCCCAGCTTCTCCACACTGAGGGTGTGTCCATCCATGAAGTGCTACCTGTGTTGGGTGATCATGTATTGTGAGAGCAGTGCCTGGAAGAGAATCATTTTGGACTGGTATTTGGTTTTGTATCTACCTTGACACACTCCTGCTATTTTTACCTTCTTAAATCTATCTGAATCCAGCTGGGAATACCAGAAACTGTCCATTATCTGTATCAAATTCAGTTTCTCAACAATTCCAGTAAAGAATAGGCAGATGTACCTTCATGTTTGTTGTGAGGAGTAGTAAAGTTCTTCCATTCCCTCTCAGTTCAGCAGGTTGCTGTGTCCTCATGGAGATTATAGCCTGCCCACAGCAGAGTTGTTACTGTGTCCCAGCTCAGTTTGGGATTACATGGAAAAGGCAGACTGGATGTGTTTGAAATGTAAAACACCAGTAGTGGGGGAGGTTTCCAGCATTTTTGGGAGTTGATATCAGAAAAGGAGCTCTTGGTGTTAGGAAGGCTTTGGTTCAATGCATCTTGTGCACCATCTGGGACTCAAAACTGGGTGGTAAAGCCTGTCAGAGAGCCTGCAGTAAACCAGCAGAAGATTGCCACATTAAGTGCATTTCTGAGCAGTAGAACTGAGGGTTGGTTGGTTGGTTTGGTTTGTTGTTTGGTTTGTAGTACTGTTCAGTACTACAGCTTTTTACTGCACTTACACACACTAGAAAAACATATTTGTTTCTGTGTTCTGGATCTTCTGTGTAATACATAATGCTGTATGTGCTGGCTGAACAATTTTTTTTTTTTACTTCCCATTATTCATGGAAAGAATAAAATGGAGATAATCCTGTTTAACATCTGACAAGATTGCACAACTCTTGTACTGGAGGTCTTCTGAGCTGCTCCCTGGGGATGTGTTGCTCCAAGACAAGGCAGCCTAAATGCACTCACTTTAATCTGGCCAGATCAAACCCTGAGGCCCTGGGACACGCTGAGATCTGTGCCCACAGGGCCTCAACACACAATTGTCTGGGTAGCTATTAGCACTTTCAATGTCTATTAATACTTCTTTTTCTCTCCACATAAATTGCTTGGCTGGAAAATAAGTATGGTCTTCTATCACATAAAAGGGAAAATTGCTGAGATTAGTTTAGGATTTACAACTAAGGGCACTTAAGGGTTGTATCTTTCAGCCAGGGTGGACTCGAAAAGAGAACTTTTTTGTTTAATGAAACACATCTTTTTCCAGTGGCAAACTCCTTTCAGGAATGTTTCCACCACAATTTGCTACTGAGATGTGCAGGAGAACAGGATCTGCAGCATGTGTCTAATTCCACACAAATCATTGCAGTCCTCTTTTTACACCTATTGTTTCTGTGCCTCTTTGCTCTGATTAGAGATTACTGGGACATCTTCACTATCGGTTCATGGCTTAGTAACTAGGTGAAGAAGCTTGCTTTCTTTTTGTTTTGGGGGTTTCTTTTAATGTTTGGGGTGGGTTTTTTTTCCTTGGTTGATTGGGGGTTTTCTGTGGTTTGTTTTGTTTTGTTCTTTTGTGGCTGTTGCTGTTCTTGATGCCCTTGCTCATCCATTAATCTGTGTTTGCTTTTGAATTTATCCCCACTGCAACAGAATCTGTGCTCAGCTCATGTGAGCTGCCCTTGCTGTTCCTTGGGAAGGAGTGACACTCACTGGCCAGAGGACATAGTGCCTTAAATTAGGAGAATTTAGAGGGTCCTCTGAATGGTTTTAGTGTGTGATTTCGAAATGGAAAAAAAAAAAAAGAGAGAGAGAATCTCAATACATAAAACCGAGAGAGAAGCAGCAATTAGCTCCAAGTTGCAAGACCTGCAGACTATGTTGGCAGTTTGGGGTCCCTTAGTAAGAAAGAGGCACCAATTGTCCTCCCTTTTACATCCTTATGCACCTACAGCTTGGCTCTTTGTATAATTTTTTTCTCAATTTGTTTGATAAATCACCTTTTAATTGCTTTTTCTGAAGCCTAAAAGAAGATGTGGTTGAAGATGTAGTGATAGTACTTAGACATAAAGTACTTGTGATGGAAAAGTTTTGTGAATGAGAGAAAAAATCTAGATCTAGATTTACAGTTCAACTTGAAAGTCACTAAACAATGTTTTCTTTTTACAGATTTCTCCTGGTGCTGATTTGTTTAGTATTCAGTGTACTGTCTACTATAGAGCACTATTCTGAGTTTGCCATTGGAACCCTTTTCTGGATGGTAAGTGAGCTTTTTTTGGGAAGCACCGATCAATTGGATTAAACCTGAATTGCTTTTGGTGAGCGAGGGAGATAACTGTTAAAAACCCTCATGCAAAGCATGCTACCAGGACATTTAAAAGAGTGCCTGCTTTCATTAAAGAAAGGTCACAATTTAATGGGGATGATTATTTTCTAGATCTTTGAACTATGTTAGATTACCAGTTTTTATAAACTTGCTTTTCCCAAAGTGTATCTCTTATAGTGGACAACTGGTGTTTATCAGTCTTAGGCAGCATGGGACAGGATATTCCGTAGGAATGGATTTTTAAAACATGTATTTTCTAAGTCTTATGGTAACAAGTTGTCCAAGAACGCTGCTTTTCAGAGGTAGGTGATTTCTGCCAGCCTGCTTTGCTACCATACAGAACAGGAAGGAAGAGCTCCTGTCACACTGCTGTCATCAGTCATCTGGATTTGAAGTTGGTGCTTGAATGGTGGGAATCAAAATTACAAATAATTTGCATGAGGACACTAGACACTTTTCTGTTCCTCCCTGCCTCTATTCACCTTTAGAGAGTGAGAAGTGGAGATGAAACATCCTTGATAAAAATGGAGTAAATAACTTCTGAACAGTTCCTTGCAGTATCTGTATTTTAGCTACTCAGATCCTCTGATCTCAGTGTGTGATGATCTCAGTATTCTTATTGTAGTTTCCTTTTGCTAACTGGTGACATTTAATGTGCTAGAATTTGGTTTTCCCTCTGGTTTGAAAATAGAAATGAGTAACTTTTGTTTTCCTATGGCTTAGGCTACATTAGCATGTGCAGCTTTTGCCTGCAGTAGACTGAGCCATCGTTAGATCCTGGAGTTATTCTGAGATCTTGATTAAAGTTAATCCTGTGACAAAGGTTGCTTGGCCTTTGAGCCACAATTCAGTGTCAAACAAAGTGCAGCATTCTGCCAATCATGTGTGGTCCTCTGCTGCTCCCTGGGATGTGGTGAGTGCAGGTCAGCACAGGCACCAGTGGGAGCAGGGATCCTGGCTGAGCTGATGGTTTCTGTGCAGGTGGAATGTGCATGTGCAGACACATTGTTGGACAAAGAGTAAGGAGATGGAGACAGATGTGTGGCTCTCAGAGTGCCCACATAGCACTGCCAGCTATTTTTAGGTGATGTTATCATCTAACAAATGAATCATGCACAGTCAATGGAACAATTTCTTGGCCTCCTTGTGGCTCAGCCTTACCCTGGAGGATGCCTCTCTGGAGTTTTTCCTTAGTTTCCTTCCTAGAAATGGCCAGCACAGAGGGTAGCTGTTCTGCTGGCTACTGTAGAGTCACTTGCCTAGAAGGCATTTGTCTTAAAACTTGGTTTGTCTGAAATAAATTCACTTCAATTACAACAGATTGTTTTTAGAGCTAATTAGATCAGTTCTTTTTCATAGAGTTGGGAGATTTCTTGTTGCCAGGAGCTAAATGGTTGGACTCTTGCTTGGAGCACTTCTTCCCACCCTCATCTGCAGGAATTTCCAGCTGGGTCTCCTATTTGAGCCAGGAAAGTGTTCACCCCACAGAAGTGAGGAGATCTCTGTTCTCTTTACTCCTGGGAGGATCATTACTCTGATCTACTTCATACCACAGCTGACTGTGAAACCAGAGTTTTCTCTCTCCAAAATACAGAAACCTGTGCCTGTGCATTCTGCCTGCTCTCTTGAAAGTGGGAACAGAGGGCACTGCCAGTGTGGTGAGAAACAAAACTGGGCCAAAGCATCTATTGGATCAAGTTCAAAATGAAATTGGTTTGTTTTTCCCCTGAGTAAAGGGCCCTGTAATTCTTTGTATAGTCCTTAGCAGCAAATAAATACTGGCATGTGATGTTTGTGATATTTTTCCACTTGTGAAAAAACTGGTTTTCATTATATTGGGGTAGATTAACACTTGGGAAGGATCAGTTTCAAAAATGTGCTGTTGGAAGTTGCTAAGGCCTGACAAGAGGGATAGCATTTGGTACTTGAAGACGTTGAAATGTTTTTGTATTTTCTTAGGAAGGGTGAGATGGTGTGCTAAGTGCAGTTTTGGATGATATGGGTCACTGGAGTAGAGATGAGACATTAGTAACAGATGTAGCTATAGATGTGTCCTGAGACACCAGAGTCTGGTGTTTCAAAGAGGTAATTATGTTAATGTTCTTAAGTCATCTAAAATAATTTCTTCTCAGGTGTAAAACCAATTTAGACAGGCTCTGTGACTATACCAGAGAGAGAATATCAGAGCCTTACAGGCAGTGTTTGTAGCTTGAATGGGAAAAGGGGGATGAAGAAGCAGTTGCTGGAACTTAGGGTAAAAAAGGCCCAAATGTTTGCTGTCCTCCCCCCATTCCCTGAGCATATGTTCCCAAGTCTCTGACAATTCAAGTGAAGTCTGGAGGAAGGTAATGTGACTTTAGCCCTGTGTTTCAGCATAAAGGCCAAGTATTGTGTTGGAGATGACTGAAAACATTGCATAGCCCCAGCTTCAGGTGCAGGCTGATGCTGGGCTTCCCCTCTGCCATGATTGTTTTCTTCAATGCTCTTGCTTGGGCTCAAAGGAAGCATCTGTTCTTTGCACTTAAAAAGAGAAGACAACATGTAAATCTCCATCTGATCATCACTGGGGTAAAATCAGTTTACTTCCATGATAGCAGGACTGGTGAAATTGCTTGTCTTGAACTTGAAACATTGGCATTTGAAGGAGGTTTTTGTTCTCATACTACCAAGTATTTTGTGTATTCCCTGTCACTCTTAGGAGAGTTTTTCCCAGCTCTGACATACTCTAATTTAATATTTTCATATATATACATTGCATAAGCTTTGTTAATTCCTGATTGGATTTCTTTCCTTCCTCTGACTATTCAGCAATCCAGCAACTGAGGGGAGTGACAGTGGCATTGGCAAAATGACTCATGTTAGTAAACACCAACAGAATGTTTAATGAAGAACATAGCTCTTCCTGAATCTTTTATACTGGCAGAGAGAAGCCTGGAGGTTCCAATAGTGTTAAAAATGGACCACAATGACAGTGTGCATGCTATTTAACAGTGCACAAAGCTTAAATGCATGTAGCATCAGTTTTTATTCAGATTGTGCCTATAGTGTGGTATGAAAATGAATCAGTAACTCCCCCAGCCTTGCTTGGTCCTGTGTCTGTAGCAGTGGAACATTTCTCACTGGTCTATCCAGCAGTACTTAGGGTCTGCTGCATGAAAAATTTCTTGTTCAGTGTGGGAGGAAACCAGCACAGTGGAACAAGGCACAGTTGTGAATTAAGTGTTTGTAACACTCAAAACGATCCTGAGTTGCAATTGAGTTTCATTTCCCATTGCCACAGGTTTAGGTAACGTTTTATGCTCCCATTTTGTCTCAAGTTTTAATTCTCTAATAATACAGTTATAATTTTATCTGGTTCTGTGATGATTCTGTTGAAAAAGTATTTTTAAAAGTTGCCTAAGCCTCTTGATTAGGCTTTTGCCTCTACAGCAAGAGACTGTAATATTTTCTTGATGATCTAGTAGTTTGTGTGCCAGTTGTGATTTGTTAATGGCATCTGGATCTTTCAGGATATGGCATGAAAAAATAAACTATAAAGTGGGCCAGGTGTATTTCTTCCTTTGAGGATTAATCTGTTTTTATGGTTAGAGGGCATATATTTTTCTACCAGGAGAGGTCACCATGGTAGTTTGTAAAAGATAGATTTTTATTTAGTTGCAAAAAACCTTGCAAAAACAGAGCTTCTTAGCTTGTGGGATGACTTTCATTAACTGTGCTGGTCTAAAAACAAGAACAAAATATTATTTTCATCATACACATGATGTTTTTACACACTATAACAGCACAATAAATAATCAGTTAGTATAATGACAGTGTTACAGGAGTAAGGGAAAGTTTTCTCTGATTTACTATCTTGATGTTAATTACTTTTTAAATTTAAGAATACCAAGTGTATTCTTGATTTGGAGAAAATAGATTGGTTTTGCTGTAAATCATATTCATTCAACTGATGAGTTCAGGTCCTGTGGTACCTCTTCCTCTTGCAGATGGACTTTATGCATCTGCTTTCCTCGGAGGGGTTTCTTTGCTGGGAAAAGCACCATCACCTCTCCCAAACACAGCAGTGCAGCACCAGAGGGCACACAGTTCTCTCACAGACCCTGTGTTCACTTTTTGCCACTATTGTCAGCCCTTACTGCCCTCTTGGCTGCTGGAAATTCTCGTGTAGTGACTACATTTAGCACAGATTAGCCCTCCTACGTTTGCAAACTGTTGGAGAAAAGGCTGAGATGTGAAATTAGAAGCTCTCCCACCAGCTGCTGCCTAAGTTTTTCAGGTCAGAGACTCACACTGTGGCTGTATTTAGGAGGAGGATCTTGTGGAAGAGTTTTTGGCTGTTGGCTGCAGATGGGTCCTTTTTGCTGCATGTCCCAGTGCTCAGTTTTGGGTTTATATGATTTTTTCTGAATCACCTGCCATGAGCACACACAGCCTCCTGCTGTAAATATAGACAAGGCTGTCCAAAGTACTCAAACTTCAGAGAGCCAAGTGATAATTGGCTTATTTAAGCCAGCTAAAGCATGTCACTGTTTAACTGCTCTGGTTCTGAACTGGACATCAGGATGGCTTTTCTCTTTGGAATAACACCATTTTCAAAGTGAGGGTTTTGAAAGGAGGTCACACTCTTCTGTCTGAAGTGGAGGAGCTCTCCTGTTGCTTTTTGTTTGTCTCTGCTTTTGGCCCATCTCCCATTTAAACTGTGTTGTCATGTCACCAAATGCTGGGTCACCTCCAACCTGTAACAGAGGAGAAACAAACCTGCAAAAAGCTTAATTGAGTGTTCTCTGTGATTTCTGGTGAAGTTAATGTATTCTAATAGGCTTGAGGGACTTTTCTCCATCCCATCAAAGCAGTCAACATTAGAAAGTAAAAAAAGGCAGAATTTTTATCTACTTCCTGCCTTTGTGCCAGTTTATAATTCTAAATCTGGTCTTTGCCATATAGCATGAGCACTTAGGGCCTTCCCCAGGTTTGTTTGATAAAGGGACCCTTTAATAGTGCAATACAAGACTTTCACAGGTGCTCTTCCTGCTGCCTCTCCTCAGCATTTCTTACAGCTGATAATGGATTTCCTACAGGGTATCCCATAATAACTTGGGGCATTTTGTGACATTTGTGCAGTGTGTATTGCCTGGGTGACAGCAGGTATTCATGAGGTGTCCAGTCCCATAAAGGCAATGAGAGAGAAAATACATTAATTCTCATATACTATGGGAAACCCAGGCTCTGCAAGTGCAGAATACACATGAATAAAAGTAACCTTATGGCTCATAAGCATTTGCTGTATTCTTTTACTCCTATAAACTTCTGACAGAGAAAGCAAGGAGGAGAAGCCCAGGTTCTTTCTGAGCTTCTTGTTGGTCTGTGGGCAGATGAAAAAATAGATCAGGGATATTATATTATTACAATACAAAGCATTATTAAGATAGAGATGGAATATTGTTTCATACATTAAACATGTTAGGAAAAAAGTTGAGTCCACAAGTCTTCCAACACATTCCATAAGCTCAAGATGTCTGCTAAGTGATCTTGCTGAGTTGCTGTTGTTTTTCTGGAATCAAATGCAATTCTCAAGCTTCTCGATGTGAATTATAATTCAGTTATTCTTGTGGGTTATACTACCTTGTGCCTAGTGCACCACAGAACATATTGAATGATTGCTGTGTGCTTTTCAAGTGTCTGAAATAGAAATCCTTGTGCAGTAAGTAAGGCTGAGACTAATAAACAAAGGGCCAACTCATAATTCCCTTAGTCAGATTTGACTCGGTGGGGCTCAGTGGAGTTCTCTGTGCAAAGGGGCTCCAGAATGTGGCCAAGAGACTTGAGAAACATTTCTTGGGAGTGAGGGGAAGGTGGAGAGACACATGCAGGATTTTTTTCAGTTCCTCTCCTCAAAAATATTGATACCCTCCCAAATGAAAAGGTTAGGAAACATGCAAGTAATTACTTAAAATTCTGAAGTGCATATTCACATTGGATGGATTCCTCTCCAGGAGCAAAGCTAAACCTTTCCCATCCTTCCAGAGGTGGTCCCTTCAGGGACATGCTGGGGGGAGCTGGAAGGCTTCTGTGGATCTATAGAGTAATTAAGAACTTCAGGCACTAATTTTCTCTATTGTACTGTGTTTGCCTTAATGGTATCTTTCAGAATGAAGAAATTGAGAAAAAAAAAAAAATCCTCAACTAAAAATAGTTGAGGCTGTAGTTGATTTTCTTTGGAGAAAAATTGTTACCTGCTTAGATAGAATGAAAAAGTAACTCTTCGTCTGTGAGTCACCCAGCTCACTTGAATGTGGCTGTCACAGGGGGAGCACCATGTGCTTCCCTCAGGAGTGTACGGCTTCATCCCATGCAGGAAACAGCAAGTGTCAATGAAATGAAAGACAAGCATACTCCTGGCAGGAAGTCAGCAAATCCAGCATGTTTATCAAGTGTGCATGGAAATGTATTTTTAATGAAATGTTAAATTCACTTGTATCCCAACAACAGACTTTGAGTGCATTGGTTTCACCTAAAAGTTGGAAGTGTGAGTAAGCTAATGGTACTATAGGACACTTAGCAGCGTTTGGGATTTTTTTCTTCTGTATATTGGGCATTCTGTTTTAACACAGGACGTCTGTCATCTTTGCAAGAGGCAGCACGATGGTAGAAAAGAAATATTTTCAGTATCAGTAGGTTTTCGTAGCATTTGAGTAGCTATTAAACTGAACAGGTCACTAAATGGGCATTTTCAACTCTAAGGACTGGAAAACCTTGAAGACAGGTTATCAGATTAAATGTGGGACATAAGTACACGTGTGCAAACATTTGGACTATTAAACCTTTGTGCCTCTTTCTGAGGCTTCATTGTCTGGAGCTGCCATTCCTTGATTGAATCTCCGTGAGCACACACTATTCATTTAGCCATCCCACTTCCTCCTTTTACCCCAGCACCTAAATATTCCAATAAAAAAAGTGAAGAGAGCCTTGTGTGTGCTCTCCACCTAAAACACAGCTGCAGCTGAGAAAATACCCTTCTTTTTCATGTGTGCACTTTAATCACTCCAGCGAACTTCCCTCTCCTGCTTCTCTGGTGCAGTTATCCATAACCAAGCAGGGATAGATTATAAATTCCAGGCTATATATTTAATTTACACACACACACATACATGCCTGTGTAAAAGTGTTGGGTTTCTGTGTAAATGTGAGCATTTTTTCATTTGGTCATCAATGACATTCTTGGATAAAAAGCTGATGGCTTTTCGACAAGGGTTCTTTATTTGACTGATTGAATTAGATACAGGTGGAATTTATTTGTATACATATTTCCCTTTAATCTTGTTTTTGCATATTTTTCATTAAATTAATAAAATGGAATTATACTAAAAATAGCATAAACATGACTATGTATTACTTTATTATTAATTTGGTGGGGGGAGGAAAGACTTAGGCAGTGGCTAGACTTTAGAAAAGTAAAAAAAAAAATCAAAGATGAAACTAATTTAAGGGCAAGGACTATTCTAGGTGTGCTTTGGATCTCTTTCCCAGGCAAGGGGGAGAAGCACAGAGTAGTAAAAGCTGCTACTGACTTTAGCAGAGGTGTTGGATAGCACAGACCCAGTTTAAAATCTGTAATTAAATTCTTTGGTTGGTATTTCTGTGGCAATTGGAGTTGCCACGATCAAAACAGGAAGAGACTGTGACACATGTGAAGAATTGAGTCTGATATGGCTCCTATTTTATGGATAATGGTTTGTTCCCACTCCTTATTTTTGCTCACAGTTTCATTAGAAGAGTTCATGCCTGGATTTTGGTTGATGCCAAACTGCTTTCCAGGTTTATTAAATCTCCTCAGAATCCTTCATCATACATTTCTTCCTTGACCACTTCCAGGAGAAGGGGGAAAATACTGCTGGGAGCCTAAATCGAAAGGGTTTGTGGGTTCCTTGTGAGTGTAATCCCATTTTGAAAGCAAGGCTTCTGGAAAATTGCAGAAAGCTGGGGAAAGATCTCAATCTGACACACAGATGGATGTAAATTTAATTTGCAGATTGTTTTTGCTCATTTTATTCTGGTTCATATTTTGTCCATAAGTTCTCTCCATCATTTGTTACCATTTCAGTGAGAATTAGTACTTTCTTCTGACTTACCAGAAAGTTGTTGGGTTGGTGGGTTGGGTTTTTTTCCCTTTATCAGAAGGTAAATGCAAGGCAATAAATTTACGGCTCTGAAAAGTGCTTATGTGTAGAAGAAGAAAAGGAGGGAGGTTAGGGCTTTTTTTTTTTTTTTTTTTTTTTTTTTTTTTTTGAAGGTGATTTTAGTGAGGTGAAGCTTGATCAGCCTTGGCAGCTCTGGAAATGGATGTCTCCTATCTTGCATTAGGAGTACACACAACAAGAGTGTAAATGTCATAATCTGCCTTGGTTTTTTGAGGGACCGCCTGCAGAGCTGTGATGTTTGTCCAGTTTCCCTGCTTTTTTGGTCTTTGGCCTCTCTGAGGCTGCCAACAAATGTGTTAATGACTGTGGTTTTGGTAATGTGGACACCTGTCCAGAACAAAATGAACTGTGATTAGTAATTAATGTCAAATTTGTTGAAGATTTAAGTTCCTCCTTTTCCTCCTTCTGTCAACAATTTATTTTTCCTTTCCATGGACTATGGAACCTCATTAACTTCATCAGGGTTTTCTGGACATAACTGAGATGGGTTCTGAGAATAAAATACCCTCAGGCAAGATGTAGTTTTAATTTCAGCTTTTAAAACTGCCCTCAGAGGATAATCAAGGAAAATCTAAGAAGTTTTTGGTTCATTGGCACTTCTCTGCTTTTCTCCTTTTCTGCACAGCTTTTCACCTCAGTGACCTGGTGATTGTAACATGCTGTGAGCACCCCAAGAGTACAGAGGCCTCTCAGAGAGATCTGGGTAGACAGAGAGCTGGGCAGTCACCAACTGGATGAAAATTTACAAGAGCAAGAGCTTTATTCTCCCCCTGGGACGAGCCTGTTGTGGCTGTACATACAAACTGTGGGAGCAGGGGCTGGAGAGCACAAAGAGATCTGGGGCTGTGGATGGCAAGTTCAGTGTCCTTCACCAGCCTGCCCTGGCAGCCAGAAGGGCCACCTGTGTCCTGGGGTGCACAGGGGTGGAGGGAGGGATGCTCCACTGTGCTCTGCACTGGTGCAGGCCCACCTGGAGTCCTGGGGACAGTTTTGGGTGTCTCAATAGAAGAATGACACCAGAACATGACAGTGTGTCCAGAGGAGGGAAAGCAAGCTGGTGAAAAGCTTGGAGGGCGAGGAAGTAGCAAAATGAAAGAAGAGTAATGTTGGGGTTTTTTATCTATGATGGAATGGAGCTTAAACCATCCATTTATTCATGCAGTTCTCATTCAGGAACTGATTATCTCTCCCTTTTATTTACTGCCTGCTATACACATACGAAAAGTGAACGTATTGGGCAAAATCCTTTTTATTGCATCATCTATCTCGACAAGCTCATTTGTATTAGTCCTATGAATAAATTAGATGTGCAAACTGTGCTCTGACTTTTAATGAAAAAACTCAGCTGTGATCTCTTCTCCTTTTCACCCTGTTAGGAAATCGTTCTGGTGGTGTTTTTTGGTGCTGAGTACCTGGTCCGGCTGTGGTCTGCAGGCTGCAGGAGTAAATATGTTGGCTTCCAGGGAAGGATCAGGTTTGCCAGGAAGCCAATATCCATCATTGGTAATATTTAAACTCTTTTGCAACCCCTCTGTTTGTTGTTAATTCTAAACACTAATGCTTGTTAGAGTTAAAAAAGTTGTTTAAACAAATGTTGGCCCTTTTTCCTGAGGCTTTCCATGCCAGTGTCTGCTTCAGTTGGAGTCTTGTGGAGACATTTTATGCAAAATGTTTAAACTGTTCCTGAAAAAAGGCAACTCTGATGATTTCTCATGGAGAATCACTAGCAATTTCACACTTTGAAGCAGAAATTTAATGAGAAAATAGCTTTTTGTTTGTCACTGGAATTCAATTCCCAGCTGATGAACAAGCCTCTGAAAAACTGGCAGCTTGTTTAGGGTTCAAACACCCTGCTAGAGGCTGCTCTTCTCTTCCTCAGGGATTCCATCTGCAGTGAGCCTGCACAGTTCAAACTGCAGGTTCCTCTGAGCAGCAGTGCTGGGGCTGGAAATGGAAAATCTGCTGGGTTTGGTTTTATAGGGCTCTTCCTGCAGCTGCCCTGGGCACGTGGAAAATCCCAGGCTGAGGCAGAAGGAATTCTCTGGGACACACAGGCTCAGTCAAAGGACAGGAGGTGGATTCTGATGCAAAGGTCTGGGAGAGGAACGTTTAAAGAGATTGACAAGCAATTATGAGCTTGAAGGAAAATCAGCAGGGGCTGGAAATATGTGGGATTGAGAGGTGGCAGTGAAAGGGCAGGATATGCTGAAGACCAAGACTGTAAAATAGGGCTGTTTGGACCAGTAAACTGGGATTAATGAGGGAAGTCTAAGAACTGGAAACTGGGATGAAAGCTAGGAACAGAGGAGAAACAGGGATAGAAGAACAGTTTTGGGGGAAAAAAGGAGTCTACCATGAAGAACGCTTTCAGAAAAGTAGAAAGTACAAATGAAAAAATCTCTTTTACTCTCACTACCTGGTTGAAACTAATTTTTTAAGCATCAGTCTTTTCCACCTTCAGTGCCTGTCTTCAGATAGGCATGTGTTTGTCTGACAGTTTTAGTAAAGACATGATGCATCATTTGCTAAAGGGCAAAGATCTGTGCTATGATGTGATGGGAAGAGAGCCCACCCTAAATTCTGACATTTATAAATACATGCTCACACACATACGTGATGAAGGAACAGCATAAAAAATTTGCAAAGTCAGGCTTTCAAAAGCTAAGATTAATCTCAAGTGGAATCTCTTTCTGTAGCCCCACCTCTCCCTTCATTTATTTTCATAAATGTACAATTATTATAGTACAGTCTTTAAATTAACTGACTGCTTTCTCTTGGGGAGAAATCCAGCTTTTACAGCAAAATTCAGACTGATACTGGAAATCAGTTCAACTCACAGAGTGAAGGATGCTGTTTCTTGTAGAACTGCTGCAATATTTGTTGCAGCAACTACATGGTTGCGAATGAGGCAGGAGAATATTGAAAAGCAGAGGAAAAACCAAGTTAACCCTGCTGAAGAAGCTGTTGTTGCTGCTCAGGTTAGATCCCATCCTGCCTCTTGCCCAGGCATCCATGGAAAGTTGGTTAAATCCATTTTCACGAGGGGGCCTCATTTTCTGGGTGTCCAAAGGAAGACTCTGGAGTTAGGTTGCAGAGGTTCTGGGCCCTCACAGCTGCAAGTGAAATCAGCAGGGCTGGTGTGTTGAAGGTCTATATAATGTTAAGTGCTCTGAAGAATAAATATTACCCATTTCAAACTGGCAAAGGAAAGTTTACCAAAACTTTTCCTCCTTCTGCTTCCATTTGCTACTCATTTATAATACTGTCCTTTCTTTTTTGGTCAGAATTTGAAAGGGAAGGATTTAGATCCTCTGAAGGGGTTTACCACAGAAATGCCTGTGAGGAAATTAAAAAAATATCTCCTTTGAATAATGTTACAAGGTTCAATAGTTAAAAGAAATGGACATGGTCACTGAACTAGGATGAGAGAAAATCAGGGATGAACTCAGTCTGTCATTTGCATTGTATAAAGCTGGAACTGTGTAAACTGCAGAGTTGTGGAAACAAAAAAAAAAAAAAAAGAATTCTGGAAACAATTGCTTTTTCATACAAATAAAGACAGTATCACAAAGTAAACTAACAACTGTGATTTTTTTTTTTTAGCCAGCCTTTGTTCTGACAGTTCCCTTAACTTTGAAAGCTTGGCTTTACCAGCTTTGATACAACTTTTAAACCAAGTGTATGTTTGTCTGTATGCATGGTACTTGACTTCATGGATTTCATTACTGACTGAAGCAAACCCTTGCATTTCCTCTTAAATCAGAAGCCTTGAGCCAAAGTATGGATTCATTTCTAGGGTGTATGAATGCCTTTCCATTTTTTGTGGCAAGGTTCTTTGAAACTTCTATTACTGAATTCATCCTGGAAGAAACTGTAGCCACTGGGGTTTTGATGTGAATCTATTACATAGACTTAACATGCGCACCAAATTTCAGCTACCAATTTCTTTTTTTTGAAGTGCTTTTCTTAGTCTGTATTTGTTGTGTTTTCCAGAAGGAGGATTGTGGAAACAAAAAGAAAGAAAATCAATACATTCTTTCTTCTTTTGATTTTTTTTTTGTTTTGTTTTTGTTTTTGTTTTTGTTTTGTTTTTTACCAGATCTGATTGTGGTAGTAGCCTCAATTATTGTTCTGAGCATAGGATCTAACGGGCAGGTGTTTGCCACATCTGCAATAAGGTATGTTCTGCTGTGCCTGCAGCTCTTCACGACCACAGAGGTTATTAGATGTGTGTCTGATTGCCTCATTCCCAATTTAGCTGCATGTCTGCATGATTTTCCTAATGCAGGGACAGGTGCTCGATTGGAGCACTGGGCAGTGGAGGACTGGGTGCTGCTGAGCTTGGTCACTGATTGGGAAACGAGTGCAGGAACAAGGCAAGTGAGAAATGAGAGGAATGCTGAAGCCAAGTGGAAAAAACGAAACGTTCTGTCCTATTTAAAACATCAAACAACTCTCTCTCTGAGACAAGAGAGCATTGCAGAACATGGGTTTATTTAAGAAGTAATCCAGACAGCACTTAACTCGGTGCTTTTTGAGTATGAGTAATTACTTTGTTTAAAGAGTAATTATGCTTTGGTGGGTTTGTTTGGCACGAGTAACTCACACCGTAGGTGAACCAGAAACATTTGGTGTCCACAGTGTTTGTTCAGCTTGCATCAAGTACTGCAGGCTTGTTTTGGGAGGTGAAGTGTGTAAATAGAAGAAAAGAATGATAAGCAGTAGGTGTACTTCCAACTCCTAACCCAGCTTCCAAGATGTGCTGCATGTTCTGTCACAAGCCTCTGCAGTGGAGTCACTGGGAAGAGGGAATGTCCAGTACTGGCTAAACTGTCCAGTTGTGTAGACAAACACTGGGGGAAACTACATGCACAAAGTGTTTTTAAGGTAACTGCTCCTATAGGAAAAGAGGAGAGTGCGTAAGAAAATTCCAAGGGTTGGTTTGTTTTTTTTTTAATTTTAACTAGAAGTATAGGAAGGACTTCAATGAAAAGGGCCTGTGTGTGTTTCTATGTGAGCCCAGTGGGTTTGGGGCTCAGTGCAGCCTTTCCCAGTGCTAAGCTCCAGAGTCACTGTCCTACAGCTCAGAATGCTCTGTGACACAGAGCCTTAACCCACAGCCCTGCAGTGTTATCACTGCTCCACTGAAAAGCCAGCATGGTCAGACAAGCCTCAATTAAAAATAAAAACCTACATGCAAAACAAAATCTTAAGGACTGCTAAAAAGAGCCAAAAAATAGAGAAAAATGTTCAGGTATGAATTCAGCATCCATCCTTTCCTGCTCTTCACTAGTTTGTTTCAGGGATCAGACAGCAAGATGACTGTAGGCAAACAAAATTCATTGTCAAAAGGGCAACTAAATGAAATATTTCCACAGAATAAAATTATGCTGAAGAACTGTACTGATAATTATTTTTCTTTAGTTGAAACTATTTGGAGCTTATGATTGATTCAGTTATTCTCCTAAAAACACATAGGACTGTACCTATTTCCAGTTATATTAGATAGATTTCAATAACTCACACAACAAGGATTTCAGTTAATGCCATGTTTGATTCATATTCTGCTTTTGGCAAATAGAGAAAAAAGTTTGCTCATGTTTATGTTAGCAAAGCTTGAAGCATTGGTTTTCCTTGGAAAGGAGGCATTTGAGAATCAGCATAATATAAAATATACAAGTTTCCGCTGATTTTATTTGTTTTTCCATTAAATAATTGTTTTCTTAGTATTTGTCCATAAATGTGACTATAATAAAATGTAATCCAAACATAGAGGTGCTTTAAGCCTAAGGTGCCACCCCAGGCAGTGGCAGTGCTATCACAGTTCTTGAACATGGCAGCATAGTGGACATAATCAGCTGTGGGTGGATAGGGCAGTATTGTCCTCAAGCATTTTGACTGGTTTATTTTATTTCTGTTCCTGCTTCCCTTTCCTCACAGGGGGATCCGCTTTCTCCAGATCCTTCGGATGCTGCACGTTGATCGCCAGGGGGGCACCTGGAGGCTCCTGGGCTCAGTGGTTTTCATCCATCGACAGGTACCTGTCCTTTCAACATCCCCTGCATTTTGTGGACTTGGGTAAATTCTCTCTGTGAGCTTCAAATCCTGGTCTGGTTTAAAGGAACTGTTACGTTGCAAGACAAAAAAATACTTTAAAACTCCATCGTGTGTTTCTTTCTCCTGTTAAAATGGGAAACAATTCTTTGCTATTCAGGGCAGTGGTTAACAGGGTATAAACAGCAGTGTTTGGGTTTATTAATTAACTGGTGTACTCTTTGGTGTTATCCCTCAATGTAACTTGTTAAGTGCAGCTTTGTGGGCTGCCTTTCACATTGCAAATTCTCTCCACTATCTCCACAGATGTGTTCCTAGCTTGGTTGTTCTGTGGAAAACCAAACACTAGTGGGAAAGCCTTGCTAGGAGAAGTCAATTATTTAAATAATTCTGTTTTGTTCTCCTTGAATATGGAGTTTTCTAATTCATTCTGTAAATAAAAAACATGAACTATGTTTTGATGCTGTGTAAGAAAAGTTACTTTTTTAAGGGTGTGGTCACAGAGGCAAACGTGGCTATAAATAGTTGCATGTCTTGCTAAAGCTCTGAAACAATTTTTCTGTATGAAAGCTCATTAAGCAGGAAGAGTTTAGAAGTTTTTCTGCAGACTTTAAAATATTTCTAATTGAAGGCTTCTTTTTGAGTCCTCATGGAATCTCTTTATGTCTAATTTTATCAATATAATAGAAACTTACATCATTAGCCTTTAAGTCTTGCATCTCGTGCCACACTGTGGAGGGCTAATACTCTGCTGATAATCTCCACATCACACTTGTAAGGGTGGTTAACTTCCTCTTATCAGATAAATGTAGATGTGTTCTCCACATATTGACAAACAGTTACAGATTTCCACACAGACATTTTTAAATTTTCTACTTAGAAAACTGTTTTTCTGGGACAGAGAATAGGATGCACTTAATCCAAGCAATCAGTTGAATACTAAAAGTTAATTTTCTTCCTTTTATCTTTTTCCCCCAGTACAGAAGGAACTTTTATGTCACGATGGCTGTGCAGAAGTGATGCACAGCAAAGTGCTGTGGAATAAAGCCTCCTTTCATACTGTACAACAGGATGACTTTTAATGCTCCAAGTCTGTGTGGTCTTCGTTTATTATGCTTGCACTGCCTGGGTATCTTGCTAGGGCAGAGCTGATATCCAAATAACTTTCTCAGCATTTGCTACCCTTACTGACAGAGCTGTTTGAGAACATTTTTTCCTGTGGGTGTTCAGAGTTTTAGTCAAGAGTCAGGAAATACTGTCTCCAAAATACAACACTTAAATCTTCTGTGTTGCAAGCATAAATAAGTTCAATGATATAAAAGGAGAGAAGAAAAATATCCTTGGAATAGTGAATTCATGAGTAAACGCACCTGAAGTTCTGCTTATCCAAAGAGGTGATTATGGTGATAAATAAAACTCCACAGATCTGCAGTACTTATCCAAGCAGATCACCCACTAACACATTAAGAAAAAAAAATACCAAGCACACAGTTCTGTATTGACATTGGACAAGTGTAACTGAAACACTAACATGGTACCAAACGGAAGGAAAAATGCAACCTTTATTTCTGTCCAGCCTCTGAAAGAAAGTTTTGTTTAAAAATAAAAAACCAAAACCAAAACAAAAACACCTCAGCCACTTTTTCTTCACAGGCAGAGTACAAAGTCCTCATCTATTTTTTTTTCCGTTTGATACTCTTTCAGAAAAAAATGGGCCCCTAAACTCGTAAGAAATGTGAGAAATAAATTCACATTTTGGTGCCCTGTGAAAATAGCAAGCACTTGTACCTCTGTGGGCCCAGAAGAGCTTAGTAAAGTTGTCACCAACGATTTCCATGTGTTTTGGAATTTTACATATAGCTCTCTTAGCTCACTCAGGCCTGCTTTGGCTGGGATGCTCTTCTATTTTCAGCAGGTTGAGCTTATATAGCAGCACTTCTTGCCAAAGGCAACAAAACATGAGTCAGTATCACATGGGGGTGGAAAGCCATGGAGAAATCCTGCAGCTTGCTGAAAAACCACGTTAGCCACTCAAGCTCCTGCTTGGGAGCCTCTTAGGTTGGTTTTACTCCTCCCTCACCTTGCTTTGTGAGGTCTTCTACTGCTCTTAGGACAGGAGGGATTCTTGTATCTTTTCCAAGTGTTGAACTTTGTATTGTGGGGTCCTTATTTTAACTGAAAATGGAGATGTAGCTGAGTTTAAAAAAATATGCTGATGCAACTCTCTCAAAATTCAAATTTACCTTTGTGTGTTTTTTTGTTCTTGCTGTTTCCTCTCTGTGTGTGTATCTGAAAGTCCCTGCTGTAAAGAGCCACTTGTTTTAGGCAGCACCCTTTATTCTTAAGCTCTTATCTAATAAAACCCACAGAAATATGTAGTTTTAAGGCCTGATGCCTGCAGAATGCTTTTTGTTTTGTGACCATGATACGTGAAGCATGTGTTATTTAAAAAGCTTCTGACTCTCCCTTAAATGCAGTATGCATGAGATGGCTGCCATTGTTCTTAATAATGAAATATAGTCTCTCTATACACGTGGAACATGGACTGGTGACATTTAGAGTAAGTCCAAGGCAGTTGCATTTTCATCTGGCCTTTACTTAAAAAGAATTCCATCTTTAGATGAGTAGTACTGGAGCTGAGAGGTGCCAGTGCTGAAATAAGCTCAGTAGTTCTGTTGATATTGCAGCCACTTTGAAAGGACTTCACAAGACTCTGCTGTTTTCCTGCCTGCTTCCCAAAAATCCAGCACTTAAACCAGAATTATTCCAATTATCATCCACAAACAGTCAATGGTGTATGTTAACAAAAGGAACTTTTCAAGGCAAGTCATATCTACCAGTACACAGTGCACCATTATCATGAGATAAAGATGAGAAAATAAAGGTGGCCAGCAGAGAAACTACTGAAACCCCAGGGTTTATTTCCTTTTTCAGCTGCCTGTTTAGCAAACAGGCCTGCAAAACTTAAATTAAAAGACTTGCCCATGGGCAAAACGAAATACTATCAAAATTCATGTTTTAGGTCATCATTAAGTGATTAGAGGAAAAACACTCATTTTTCTTTGTGTCAAGATTACTTAAAGGTTTCCTGAGCCCAGATTTTAATTAGTGCTGTAGGAGAAGGAAGAATATTTATAGTTCCTAGTGCTGAATGTTGGTACTTGGTACCAGGGCTACCTTTCTCCAAAAAGCTCTTATAGGGAAATAAAAAGAAAGAAAGAAAAAAGAAAATCTGAGGGAAGTTTGATGATAAAATCGAACCTTTCCTTACAAACAGTTTAAGAAACATGGGTAGAGTGTTGCAAAAAATCTGTGAAAACCTAATGTAGGGGCAATCCTTCCTAGTCAGGTTTAATTTTAAATTTATCATGTGGCAGTATTTTGCTTCCCTTGTTGGCTGGGGTCCAAGGAAAGAGAAATGACTGTCAGGAGCTGAAGGAAGGTGCCACTGTAGAAGTAGCACAGCAGTGTTTTGTGATAAAGATGGCCAAATTTGTGCAAAGAAAAGAAAGGAATAATGCATGTAATCTTGAAGTAGTTAAAATAAGCTGTTTCCCCTCATAGCTAGGTGTTGGATTTCCCTGAGGGGCAGGTGGATCTCTCATTTAGCACTGCTTTTGAAAGCTTTACGTGGTTTTGCAGCCATGACACCACACATTTGGTGATGTTTAAATGCACAAGCACTTTTTTTTCCCCCCTGAAGACTGTGAGAATCCTGTATCTAAGTCACAAAGGTCTGACACAACTTTCCTGCCCATAAATCTTTAAAGAAAATGCTATATTCACAAGGACTTTATCATGCCCTCACAGAAGTCTGCCCTAGCCTTGTTTTACAGGACTGAAAATGTGACATCCACCTGGCATATTTTATGTTAAGATTTCATCTTAACATGCAACTGTTGAGGCATCACTGTTCCATCCTAAGCAATCTAAGCATCAGGTGCACAGGTTCATTGCTCAGATATGGCCATGATCATGAGACATGGCTGTTACTTCTCAGTGCACTGTTCAGAAAGGGCATTTCTAAAGCTGCTTTGCTACTTGAGAAATTTTTAGACTATTAGGATTTTGAGTAGACAGTTAAGTGGAATGATTCCTATTCCATAATTAGGAGTGGTGTCCCACTCTACACTTAGCTGCCCCAATGATTTTGGATAAGTGATGGCTTTTTTATTTAGCCTGGTATGAATAAAACCCAAGTCAAAGTTTTTAGCTGTTTTACTGGAAGTAAATTTCGTGAAATTTACCTGAAATAAAACATACTAATTTTTCTACTGTGATCCAAAAACCCCCACAGATATTTGCAATGTTTTACAATGACACAATGTATATATATAGGACGAAAACCTCATTTGCTTGTTTGCTTTCTCTTTTAATAGGAACTCATAACCACGTTGTACATTGGATTCTTGGGATTAATTTTTTCATCCTACTTTGTTTATCTTGCTGAGAAGGATGCAGTTGATGAGGATGGAAAGACAGGTTTCTCCAACTATGCTGATGCCCTTTGGTGGGGTGTGGTAAGTCCTCACCAATAAAATGTGCATGCAAACAGGGCATAAGGTTTTCTCTTCAAGTTGTGATCTTTTTAGAAAAATCTGGCGTTTCTTTCTTTGCAGAATGTATTTTTGTAGGGCAGCTTGACAACCTCTTCAGAGGGATGCAAGAAAGGATATAATAAATACAATTAAATTATTGAGGTATTAAATTTTCCTGTGAAAGCAGGTGAGCAAGTTCTTAGCGAAGGACACGGAATGTTTATAGATACAAAAAGTCCACATCTCAAAAAGAGTAGAAATTCCCTTCAAAACCTATATCACTTCCTTTAAACTCTACTTAGTTTTCTACTGGTGGCAATTGGTGTATAATTTAAAAGCATATTCTATACATGAAAGTTGGGTTAATGACTACTTTTTTTTTTGATCTTTTTGTGTAAAACACTCTCTCAGTGATAATTCAGACCTTGATGCAGGTTATAGGTTCCTGTTTTTTCCTTGACGCAGGTTATAAGTTCCTGTTTTTTGGTTTTTGTCTTTAACTTAGATGCTGCATAAGCCTCTACTTCAGTGAAGTACACAGAATTATAGACTATATTACATCTAGCCTCAGTCACCACTCTGTAAGTGGTTCACTACAAAAATATTTTAAACATGAAATTCCTGTCACTAGGGTGTCAAGTGTTCATTTCATCTGCAGAGTATCACCTATGGCTGTGCTAAACAGCACAAACCCAGAAGAATCTAGTGAAAAAGGAAAAATGCACTCAGTGGCCAGATGGCCTGATGATCTAAGGTGCTGGGAAGCAATGAAACCATGAACCAACCCACAGAGAAATCACTTTGTTAAAGTCTTCAATGGACATGGGATAAGATTTTAAGAATATGAAACCTCATGGTAATAGATGCGAGGCAACCTGTAGCTAGGGGAGGAAAATAACAAGTGTCTCAGAAGTGCAGATTGTGCTGCATTTTAAAATAAAAACAATCAGGCTATAATTGAAAGATTCCCCATGCTTTAAGAGAACAAACCAGTACTTTTATTCTCATTTATTCTTCCATTATTTGAGCAGTTCACCCCAAACACCACTTTTAGCATCCAGTTCTATCCATGTATATTCATGCACACGTTATTCCTGCATGTGATAAAAATTCTATGTGAAGCCAGAGTACTCTTCCTACCTTTTTTTTTTTTCCCCTTTTTTTTTAGCTGTAGTTTTCCAGAGTTCCTTCACTAGTTGCATTGAATATTTAGGTATGAATTACAAAATACTTCTAATCACTAGAAGCTATTGCACTGATATGAGTAAAGAGTAAAAAAAATTAGGTTAAAAAAGTCAGGATGTGTTTATATAGGAGTATTTTGGACTTTGGGAATCTAAAAGGAGTTATGGACAAGGACAGAGAAGTTTAAAATGCACATTACCTTGTTGAGATAGAGGACTTAGGATCTGTGTTTCAAAGGGTGTGGATGGGACATGCAAAGTGTTCAGTGGGTTTTGTTATTTTCCAAAACTTGACTTGCTTTGTGTAGCAGCAAGATAAAATCAGCTCCTCTTTCTCTGGCTGTGTGAGGAACACTGTTCAAATTGTTGTTTGAGCTTTTCAGGCATCGAGGCCTCCTCAGCATTTGGTGAGTCACGGTGCAGGTGCAGTTCACAGCTGGGAGTGGGAACAAAGGACAAAGTGAATCCATTTCTTTTTTCTTTTCAAATCTCCTGGAACACAGAAACAGAGATGTGGAGTTACTAGGGAGTGAAATTTTATTTTTAACTTTTGCCTTTCAAAAGTGAACCATTGGAAAAAAAAAAAAAGAGATCTTGGTAGCAAGTATTTGACAGTCTTATGTGTCTGACAAAAACCACAGAGTGCATTATGGGGAACGTTTGGCTTTGGGGAGAAAGTGCAAGCTTGCTGAACTTGATACAAATGACCTGAAGGGTTGGAATATGGAGAAAAGAAAATAAATAATGAATGAGAGTTGGAATTAATTGCTAACTACATTTACCTGCTTCAGTGAAATTCAAGGTTTTTTTTCTCCCAGATCTGGCAGGCAAACAGGTTGAACTGCAAAGACATATCCAAGACTTTGTGTGTTTTACATGAAGCCATTCTCAGAAGCTGTAGCATTTAGGGCACATTTAAAAGCACTTCCCACAGCATGGCCACTCTGCAAGAATTGCAACCCAGGTCACAGCAGTTTCCCTGTCCCTTTTGGGTATTTTTTGCTTGAGGAAAGAAGGGCACATAGGAGGCTTCTCTTCTGTTGGCCCTCCCTGCTTGCCTCTTGCTGCTGGTAATGCTTATTGGTCTTGCTGCAAACTCAGCTATTCTGTACCACTGGACTGGAGTTAAATACTTGCTCCAGTAAATTGGTGTTAACTGGCACAGGGACTTGGGATCAACTGCTCAGAATTTCCAGCAGCAAATTTCCATGCCAGAGGTAGCAGTTTGAATCCCTTTATATTTAGTGTGGTTTTTGAGGTGTGCTGTTCTGACTCCTCACACCTGAGGACACCTGCCTGTCTTAAAACATCTGAGCAGCCCTGTTGACTTCTACTGAATCAGAGCTCTTCCCTTTTTGAGGTGAACATGTGTGTGTTCAGAGCCTGTGCACACAGCTGGAATGTGCCTTCATAAATCCCTGGTATAAGAGGTGCCATTTTCCAGAGCAGTTATCCAACATTCTCTGCTCAGAAACACTGATAACTTTGGGATGTACAAGTAGAAAAAAAATTCTGCTGTGATTAAGAAAGCCAGAGAATTACATTATTTATAATCCTTTCCATGTATTCAATGTGCTAATTAGATTACCAAGAAGAAACCCTCTTAAGGTAGCCAGGGAAAAACTTTGTGAGACATGTTGAGGCACCTGCACAAGTCTGCCAGCCAAATGCCTGCTGTGGAGATGGAAAATTCATCTTTTCTGTGGTTACAGCTTTCATGCTGTCTTCCATAGTAACACTAAGGCAGCTCAACATTACTGCAGTTTGGTTTTAAGCCCTGGGTGCTGGAGAACTCGGAAAAAAAAAAAAAAACAAAACAAAACCAAACCAAACCACCCCCCAAAAAACCAAGAAGACTTCCATAACAAAAAAGAGGGGGAAAGGAGGGAAAAATCCCAGACTTTAAGGGGTCATCTGGGTGCACTGAGGAGCTGAATTGCTGTTAAAGAAACAAGAGTTTTAACATCCTCCACTGCCCAGAAAGACATGCTGCATTTCAAAGTTGAATTTTAGGGGTTCTGATTTAATTTTGGGGACTGGCAAACTCATGTGTTTGTCCTGCTGGTAGCACACTGCACCTGAGTCACTTGAGCAGCCACATTAAATCTGGACAAACACCTGGCAAGGCAAAGCTCCTGCTGAGAGCGGTTTGCAGTTCAAAGGAGCAATATTCATTCAAGGATATAGATACTACAAAGTGGTCTACATCAAGTAGAAAATTCATGATGAATAAACACGAATATAACTTTTTTTTTTTAAACTTGGAAAAATTAAGTTTGGTGATAGTTGGCAATTTTTTCCCTGCAAGCCTTCCTTCCAGCTCTGAGAGTAGGAGGAAATATATTCTTCCCATGCCTTTATTGCTTGATAGTTTCTTCTGAGAAGACTATTTTTGCATAACATCTAAGCATTTGTCAGCAGATTTTTCCATAAAAGGCAGCCTCTTTATAGTCAGTGTAAATTTACATATTCTTTTAAGTCTTTTGGCTGTGTTTCTGCTACCATTCAAGGCAAAGTGAAGGGAGGGGGGACTAGGTTTAGGGCTGGTACTTCCAAATAAAAGTACATTTTTTCTATTTACAGTTCTCCCCAGTGGTTAGTATTGATGACAGAACTCCTCTGTTCCTCACCAGAAGCTTTTCACTTCTCAGGGGTCCAAGCCACATTTCTCACACCATTTTATGGCAGCATCACAGCTCTGAGGGTGTTGAAAATCCAACACCCCCATGGCCCAGGGTCTCTGTTTTAGACCATGGTCTGGGAGTCTTATCCTGCTGTGCCCATGGTGCTGAGGCCCCTGTCAGGTGGGATTCCTGTGGCTTGCTGTGGCTTTGGGATCAGCTCATTATCCCCTTCCATTGGGCAGCAGGGCAGACTTATTATATCACAAACCTTTCTGTTGGAGCAGCCTCCACCTGCACCAGGTCCTTCCTGACCTCTGGCTGATAATGAATTCCCTTCCATCTTCTGGGGCTCTTTGGGAGTAGCTTTCCAGGCCTGACCTGCCACCTCCACAGCAAGTCCCTACAGAGCCAAGTCCCTACAGTTCCCTGACCTGAGGGCACTAATTGGCCTGATGACCCTGACCAGCATGGGTGATGCTCCATGCACACTCAGGGGCAATATTTAAGCACAGGAGAGATTGTCTCTAGCTCAGCTGCAGCTGTGTCTAGGTATGGACTCCCTAAATCCTGATTTCCACCCATGGGATGATGCCCTGCTGTTTCCTCCTCCCTGTGGACCCACATGCTGACTCCTTAATCCTAATCCTGGCCCGTGGTTTGCTGTCACAGCTGCCTTGTTGTGCTGTGCATTCTAATCCAGACTCTGGGCTGGGCCTGGCTGCACTTTCTGCTTCTGTTTTGCTTGAAAGGGACTGGGTCCTGCCTGGAGAGGTGCTGCCCTGCTGCCTCTGCTGTCTCCCTTCACTCTGGGCCCCTTGTCCTTGTCCCCGTTAGGGAGTACCTGGCCCTGATAGGCAATGATCAGATCCAAGTTTAAGCACCTTGTGGCTTAAACACAATTCTGAGTGGCCAGATCCTGTACTTGTGGGAAAGCCAAGCACAGGGCTCAGCTGTGCTCGGGTTTTGGGAGATAACACATCCTGGAGTGCTTGTGTGTTCCTCCTCTTGCCATGAGGATTCAGCTGGGACGGGTTAATTCTGTCCCTTTCCACTCCTGTCAGCACGGGTTTCCTTATCCCCAAATTCAAACACTGTTGATTCACACCTGCCTCCTGATCCTTCACTAGTTACTTTTCCCTCTCATTCTTTTTTTTCATGCTTTTTGAAGGAAAAAGAGCACTATAACAGGTGTTTGTTTCTGGCCTAGGTAACAGTCACAACAATTGGCTATGGAGACAAAGTTCCCCAGACGTGGATTGGGAAGACAATAGCTTCCTGCTTCTCAGTGTTTGCCATCTCCTTCTTTGCCCTGCCAGCTGTAAGTAGAGCTTCAATCCCCTCATTAAAGCTGTGTCCACCTCTGTGAATGCCTCCTGTAACCTGTGGATCACAGCAATAAACACGTGCTGTTTATTGAAGTTACACGATTCTGCTGTTGATCTGCTCACTTTCAGATTTATTTGTTGGAATAAATAGAACTCAGTCACTGTAAGCATTTGAAAATTCATTTTATAAAGTCTTTTATTAAATGTCTGTTTATTCCATGTGCAAATTATTTGATTTAGTTATGTGAAGCCATATACAAGTCTGACTAGTAATTTTGTTATATTTAGGGTATTCTGGGGTCTGGTTTTGCCCTGAAAGTACAGCAGAAGCAACGTCAGAAGCATTTCAATAGACAAATCCCAGCTGCAGCTTCCCTAATTCAGGTAAGGCCACGACAATAAAATACCACAGAGTTTATTGGAGAGGGAGTGTGGCCTGGAAGTTCAAGTAATGAGAATCACCATTCCTAAATTTATTATAGATCTATAACTTGTGTTTAGCCACTTTGTCATTTTGATCCATGTCAGTCAGTAGAGAAGATGAGGTAATTGCCTCTCCCTTTCTGGAAGATGCACTGTACCTGATATTCACAGGCATAATGACAGTAATTGGGTGCAGTGAATATATGAAGTGAAATATTATCAAAACATAAATCTTCATTATAATATTTAATTCATAACTTCATTTTTATATTCTTTTAGGTCCTGTGCATCTGCCAGATCCTGAGGTGACGAATGTGTGTACAAATACATGAAAAAACACACCTATTTTTAGAAAAATCTCCCAGCATAACATTCCATATGACAGTATAAAGAATTAAATAGCACAGTGCACAAATATTCAATGTGGCACAGCGCAGAAAGGGAAACTGCAGCACTCAGTGGGGGATTCACTTTTATGAGGGTTGAGTTTGCTTTATTTATTTGGGGTTTTTTTGGTTTTTTTTTTGCTGTGGGCAGGGTTTGATCCCAGCTGGTGGGGAGAGCACTCCAAGAGCCCACTGAAGATTTCTGTGTGACGTGTGTGCATGTCCTGGTGCAAATGGTATCCACCACAGCTGGATGGGAATGGTGTTTACCTGGACTGAGGGGTTTGTTTTCAGCTGGATTTGCTGCAGAATTTGCCCTGCAGGAACCCAAGGACTGCTCCTGCACTGAGGTTCTCTGGGTTTCTTTACAGACCCTGTGGCGCTGCTACGCAGCAGAGAAATCCTGCACCTCCACAGCCACCTGGAAGATCTATGTGACAGCTCCCGTGCACAGTCCCAAAAAGCCTCCAGCGCCATCTAGTCCTGCTCTGAGAAAACAGGTGACAGCTCTGGCAGGGCTCTCTCTGCTTTCTTTTCATTTTGAACTATAATTAACTTGCCAAAATCCTCCTGAGGTGCCTGAGCAATTTGGACGCCTGAAACACGTTTGTTTTCCTCCTGCCACGGCCTGATGAGTTTTGCTTTCCTTAAAATATTCCTGGGGAAAAAAGTCTTCTAATTAAATTTGCCTTGTTGGTCACACAGGTACCAACTCTCCATTGTTTTATCCTGTTTGGAGTCTCCTCCTTTCTCAAAGCACAAGGCAATGGTGCCACTTTCCCATATTGCATTCATTTTTCAAAGTTGTTCATACAGGAAGAAGGAGAAAGCCAGTTTAAAAATTTATGTTCACATTTGAGGCTGACAGCAGCTACTCTTCTCTGAAGTACTCCAAGCTGCTTTTATCTCTTCAGAAATTAGGGCAAATTCCCAGGCTGTGGGTGCAGGAAAGTGGAACAGTGTTTGCCTACAAAGGTGAAATTGCCCAAACACAGTTCTGTGGTGTCATTGCCAAGCTGGCCAGAAGGGCAGAGCTCTGCAGCAGGTCGAGCTCAGGGATCCAGCATTTCCCAAATGATGGTCAAGGCCTGCCTTTAGGCAGTGGCATCCCAGTGGATCTTGTTTCCCAGGGAAAAAGAGCTGTACAATTCCCCATGGCACACAGAGGAAGCTGAAACAGCCTGACCTGTGTGCCTGTCTGTGTTTTGGTGTTAGAGCAGTGTGACCTTGCTTTGTCACAGCTGGAGACAGAAAAAACAGGAGGAAAAGGGTAAAGCTGAAGTAAGATTCCTGTATGTTGCTGAACAGCAAGCAATCTGTGGTTGGAGAGCTGGGAAAAAAAAAAGTATTTTTCCTCTGTTTTCTCTAGTGAGAGGGACTTCCATAATATATTAGTTATCTGAACCTCCCTGTGCCCTGCCAGCTCTCATTTAAGAACATAGTAATGGTTCTTCCACCTCTTACCAAAAGATCCTCTTCTCTTGTTCTTTCTTGGTCTGTAACGTCTTATTGTAAGGACTCAAATATATATTGACCATTTTGTGCATGTTGTAGCATTTTATTCTCCAGAGGATTCCTGGCTTTGTTTCCTGCTGTAAGAGCCTGTAATCATTGCTTTTAGAAGTAATTTGATGTATGTCAGTGCATCCACTGTCCACAAGAAACAGTCATTTCTACAATTTTTTTCCCCATTTAATTTTGAACATGCATTTGCTTAACTGCTGCAGAGCTGAACAGAAGAAGGAATTCCAAAAGACTAAATGTAGATCATAACAAAGCAAGAATTGGCTTAACTTAGATCAAGTAGCCTTGTCTCATCTGTGAATATATTGACCCTGCAGCTCTTTGTGTTTATCCAAACCCTCATTTTTTCATTTTTAAGTACAAATTGCAGGGTGTTTATTAGGCTATCTTTAGGCTTCTAAAATCAGGAGAACTCTTTGGAGGAAGGAGGAAGGATTTCTTTTCTCCTGATGTGCCTAATCTAGCCTTTTTGGCAAAAGTTTTCTTTAGTTGAAAAGGCTGTACAGGGCCTAGTTCATAGTTCAAAGTCTCTGGTTGTGTTTCATTACAGCTTTAGAAAGATGTGCCAGGCAAGGTGATATATGCTGAAGTCATTAGAATTTTGTATGCCTGGAGTTTTGGTCCCAATTTGAGAAATTTTACTAACCACCTGATTTTTCAGAATGGTTTAGTTGCCTTCTGAGAATCTAATTCTTACCAGAATTTAGTTGATAATTCAAAATCAGACACTTTAAAACCATGAACAAAGGTTGCAACCCTTTCACTGAACTTCAGTTTCATTCTTTACATAAAAACCATACCAAGTGAATTCTGTAGTGAAGCTCACACGTGCACATGTCTGTGTTTGATGGCATCTTCTGATACCACTCCATTCCTACTCTCACAGGCCAGAAGATACAGAAGAAAAGGGAAGCTAGGCTGTGGGAATGGTTCTGCACCTGTAATAAACCCAGGAGAAAATTCCTTGTCTGTTCCCCAGATCACTTACAATCACATTGATGAACAAGAGGACAAAAAAGATGTGTCTTTCTACATTGATGAACCCAGAGGTAATTTACTTATGCTCAGTTCATCATTTTTCAAGAGACAATCTTACAAAGAATTGATGTGATGAAGGGAAAAGTTCCATGAAAGCCAGTTCTAAGCTAATCAGTAAATCAAGATGCCTCCAACCAAGGATGGCTGCATAACAAAAATAGGGGGACACAAATGAAAGGAAGCCTTTAATTCATATGGTGTGAATATCTTTGTTCACCACCAATTAAAATGTTGGATATACTGTTCACTCTTCTTTTTTGAATTATTTCAGAGGTGGATGGAAATCTTCCTTATATCTATCTCACCTTTAAACTTTATCTCCCTTTACCTCTGAAGGAAGGAAAAAAACCCAGGAAAAATATTTCTACTTTTTTACAGCACCCTCCTAAAGATTGTGCAAATGAATTGTGATAAGATATAACAGCTATTTTTATGCCCAGATCAGCCAAGAGGTTTTGATAAGTGTTTTTTTTCTCTTGCTACACCTATAATATTGTGCATGTTTACATAAGCAATGGTTGTATTTCAACATGGAAACTGAATTTCACTGCTTAGTTAAGATACTTGCTTTGTTTGTAAAATCCTTTTTTTAAAATTAAGTTTGCAATGGAAATGTCCATATAAAATGGCATTGTTTACTATAAAAGCAGGTTTTCTGGAAAGCTGTTTTTTCCCCTGTTGCATTGATTTCCTTTGTCTGATGGGGTTGGGACTCTGTTCTGGATCTGCTGCATCTTGAGCTCGTAGTCTGAGTTCTGTTCCATATCCAGAGGCACTGCCAGTGCTTTTAGCGTTCTGGGAGAGGAAATGAAGGGTATGATTTTTAGAACCAAAGTTTCTGCTTTAACTACACATCTCATATCAGAATATTGTGTTCATTCTCAGCACTTTTATTGGACTGCCCACGTGACAGCAGAGGTTGCTGAGTGTGTTTTGGAATTGTAGTGTGATGTGATGGATGGAGGCAGCAAAGTTGTGATAACAGTTCTGGAGGCCACGAAGATGTTGGGGACTCTGCTGGCTGTGCTCAGGACTCTGCCAGTGGATGCTGGTTCACTACAGCTGTGTTCTCTCAGGGGTCATAGTTAATCTGAGCAAATCTCTGTGTCATAAAAAAGAGAGTGATGAGACAAGCCTGTGTCTTATACTGCCTGATAGGAAAATGATAGAATTTTCCCCACATTTTCTTCTTGCACTTTTATTATAGCTGGTCTAATTTATTCTTTTTCTGAGAGACAGCCATGCATATTGTTCCCTTACCAACTAAATTTTATCTATTTTTCATTTACTTGCACGTTTTGCCTTAGCCAGTGTCAGGGTTAAATCACACTCAATTTGGTTTTCCTGATTCGTTCCTCCTGTTGCAAAGCTTCCAGGAATGTAGCAAATTCAATTGCTCAATTGACTGAACACTCTTGACACCTCTCAAAACTTTAAACCTGATTTCTCTCAGTGAAGTTCTTCTTGCCAGAATTAATAGGCTTCTATTCCTGGGAAGTGGAAGTACTAGGCTTCAAGCCTGTAAATGGGGGCATTTTTTTCCTGTCAAAAAAGCTGAAAGTAGAAAAGGCAGAGGGGATCATAATTCAAAAAAAGTAACTGAAGGGGGCCATGCCAAATTCTATTTGAGTGTTGCTATAGTGGAATATTTTATTCATTGCTGGTGGGGGCTGGATGTTTTGCAGATGATGGCAAAGTGCAAGGTTTAATTAGATGACTTTTATAAGCCTGACCTAGGAAGAGCAGAGCTGCTGCTTTAAACCAGCTCTTTGCTGCTCTGGTCAGATGTGAGAGAGGGACTGCAGGAAGGCCTGAAATGAATGCCTGTCAAGAACAGGCAACACAGTGACAGTCCAGCTGAGAAAATGCCTTGTTCTGGGCAGAAATAGATAGAAATGTAGTTCAAGTATCCTTGAACAAGGAGACATCTGCCTTAATTCAGCAATGGCAATATGTGAACACACCTCATGCAAATAGAATTTTTCTGATGACAACTTGTTCATGTATCAACACCCACCCATCTTACTCTTGGCTTGCTCAAACGTTGCTTAGGAGGCAGATCTTCCCAAGCTGGGCAAAAATGCTTTCCTTGGTTTCTGTGAAGAAGGTTTGAGACAAGGGAAACCTTAGAAAACAGAGATGATGAATTTTGAGGTTTCTGTGTATGTGGAATAAAAAACCACCTTGCATTGGATAGTGCATAATATAGAAACAAGAGCTTTATTCACCAAAAATGGTGGATTTTGAAACAAAAACTTGATACCCTAAAAGAACAATTATTCTTGACCTCTGGACTGTGCATGGGGTTTTGGCTGTGACTGATGCAAAGTGATTTGTAGCACTAAGAACTTGTCCGTCCTTACAGAAAGGGAAAGGCCAAAAGTCTTCCACAATAATAGTTCCCTTGTTGAAAACCAAGCCTCTCAAAATGAAGCTATTTAGAAAGAAATTAATAAGGAAAAACTAAAACAAACATAGAGATTTAGAAAGGTCTAGAAAATAACTGTGATGAGAAATTATAGAATGGCATTGCATGAAATGGGTTGGGTTGGAAAGGACCTTAAGGATCAAAAGATCCCAGAATGGTTTGGGTCAGAAGGAATCTTGAAAATCATCCAGTGCCACCCCCTGCCATGGGCAGGGACACCTTCCACTGTCCCAGCTTGCTCAGAGCCCCATCCAGCCTGGCCTTGGGCACTGCCAGGGATCCAGGGGCAGCCACAGCTGCTCTGGGCACCCTGTGCCAGGGTCTCCCCACCCTCACAGGGAACAATTTCTTCCTACCATCCAACCTGAATATCTCCTCTTTTAGTTTAAAACCGTTCCCCTTGTCCTATCACTATTTGCCCATGTACAGAGTCCCTCTTGCAGTGTTTTTACAAACTCCCTATGGGTGCTGGAAGGCTGTAATGAGATCTCCCCAGAGCCTGCTCTTCTCCAGCCTGAGCACCCCCATCTCTCCCACCCTGTCTGTACAGGGGAGGTGCTCCAGCCCTTGGAGCATCTTTGTGGCCCTCCAGTACAGTTTGTTTTTTCCATGGGTCTCTGTTTCTTCACCTAAGTAACTATTTCATACCAGGATGTCTGATTTAATATTTTCATGTCGTGATTTTAAACCCTCAGTGATTTCATCCTCACCTGAGATTATATCCCTAGGTATTCTCTGTAGTCCTGAAATTAACCTTTACCCATACTTTTGGCTGTCATTTTACCTACTCCTCTGCTGCAGGGTCTGTTGTCAGGATGGCAAGACAGGTGCAGGCCCTCTGACATCTTTAATATCCCTGTAAGGTTTAAAGAAGGCACTCAAGTATGAAGATTGTAGTTGATTAGAAAAGCAAGAGTGAGTGGCAGGCCACAGGGACTGACCTATCCAGAAGGAAAACAGCATTTTGGTGTAACTGGAATTTTCTACCTGCATTTGAAGTTTTCTTTTCAAATATCCACTTGCATTCACCACAATGCATCCTTCACAAAATGAACCAAATAGCTGTTTCATAGTGCTTTTTATTAGGGAGGAAAAAAATAATCATAGAGTTTTGAAAGTTTTTAGACCTTGAGGGTCAGCCTCACGGGATAGCTTCAGCAGATGGAATATATTATTCTCTGTCAGCTGTTGTAGGTTGTATACACAACTCATTATTGTTAGATTTGTCAAAGTCACAAGACTCTCATACTGATAAATCTCTGCTGGGCTAAAAATAAAATTTCCTCTTTATCACTGAGCTTTTCTGTTTGCTTTTTGGAGTTTCTTGTTTGCTGATGTATGTGCAGTTTAAGGCAAAACTACACAAGAGTAACTTTTTATCAGGAGAGGGGAGAGAACTGCAATTTTCTCTGCCTCTCCCTTTGTTATCCCTCTCATATAAAATGTTCAGTAGTGTTAATGTTGATTTATTCTCTCTGTAATGCCAGTTTGGATGCTGATATTCCAGCATTCAGCTGTCTGGAAATGGGCTGGCTGCTCCCAGAGACTGGTTCCCATTGGGAAAAGGGGCTGCTTTCCCTTACTGCTGTGGAAGGATTACAATCTGCAGTATATATAAAGAAGCAAACATTTTAAGTGAAGTGGATTCAGAGATTCCAGTGCTGACAAGTTGAGAGAAAGGTGAGTAAAAACATGTGGCCAAAATTAAAAGAATAAAGCAGACACCAAAGCTTTTAAGGGTCTGCATCACTGTCAGTAAGCCTGAAAATCAGAAATATAAAGGTATGCACCATAGTAGCATGAGAAGGCATCCAGGTACCATGCTTCTGACAAATGTCATGCTCTGAAGAAGGTGGGTTTAGCAGCTGGTGGTGGCTCTGCAGTGAGGATTTGTGGTCAGTGTAGAGCTGTTCAACTTCTCCATTTGTCTGTCAGTTCAGGACTGGTACTAATGGTACTTGCCCTTGGGTAAGAATTGTGGGAACACCTCTTTACCAGAAAGATTTCAGTCTTTACTGGTTCAGCCCTGGCTGCCCTGAGAGAGAACTTCCAATGAATTCTGTGGTTTATCTCTCCTGGCCAGAGTGGATGACAGGACTGGGGGTGGGGATGTGGGGAGGGGAGGTGCAGGAAGAGAACAGCAAACTCTGCCAAACCCACCCTTACTTCTGATTCAATCTGGCAGCTTTTGAGGTTTAAAAATTTATTTTTGTTCTGCATTTATTCAACTCCCTGTTGTGCCTGATTTAAGACCAGGGTTTGGATCACTGGTCACACCAGACTTGAGCAGAGACTTGGTACCAGATGTTCCCAGAGACCACAGCAGTGCAGGGTAAGGGAAGGTGTTTGCAGCTCTAGATTTTTCTAGACACTATCAGCACAGCAGTGGGGGGAAAAAAGAAAATAATGAGTTGAAAAGGAAGGCATACCCCAGCATAGATGTTTTGCTGCCAAAATGAATATTTCAGATAACTGTTAAAACACCGAAATTGTAGAAAATTAGGGAAGCAAATAAATTTTATTTGATTAAACATTTTGGCTAATAATAAAGAAAAAAAGGCAGCTTTTTAAAGTGAGATTTTAAATTGACCTGATAAATTGTAAATTTTTTGGTAAGCTCTTTCACAGTACTGATGCAGCCCTGATAATTTTTACTCTGGGATCCAGAATATACATAGCCTTGCTGTGTGAGGCTCTGGGAAAGAGAAGGAAGGAAGAAAATCCAAGACTCTGTCACAGAAATCTACTCTTGAAAATGAACTCAGTAATTTGGTTTATCTTCTGATGTGTTTGAGGAATCAGCAGAATCTTCTCTCTAAATACAGGCCCTTGTGGGGTTTTCCTGACATCTGTATTGGAAGAACCTATTGACTTAGCCAGCCTTGGGAAAAAGAGAGAAATGAAATAAGGTTTTTCAAGAGAGGAATGTCAGAGTTAATAGATAAGGTATGGTAGAAAGCAGGTTAAGAAGTGTTATACTCAGTGTTCTGCATAAGAAAGGGTAAGCACACATTATAAAAGTAGAACTAGAATTTAGTGCTAGAATAACTGAAATCTCTAATGTCTCCAGATCTAACTGTTACAAAAGAGAATCAAATGCAATGGGGTTCTTTTAATAGTTAAAAAGCTGCAACTATAGTAAAAAATCAATTAAAACTGTAAGACTTGCTCTTAAATTTCTGCCTGTTTTGCTGGTATTTATGCCACTCCAGTTCCTGGGTATAATTTGCTGCAGGAGGAAGAGAGGAAGTACACAATGACTTGTTGAAATCTCATGTCCTGAACAGGGAGGAATATGATGTTTTTGGTGACAGTTTCTCCTTTCTCTCCTGGGATCCACTTGGGGTCACTTACAAATGTTTCCTAACACCCTTTGACATATTTCCTCACTGCTGTGCAGCTCCAGGTTTCACCAGAATTTACCATGTTCCCCTTTATGTGTGTGAAATAGAATTTCTTTGTTCTCTGTTACACCTAGAACCAGTTTTGTCCTGCTTCAGGACTGCTTTCGATTTTAGCTGACCATTAGTGAATTGTTTATAGCTGTGGGGTCTCCAGTGCCAAGCCTCTGCCCCATCTCTTATCTCCTGCCTGTACTCACACACTGCATCCTGTGTTCCCACTTCTCAAGGCCTCTGATATTCTGCCCAGGCTGTATTTCTGTAAACTCTGTCATTATTTGGTTGTAAATATCTCATCCTGCTAAAATAACTGCTGCAGATATGAAGGCATGGTTGTGCAACACAAAGATAAACAGAAGTAAAACAAGATACAGACACCTGCTCAATTAGAGAAATTGCTGTCACAGCTAAATCAGGGTCAGGTCAGGGAAGGTCTGGACAGAGCAGCCAGAGCAGCCTCTGGTCCTGTGAATTTACCAGCAGTGCTAATCCAGCACAGAACAACTTGGGAGACACAGGAGCTCCTTAAGGAATTCACATGAATATCCCAGTCTACAACTTTTCCAAAGCTTAGGAAAGACAAGAATGATCTGGGTAAATTGTGAGCTGTTCCTTAACGGTCTAAACTTGAGATGAAAATCTTTGCAGAATGGAAGTTTGGCTCAGTGAAGTATAAACCAGTAATGGTGTCAGGAAACAATAATTTTTTCTGTGCCCTGAAAATTAACACTGAATTTGCTAAAACTGACACAACAAATTGTTTCACTTGTTATTACATGGCTAATGATTCAATTAGGAGCAAATAAAGTTAGAACAGAAGAGAAAGGACTGGAAAAGATGCATAAGTCAGGTGGGCTTTATCTCTCTGGGCTAGCAAAGCAAACAGCTGAGGAGTCAGGGAGTGATCAGGAGGAACCTGAGAGCCACTAACAGCACTGACAGGAGGCTGGGGAGGTGCAGGATGATGATTTAAAACACTAAATTTCTGTCCAGCTAGAACCAGCTACCTTTGCTTTGCATTGCAGGGTAAAAGGAGATGATATATGTAATCTCAAGAGAGGTTATATGTAAGTGTATATAGATACCTAAACAGGGTGATTTGTAATTAGATAGAAGTGTAAATATTTAAGCCTAAACAGATATCTGGTCTAAATCGATTTTCTGTGCAATAAGTTGTTAAGAGATAACCTAAATAAAAGTGTAAGATGACACGGTCTAGACACATAAGTGTAAACACAGAAGTTTAAATTGAGGTAAGGCTGAATAGATCTGAGATGCAGTTGTAAATTCATGTATATGTTAATGTGACTGTGTCTAAGTAGATTTAAGAGAAAATAGATCCAAGTGAAAATAGGTAAGACACATGAAAGTTAGCTGTTCCCTATGTGTAAGTAGCTGTGTGTGCAAATGTCTCTGCTAGACAAGGGTGTTAAAAAGAAAGAAAGAAAAGGGCATTTTTAGAAAGGACCACCCTGTAAATATCTTTTTTGTGTCCCTCCCCTTTACCCCCTGTGCAGGGCTGGGGCTGTGGGCAGGGGAGGGGGGGTGTGATTGCTTTGACCCATTTGTGATGGGCTGGGGCTGGGGTAGCCCAAGGTGGGGTCAGTGAGGATGGAGAGGATGGGAATGGGGCCCAGGTGTGCTCAATCAGGATGAGGATGATGGGAATGGGGCAGCCCCAGGTGTGCTCAATCAGGAGAATGATGGGAAGGGGGCAGCCCCAGGTGTGCTCCATCAGGATGAGGATGATGGGAATGGGACAGGCCCAGGTGTGCTCAATCAGGAGAATGATGGGAATGGGGCAGCCCCAGGTGTGCTCCATCAGGAGGGTGATGGAATGGGGCAGCCCCAGGTGTGCTCAGTCAGGATGAGGATGATGGGAAAGGGGCAGCCCCAGGTGTGGTCAATAAGGATGAGGATGATGGGAATGGGACAGGCCCAGGTGTGCTCCATCAGGATGAGGATGATGGGAATGGGGCAGCCCCAGGTGTGGTGAATAAGGATGAGGATGATGGGAATGGGACAGGCCCAGGTGTGGCCAGTGAGGATGAGGCAGATCCTGCTGTGAGAAGAGGCTTTGGCTTCCTGGGAGGGCCTGGAGGGAGCTGGTGAAGGGGAGCCGGAGACAGTCCCAGGGTGTCTCTCCAGGCCCAGCAGTGAGATTATCTCCCAGGAGTTTGGGGAAGCACCATGTGTGCACCTGAATGTGGGGTTTTAGCACATCTCAGAAAGCTGTGCCCAAGAGCTGGGCAGGAGAGAGGAGCAGAGCACCTGAGGAGGTGAGTCAGGGTGTGGTGGCAGACACAACTGGGGGCTCTGTGAGGAGCTGGAAGGTGGTGTTTGTAATTCATATGAATATGGAAAGCAGCAAAGGTACTGGGGACGAGTAGATGTACAATCTTCCCTCTCTGTCAGGAGCAGCCATGAGGTGTTTTCAGTTTTGGGCCTGGATTTCAGGAGTGGGCCCTGAGAGAGGATGACAGTACCATCCCTTCTGAAGGAAAGCACTGAGCCCCTGTCCAACAACAGCTTTCTGTCCCCTCACCTTTTGTGTGAGGACAATACCCAGATATATTCAGTTTTGGGACTTGGCTCCAAGGGAGGGAAGAATTTAAGAAAGAAAAATAAAAGGAAAAAGAACCCAAAAAAACCTACTCCCAATCAAACCAATGAGTAGGAAGGAAATAAGTAAGAGGCAACATGAATTAGTCATGAGCAATCATGTCAGATTAAGTGGTTTGTCTTTTCTCTGATGTGGCAATGTACATTTTAAGTAGGAGATAAGCAGAAGACAATTTTAATACTGATTTAAGTCACCCTTTCCTGTATCTTCCATGTGTGTGCATAAACACAGGGCCTGGGTTATAGCCTAGAAAGCTGTGCACAGTGTATGAAAACTTGCTGGAATATGATACTTCACAAAACATTTACCAGAGGTTTGCTGTTGAAATCACAAATACAATTAGAGGGGTTTCTATTAAATGGAGAGGTGCTATTAAATAAACCCATCAGTGTGCCAGGCTGTGGATTAAAGTGGGGTTTTTATTCAATATGAAGTTGGTACTGACCTAGAAGTGGCTGAGAGCACTCTGGAAGGGAACTTTCCCCAGGGCAGGGATGCTCCTGCTGTGTCTCTGCCCTAATCCTGGATGGTGAATTCCCTGCAGGGATCTGTCCCCACACTTTTGATATCCAGCAGCTGCCTGACGTGATCTCCAGTCTATTATCCAGCTGTTTATGGGACATGATCCCACCGTGTGGAAAAAATAACTCCCTCTCTGCACGGTGCTGAGGGATGTGTTGGGCTCCAGGGAGCCAGAACAGCTTTGCTGCACTTGCCCTGCCTGGGCTCAGGTGGCCCAAATCATTTTGGGGAAGCAAAATGGACAGCCTTGGAGATAGTAGGAAAAGAGGGAAATAGGGATTTGAGGTTTCCCTCTTTATGGAGGGTGTGAAATCTAGTTAAGACCATGATTTTTCCAATTAGTCCAGTTACTTTAATATTAAAAATTGTTCTGCAGCTTGTGCAGCAGAGAGTGGGGAACTAATATATAAATTAAGGTTGTCTGGGAAAACTGTCTCTGAAATATGCTCTTAAAAGCACAGATAAGAATGTGCTACACAGTTTGGATTTTTCTCACTGTGGCCACTTAAGAATTCCATCTTTTTGCTAAGTTTCAAGGAGGTAGCAACAGTCTCACTCCAGTGTGAAAATTGAACATTGCGGTTTAAAGTGCCAAAACCCAAACTTCAAACTGCAAGGCACATATCCATGCAATCCTGATGGAATTGGGTGAGAAAGGCAGAGGGGGGAGTCCCAAGCAGCATTTAGACCAGTGGTGCTGACACACACAGAACTGTGGTGCTGCAGGCTGTGAGGTTCACTGCAGGTCCCTGGGGGCTGCATGCAAATAAAGATTTTTTTTGAGCCAACATGGAGTCTTTTTAGTGAAGGTGAGAAGCAGGTACTTATAAATGGGAATAAGGACAACTTTTTTGCATTTCTTCCCTTTTTTGGGGGGTGTTGTATTTTTTTGTTTGCTTGGTTTGGTTATTTTTTGGGGGGGTTTGGTTNTTGTGTATGTGCATGTACCGGTTTTGTAAAAAAGCCCAGAATTGTCAGCTTTTGTCTCAAACCTTTTTCCCCAAAAGCAATAGGTTTAAAAGGGAGTATCTAAGGCAGTGACAAAGCTGCAGCTCTCCTGGTGAGCTCTGCTGGAATCCCTGTGCTGGTGCTGAGGCTGGAGGTCCCGGGCTGAGGAGGGGGGGCTGTGTGAGTCAGAAGTCCTGGGCTCTGTTACTGATTCTCGGGGTGACCTCGGGCAGACAATTAACTCACTGTGCTTGGGTTGCATCATCTGTTACATGAATGTAAGTCTTGTCTCTGTCACGGGGATTTTGTGAGTCTTAATTGTTTATGAAGTGTTTTTGGACTGACACAGCATTACAGAAGTGGAGAATGCAGTCAGTCAGTGCAGGATTAAACATGGGCCTGCACAGTTGTTTATCCTCAGCCATAAACAAGGAAGAGTGGTAATCAAGGATGGCAGCTTTTGCAAGAAAAGCTGATTTTTGCAGGGAATGTAGTGAATGCTCGGTGGGGAAAAGATGATGCGATTTAATCTAGAATGTAAAGCTACTTTTTAGTCACGAAAAATTTATTTTTTTTTCTGGTGGAAATGGAAAAATATTATTGGGAGTGATTAGGGCATCATGTCTAAAAAATTATGGCCTTTTAAACTGGTTTTACTTGGATGGTGGAGTAGTAAATGCACTTTTACTACTCCTTAAAATATACTTTTCATCTAAGTGAATTAATGTCTTGAAAAGTACGTATTTTGCTTATTTCAGTTGTGTGTCAGCTGGGAATTCTGAAAAGATTCCATAATTAGAAGCAAAATAAACACTGGTTCTTTGGAGGGGGCTGTGCCCATATATACTGGCCATTAACTGAAAAATGGAGAAGAAAATACTGAGTGTTCCCTTTATTGTGGTTTTGCTCCCTGTTGAAGTAGCCAGGTGTAGCCACCTGAACAATTTACTTTGCTTGATGTGCCTCTTTACAGAGCAAGCTCTTTGCAGTACAGACAGTGCTTGGGATGTAATTTTGATATACAGGCATGCATGCTGTTCTTCCCAGACCTTCCCAACCACAACTCCATGGGAATATCTGCCTTGGAAAGAATTTGGAAGTTCTGTGCTTTGGAAATGCTTCCTTGCCCTGCTCGGAATAAAAGCTGGGATGGAAAATCTGACCTGTCACTTTGCTTCAGGATAAACACACACAATGTCTTTATTTCAGTTTAATCCCATCAGGTGTGAAAAAACCTCTGAATGGCTGAGGATAAATAGCAGACAAGCCTAAGAAGTAAAGATTTGTGTCAACATCTGTACATGGTAAAAAATGTTTCTGCCATGTTTGAAATGAAGTATTGGGTCATGAAGGTGATGCCAGTGTTGCACTGAGCCACAGCCAGGTTTAGTGACACCTTAATATTTCTTTAGTTCTACTTTTACTTGCTTCAGTAGGCAGCAGTAGGTGCAGTGAGAGGGGCTGTGGTTTGGGATTTGCATCACTGGGGTATTTCAAAAGAATATTTGCTTCTTTTTATTTTTGAGCTTCTTCCTTTTAATTTTTATCTGCATAAAACTTGACAGATGGGAGGTGAAAAGATTTAGTTGCTGTGGAGGCTGTTCAGAGTCTCTGTTAATCATGAAAACTCAGGAAAAAATGGTGCTGCACCCAGTGTCTGCCAGTTAGAGCCAGGCAGAACTGTAAGGGGATTTTTCATGACTATGGCAAAAAAGAAAAGCAGCTGCTTGTCATTTGCTTAACCTTGCTCAGGCTGAATTTAATCAGTGGAAAGCATCTGGAACTGATTGCCCTTCAATTTTGGAGTGTCCAGTAATCTGCTGTGTACATACAACTGGTGCACCTTTAGCACTGGAATACTTGGCTAAATCATGTTTTGCAATATTGTTATCTTTTGGAAGGAGAAGAGGAAACAACAGTAATTTCCCAATGAGCAAATATTTGCAGTGTTCTGTATGGGTTGCATTGTTGGTTGATTTTGTGCAGCTGTTGTATGAAATCTATTGATCAGAGTTAATAAATTTCCAAGTGGGTAAGACTGTTTATTGGTATTGAATAAAACTGGGCCAAATACTGAGCTGTTTAGCATTGCTTGACTACAATTTATGAAGCAATTTGACCTTGTTACTTTTTTGATAGAACACCGTGTTGAATTATGAGTAAACTTTGAGTCTGTAAAAAGCTTCTGCCAATTACCTAGGAATGGTTTTGCTTAAAAGTCTTAGTTTTCCTGCAGAATTAGGGTATTGGGCTTTTAAAGATAGCTATTGATACCTGCTCTTAGCTGACCTTTCTGATAAATAAAACTCAAGACTGACTTGGAAAGTAATACCTGATAAAATGGATAACATTGTTAAAAAGCCATTTAGAGGGAGATGCATGGAAAAATAACATGCATTTAAGCAATGTTTTGTGTAGACAATGCATTCCTTCTTTACAAGAGAGGTTGGAAAAACTCAAATATATATTTTTTTCAATATAAATTGTGTTCACTTGCAGGAGAGCATGTATATTTTTAAGAGAATCACTTTGGAAACCATAAGCGAGTAACTGACTCTGGAAAAAGCTCTTTCTCCTTAGTGTTCTACTCAGAGAACTTTGCAGTGAATATCCCAGGTGACCTGGTCATAATTTCTATGGGAATTTCTCTGGGATAAAGCACATAGAAGTGGGGGAAGTTGATGAATTTCTGGGATGTCCCTTCCTCTCTACTTTGCCCCCTCTATTAGGAAGTTCTCCTACTTTCCCTTCCATGCTCAAGTGGGTAAAACTCCTTCATGGCACCTCCTGTTTTGTATTTTGGAAAAAATACAGGTGTGATTAGTTCTACCCAACACAACAGAAAAGTATCCAGCTTGGGAATATAAAGCAATGCTGCTGGCTTTTTAAAACAGTGTATTATTTTAATTATGTTATTTTCGTTTGAAGTATCTGTAGTAGTTATCATCCACCATCAAGGAAAAGAATGCTCCTGGGTTTTCTTTCGTTCTTGCTGTGGTCTGACATGAACTTAATGTCTCCTGTAAAAGGAGAAGAATATTTTCTCCTCTTTGGGTAAGGTGAATTATGAGAAGAGCATCTGTAATACAATTCTGATAACTAATTCCTGGAATCTGGCCTTCACACAGGCTGCTCCTGGATCTGCCTCATGAGTATATAAACTGCAACCAAGCTCTGACCCTTTGGGTCTATTTGTGTTCCTTTAACTCTTACATTGTACTGAGTTCTCCAAACTTGATTCCAGTTGCAAAAAACCCAACAAACCTTAAGCAGCATAATGCCAGTGTTTGTTGCTGGTGGCTTTTTTTGTGCTGTTTTTAACAGGGTGAATCAGACCATGGCAATGGGATATCTGGAGCTGGTTGTACTAACCCCATTAAGATCCTTTCAGGTCAGGTTGACCTGGATCTATCCAAGATTAGCCTGTGCTGAATGAGCTGTCCTGGACCAAGGGCAGCCCTAGATAAAGTCTACAAGTTTCTCTTGCTGTTTATGCGAAGGGCTCAGATTGGCTCCTGTTCCCATAACCTTGTAAAAGAGAGAGGACAGAGAGTGTGCTCTGGGTTTTGGTGTATGCAGGGGTCCAGCAGCTAAAGGGTGATTTTTAAAAAGCCTAATGAGCAGAAAGCATATGACAAAACACACTCAAGCCTGCCTGACCATGATAAAGTGTGTTAAATAGGGTTTTGTTGCTTTTTTGGTTTGGTTTTTTTCCTCCTGGAGAAATGGGATCTCTAGAAGTTCTGTGGTTGCACTGTTTCTAGTGAGGTAAAATCACATTGATAACACAGGTCTGTTTATAGGTCAGATGGGCAAAGCCACTTTTGGCTGCCAGAGATCTACTTGGGTAAAGTCATGATGGCTTTTATGGGATTTCTGCCTGGTAAAGACCTCCAACTTACATTATTTCATCTCACCTTCTTCTTAAGTCTCCTTAAAGGGGTAAAGATGTTTGCTAGATAAATAAATGTGTTAGTGTATGCCAGTCTTGGATATGAACTGGATGTAGGGGAAAGAGCCTGGGCTGAAATTCTTCCTGGACTTCTCTTATAATTGGAGAACAAAGCAATTTAAGTTGGAGTCATTAAAGGCTGTCTAAGTAGTAATTTCTAATAAAAAAATTTAATTTGGACAAGTTTTTGCTTACTATTTGAAGGAATGTAATTCAGAATAAGGCTTCTGAAGGAGGCTTCTGCTGCTCTCTTCTGCTGCCTCTCTCCACATCTCCCCTCTCAGCACTGAATGGGTTTTAGTGTGTTCCCTTTCCTAGGGTGCAGTGACACATCCACAGCCTTCCCTTTCCCTCCCTGCCTTTAGCTGCTGCTGTGCCTGGGCCAGGCAGTTTTTCTCTACACAAGATGGAATTGTCAGAGATTTTTCCAATGTTTATCTTGTTAACTTCTCTGCCAGCTATCTGGAGAAACTGTGCTAGGGGGAGATGGGGCATCAAGGAGGAGATTCTGTGCCATGCAAGCAAATCCCATCATCATCACCTTTGCAAAGCCAGAATTGGTCAGTGCTTTACACCCACCAAGTGTTCCAGTCACTTGTAACTTTCAACCCATTTAAATCTGGCTCTCTGATGGGGAAAGGGCCATATCCAAATCTGGATAAGGGAGCACTAAAGCATTGATAGCCAAGGCAGCTCATAAGGCACCAGTTTGGGGGAGATTTGGGAGGTGTCCCCAGCAGCAAAACCCAGTCAGTGCTCAGGAATAGGGAAGAACCTGCACACACATCAGTGGAAAAGAAAGGGAGAGGTGGGGAACAAGGCCTTAATTTCTCCCTATTGATCTGAAACCAACTCTCTCAAATCCTTGGGTGAAACATCTGGAGCCTTTGTGCTGCCAAGAGTCTGAATGGCAGTGACAATGTGGGTCTAGGTGCTTTGGGATTGTAGTAAGTCTTTGCATTATCCTCCCCAGAGCAGTAATTTACCTCTTGCCTGTGCCTTCCTTATTTCCAGAGTCTGTAGCAGCTTCCTCTAAGAGTTTATTTGAATGAAATTCATCTTGCTTATATCCTACCTTTCTAGGGCTGTGACATGCTGCTTCACTGCTGTTGCATATTTTTCCCCCTGTGTTTGAGGTCACTGCATGAATTTTCCATTCACTGGGCAAGTGCCCATTCAGATCTGCACTAAAATCAGTGCAAACAAATTGTGATGTTTTCCCAATGCCACGTGAACAAATCTATTGTGTCAGAAGCCCCCTCAAGAATCCCTGGATACCACCTCAGTCTTGGGAAGTGCCCCAGCTGCAGCCCATAGGAAGTTCTGTGTGAATATATTTGTCCTGCCCTTGTGCATCTGCTCTTCACCTCAGCTGGAGACAGGGCACTGCATAAACCAGTTCTTTGTCCTGCTCTGTTGTTATCTGATAGTAGACCCATCCAGCTGGGGTTTTTTCTGTCTCAGCAGTGGTACATACCATCCTGGGATGGCTTGTACTCTGCATCTGGGTGGCCAGGGAATCCTGCTATCCCCTAAATACACTTAGAGAAAAAATACAGATGTGCATATATAGTGAATTATAGTTTTGTCCACATTCAATAGGTGAAGTGGTTATTTCAAACCACTACTGAATGAGCACTTGAGAAGTCTTAAATATTCTTTTTTCTGGACAAAAGGAAGCTCAGTCTTGAGTGATCTCTTATTTTAGATACAAATGGATTTGTTGGTTTACTTAAAAACAGCAACTTTAAAATTTTCTGTGAGTCTTCACAAGCTAAAAGGAAAAAATTTCCGAGTGCTCTAACAAAGTTATTCTAGAGAGATTTTTATTCCCGTTACCATATTATTGTAGTAGATATTATAGGAAAAGATGGAACTTGAAATCACAGTTTAATTTTCCCAACCAAATTGAGACACTGAGTAGTATCTGAATCTTTCATGCCACAGAAAATGGAAGGGAATATTCTGCAAGGGTTTGCCTGCCAACAAATAGCAGAGCATCTTTGGTTGGTCAGTGACACAAAGTAGATTGTCCCAAACACATTTGCAATTTCTGTCATCTTGTCAATATGTTTGAAACTATTAATGTTGGGTGTTGGTTAGAAAACAAATGGAGATGGATGGATGGATTAGAAAACAGATGACACTTTTATTTTGTTGGTAAAATTAAATGTTTGGTTGGGAATCAAGATGGTATCATGAAGATGGGTTTTCCCCTAATGGCTCTGTTAGGGTTCAACATCTGTAATGGTTTATATAAAAATAAGAATAATGAGTGTGATAAACATTAAGATTAATATCACTAAGAATGAGAATTGAGCTGTGTTACTTTCACACATAGCAAAGATGAATTTGTGTCTCAGTCCTCTGTAATATGGTTTAAAGAAGCTTGGATTGAACCAAAGCCTTGTAGTGGGACTGATAGGGTAAGAAAACACACATATCTGTTGTAATTTGTAAAATGTCTCCTTTCCCTGAAGTTGCTGATCTCAGTCGGGTCACTCCTGGAATTCTCTCTGGGGCTGTCAGACCCCACAGCCAGCCTGTACTGGGCTGATTGCTGTACTCAGCAGTGATCCCCCACCTCTCTGCTTCCCAGGGCTTCCTTACCCATCCCCTCAGGAGGAGGGGTCTGTGTCCCCTGCAGCTGCATTTGATGGGGACAGAGGGCCCCTCGCACTGCCAAGTGCAGGCTGTGTTTGAGAGTGAACTTGTTCACCCTCTTGGTGCAGGTCCCTCGGTGAGGGAGGAGCTGCTCTGGAGCTTTGTCTGGTGGCCTCTCTGTGGTTCTCACTGTCACACAAAAGCCATGGCCTGCAGCCAGAGGTCACCCTCAGTCCCAAGAGCTGCAGGGCACGTTCAAATCTATTTCCACAATGTCATCAGTAAAGACAGACTTTAGGCCTCTGACTGAGGGTGTGTTCCACCTCAGGGCTGTGTCTAATTTCTAAATACCACCATTCCCTCGTCATGCAAACTCCTTGGTTACTGTTGGGAGTGTAGAAGGTGTAACTATTCTGGTTCTTCTCAGAATCTGAGTTTCAAAATACTTGAATTGTAGTTGTAGCAGCAAAAGCTTGGCAACTTCTTTAGAATATTTTGAAGCTCTTTAATTATGAATATTTTCTAATGGAAGTTCTGAATAAGCAGTGTGAGGGACTTGGAATGTGGCTTTAATAAAGGATGCACATCCTGACTGAGCCCTGAAGTGCAGAATTCAAGACCCCATGAATTTAATTTTAAATAAGATGTGATCAGTTGATTTGCAGCATTTCTCAGAAGATAACTTACTGTGAGTGGGGTTTGTGCTTATAAGATGTCTCAGATTGAATTCTATGATCTGAAGATCTGTCAGTCAAGATTTTTATGGTATTGGTACACATAGCAATGGCTACTTTGAATTCCCCTTTTAACAGTTGTACTTGGAGTCTTACTCAAATTACTGCCCCACCTAAAATATCCTTTCATTCAAGATTTAAAAAATAAGTATTCAGAGCAAGTATATTTGAAGTAGGGAATGCTCCCACAAAATGTTGTTTTGTTACACCTGGAATGTATGAAATAACAGCTGAAGCTTTAGTTAGGAATAGTTTTAATTTAGTGCAGTCAACAGCTACAGATTATTTTGCTGAGCTTAAGGACGAACATGGAAATTATTTTCTCTACTATTGAGATTTACTTTCATTTACAGATTTTTTTTTTATGGTCAATGTAGAACAGGCAGGTTGGTAAAAATATTGTCTGTATTGAATCTATGATTAACACTAGTAAATAGGGAAATTGTTCTACAAGGATTCAATTGTGGGAGGGCAAGAACTGCATAAAAGTCGGCAAATAATTGTGGCATACTTCACTGTAATTACAGTAATTGGGTTTTGTGTTCTTGAGAGTCAAAACATTGACAACAATTCAGAAGATGTTTCTGTTTTACTGTCACTGCAATTTGTATGCTTTGACCATTAACAGTCACGAAAAATAAAAATGTTTTCAGATCGGTTTATTTTCTTTAATAGCCACACTAAAACTGTAGTTCCTTGTTAAAATAAACACTTTTACTATAATGGCAGTTCTGAATCCCATAATGGAATGTAACTCTATATATTTATATTACATGATACATTCCCTATGTGTAATTCTAAGAGTTTGTATGTGTTAAGAGCTCTCCCTGCAGAGCTAACAAGCTGCCAAATTACATTTCACTGACTATTAATTGTTTCAGTTTAAGGTCAAGTTCTTCTTGTCCTTTAAAAAAAAAAAAAAAAGGCGAGCAGTCAAGAAGGATCACTTTCAAAGCTATTTTTGTCTTATTTTTCTTCACTGTTATTGCTGTACATTTTGTTCTTCAGAATAACTGAATGAACAGTCAAGTATTTCCAGCCTTAAAAAATTAAGTGCATTAGTATTGGTGACTTGAATTTGCTCTGGGAGAGCTGATCTCTGAACATATTCACAAGGTGTAGATGGTATCTCCAGCTCAAAAATGTGTTAAAAATACTTGTGGGCACAAGGATCGTGTCAGATAAGCAAAAGAAACAGAGTAAGTCCTACGAGAATAGAGAAATTCTTGTCAAAGCAGTTTGCTGTAGAATATTGAAAAACTTTGTTTCTTGGTGTCATTTGAACACAACTTGCCCTGTTAGATGCTTTCCCAAAGGTGTCCTGGTCTCATCCCTCCTGGACCAGCTGTGGCAGGGTTTGGGCCTCAGGTGATCATGAAAAGCAGCTCATTTGTGTCTTTTTCCTGCTCTCATAACCCTCCTGCTGCTGCCATGAGGCACAATTTAACAGCTATTAATTAATACACCTACAGTGCAATTCACTCTGTGGGTACCTCTGATACCTCCCTTCCCCAGCCAACAAGGAAAATGTGTTTTCCAACCTCTTTGCCTCAGACCTCACCCACTAATACCCTCCATATCAGCCACACAGACTGCAGTCAGTTTGTAAGTCCACTTTTTTTTTTTTTTTTGGTGTATCTTTAGAAGAAACATCTTTCATAAGAATAAATTAAAAAAAAAAAAAAAAAAGGCAGTACTTTTTTTCAGGAACAGAGCCCAGGAGAGAGGAAATGTTAGAACAAAGCTGACTTTGTGATTTGGGTTGAGAATGAGAAACCCCTCTAGGATTCAGTTATAGGCTGCCTGTTTGCCTGTCTTCCTTGTTTTGGTGCCCTTCCAAGCCAAGCCATGACTGTGTAGTGCATGTTGGGCAATAATATGAATATTTACTGCATGGCTGTAGATTGCAGGTGGTCCAGCTGCCTGGATGCTGCTCCCTCTCACAGGAGAAGGGATAGGATGTGGCATTTCAGGAGTAAATGGAACTCTTGCCAGCCACTGATCTTTTTCCATGCACATGGAAATGCCCTTAAAGCCTCTGCTTCTTACAACAAAATTTTTGCACTCCATCATACTCAGCTGAACAGACTAGAAGATCCCAAATGCTTTGGGTGGGAAGGGACCTTAAAGATCATCCAGTTCCATCCCCTGCTATAGGCAGGGACATCTTTGACCAGCCCAGGTTTCTCCAAGCCCCATCCCTTTTATTGTGAGCCATTTCCATGAAGAAAACTGAAAACCAGTCCTGGGTATAATACGAGCAAAAATATAAAAGTTAAAGTATTTAGATTGGTAGCTTTAATTCCATGTTTTTATGAATGCTTTTATCAGAGCACAGTCAACAGACATTTAGAAATGTTGTCCAGATTAAATTGGCAAGGGAAAGCTGTGCTTGCTGGGTGTGCAAGGGGCTGGGCTGAGCCCAGTGGAGATGACAGCTCGGTGTCTGAACAGATAGAGAGGGGCACCAGCACTGCAGGGCTTCTCTGCTGGGCTCCACTGATCTCCAGCTCCCTTCTGACAGCTCCTCTCTGTGTCTGAGGAGATCCTTGCAGCTCTTTGTGCAGTTGGTCCCTGACCACCTTCTGAGTCTCTCACCAAACCTGCTTGTCAGTGAGTGCCAAGCAGAATGGACACTTGCTCACTCCACAAGTTATTTCATTCAAAATGTTCAGCTAAAGGATTTGGGCTGGTATGCTGCGTTTAAAGAAACTGATTTTGAAATATATCTTCTTAAGAACACATATTTATCATATTGTGGAAAACGTTTGGAGTTTGTTGGGGTTTTTTGACTTGTAGTTTGCTTTTTTCTAGTTGTTGGAGGGTTTTTTGGTTTGGGTTTCTTGTTTGCTTTTTTCTATTTTTTGTGGGTTTTTTTTTTGGTTTTTTTTTGGTTTTTTTTTTTTTTTTTTTTTTGTTTTTTGTTTTGTTTTTTTTTTTGTTGTTGATGTTGATGTTGTTGGTTGGTGTTTTGGGGGGTTTGTTTTGGGTTTGTTTTTTTTTTTTTGTGAGTGTTCCATCCTTCTTGTTTGCTAGGTCTGAAAGGGATGTTCAGGCAGCTGGGTAGTTAACACATCCTCACGTGCATTCAAGAGTGTGTTTAATTGTTTCTCCCTGCGTGTTTTCCAGCACTACATGCCTTTTGCCAGTGCTACATGCCCTTGTGATTTCCAGTAATGTGTTGGTATTCATTTACATCCCGGTGCTGTCCCATCAGCCCTGCAATGAGTGATTGAGTTCCAGGGGCTGTAAGGCAGTGTGTAATTTGGCCTGCAGGCTTATCTAAACAAAAGAATGTACAACAAATAAAGGCAGCATTAGTGCATTTTGAGTGCTGATTGTTTCAAATCAGATACACAGGAAACCAGATGTTGAAGTTTATCTAAAACACTTGCAGCCCAGTCTGTAACTACAGCAGGAAAAGTGCTCAGCACTTTTTGCATGGAGTTAGCAACAGCAATGTGTCTGCAACAAATACAAATTCACTCTTATTCCTCCATTCATCTTTTCAGATGCTGTTTTTCTTTCTGTTCTGCTTGCAAACCACTGCTTAATTAATTTTGGTGTGATTCTGCAGGTTTTTTGGAGGCAAAACACAATTCTTGTACATTCGCCCGAGTTTGAATCAGCAACATCTTGAATTATGATAACAAATTTAGCTGCCTAAAATTAGGTACAGAAAGTAGCCAGAGCTTTTTTTAAACTGTACTTGTAGCTCTAAGAGTTGTGTATGGGACAATGTGAGTATGTGGCATTTGCAGATGGCTTACATTTGAGTGCGTAGTAAGGATGTAAAATCACAGCTTCAGATGCTCAGATTTATAACATTTTTACATTAGACTAAAAGAAAAATACCTTTATCTTATTTAGAATGGTACTGAGTACATTCCTGACACTACTGTAGCATCACACAGTAAAGAAGAAAAGCTCTTAGAATTTTGATAAAGAAATTATTCCGTCCATGCTAATTATGTTTTGCTGTATTATTCCAATGTGACTCCTCAGAGGAGTTCGAGTGCCATTTGTCTGCTGAGATGGATGATAATAAAAGCAAGTTGAAGAGGTTTGTAAAAGCAGGCTGCTGTTGAGGTGTCAGACACTTCCAGGCCTCTGGGCTTTCATAAGCTCTTGACTTTCCTTTATTTTTCTCAGGAAAGTAAGGATTTGGGGATGTCCTAGTGAAATTCTTATCCCCGTGGGTAAAGGAAGTGTCGTTATCCCAGGGATTTGCTGTCAAGGTGTGCAGCCTTCTATATGAAATTAAATCCTATGTTTATTTCCTATGTACTGGTGATACTGAGCAGTGCAGCCTGGCCTTAGGAGAGGGAGGGTTTTAATGGCTGCTGATCTGACAGTGGCACTGAAGGAATAGAGACCTGCTTTTGCTTTTTTTCTTACCTTCTTTACCTGAGGAGAGGATAGTGCAACATCTCCCTTGTTATTTAGTCCTGCTATTGATAGGCATTGCCTGTTGGGGACTGACCATGAGAGTGCAGTTGTGTTTTCTGTTGCATTTGAGATTTGGGAGCTTGCCTTTACCTCATAATACAAAGACAGAAGTTAGTGTAATATAGATAAGGAACATAAGGTTAGATAAAGCCAAACAGCATTACAAAAAAGATATCTCTGGGTTATGTTTTGATGTGTTTATGTCATGATTTCGCCATTTGAGAAATTAAAAGTAAAGGTATAGAAAACTTAGCTTTCTTTTTGCTGTTTGATTTAAACAGCTGATCTGTTTCAGGCCTGGGTCCATGGCATTCACTGGAATGTGTTGTACTGTGGATGATATTATTCTGTATTTTCAATTTGCTGCTTCCAGCTTTTCATGCTCATAAAATATTGTATATTTTATGATGAAACAGGTACAGCTTCTTCATACTCTGAGTAGTAACACATGGAGAGAAGGGATAGCTCCTCTTCTTTTTCCTCTTCATATTTCCTTGCCTCCCCTGCTTAATAGTCTGCAGCATCAAATGTAGGGCATTAATTCCCATAAAGTCAGTTTGGACAAGGAAATCTTATGAAAATAAATATAGGGAGGGAAGAGAGAGTTGTTCTGGCTTGAGCTGCAGCTGCTACAAACTGCCATCTGTAGTAGCTGGGCCTTACAACATTGAGTTTTATTTCTGGAAAACATCACTGCCATGTGTTGAATGTATTATAATGCTCTACATTTCCTCAGAGTGAAAGCACTATCATGAATGATTATTATGAATTGCTTTATTGCTCAGGAGCTTATGGCTTCTTGACATTAAAAAAAAAAATTCCTTTTAGTGTGATTTTTTTGAATTTTGATTTATGACTGAACATTGCTGTCTAAAGGAGTTTTGGAAGTTCAAAGAAAGTGAGTTAACTTCAAAAACTGAGTTTGTTCCAGAGAGTGTTCTGAATAAGAAGATAACTACTCACAATTCTGACAGTCACTTAAAGGACAGAAAATGTTTAGAAAATACCATGCATTGCATTCATTTACCAGAGCATTTAGGGACCAGAAAACATTATTAATGTGTTAATATCTTAAAGCAGAAACATGCAGAATTAGTGAGTGATAAAAACATAAAGGGAAATCAGTATTAAAGAACTTCTGCTAGGGTTGTAAGGATGAAACAAGTATTCTCTGGTGATGGCTTTAACAGTTCCCAAAACTTATACTTTGAATTGAGTCAAGTGGCTCTGAGAGTAGTAAGGAATCCTATAATATCACCACCCAAATATGGAGAGCCCTGGAGCTGTGATTTCTGCTTTATTGATATATTAGAGCAGCTCTATCTTCTTGTAATACTTTTGAGATAAATCTAGCCTGCAGCCAAGAGGGCAAAAATGGTTCTGTCCATGGATGTGACCAGGGGAGGCCAGAGGGGAAGCAGTGAGGCAATCTCTGAGACGTGACCCAAATACTTAATTTTATGGAGTACACAAGTTTCATGCAGCTGATAAAATCAACTGTGGGGCATGTGTTACACAACTCCTGTCTGTGTAGAATGAGCATCACATCATTGTCTTTTTCAAAATGCTTGCAGGAATGAAATGTGCCCTCCCTGAGGAGCGAGACTGCCACAGATGGTCACAGCAGTCCTCGCCAAAGGGAACACTTGAGTGCTTTTGCCTGATGTAAAGACACAAGAGAAGCTTGTCCTGCTCGTGTGGGTAACCAAGCAGAGGCTGGTAAATCCCAGGATGGGGTTGCCCACGTTTCTGGTGAGAGAGCAGGCTGCAGGAACAGCAGAGCTGCTCACAGCAGCACACGGGAATCGTGAGGAAGCCAAGGTGTCAGAAGTGGCTCCTGCTCTGGTCCCCTCTTGCTCAGAAGCACCGTGCTGGGGAGCACATGGCAGCGGGCATCACCTCTCAGAAAAGGACTTAGCAAGCCAAATGTAAACAATTAGGGGTTTGGGGGTATTGTAGGAGTGCCTGGCTGCAGATTGCAAACAGCAGTGTGATGAGTCAGGGAGGAGTTTGATAAAGCAATATGGACCAAACCCCTGAAATGACAGGGCTGAAATATAATCTTACAACTTCTGGCAAGTGCATTACAGTAGCTTTAGTGGCTATGCAGTGCTATGAAGGAGGCAAACTGCCATGAGTTAACCAGGCCCTGCTCTGAGCCTTTCAGCAGTTCATTGTGGAGTAGGAATTGATAGCAATGCAGAGTTTTCCTTTTAATCTGATGTGCCTTATATGAGCACAGTGATTTAATTCTGCCTTGGCCCCCTCCCAAGTTTTCCTATGAGGAAAACCTTGCTGTAGCTGAAACCAAAACTCCCCCAGTTGAATTTTGCAGATGTGCCATGTTACTTATTCAGAGATTGGTGCTTCCTAAAACAATACTTCAGATATTGGACCTGTGTGTTTCAAGACTGTGGAAATGAGGCCACATACTTAGCTTACAGGAAAAATATCTTATCAGAACAAATGCAGAACTGGCAGATCTCACAAAATAAAGCTCCTCTAGAGCAGCCAAAGTGTCTCAGTAGTGCTGGGAGATCACAGAAGTTCATGCTCCCAATGCCAGGAAGATTTGGGTTTCCCCTGGAAACACACAGTCTATTTGTGATTAAATTCAGCAGATGTAAATAAAATATTTAAATAAAATAAAGCTTTATAATTTTCTGTCCTTTGTCAGTGTTCAGTTATGCTATTTGATAATTCTATTTCATAGACTTCATTTTCACTCCTTGCCATTTGGGTTATGGCTCTCCCAATAGTAAGCCCTGGTGTTGCAGGTTTTTTACCTTGAACTTGAATGCAGTCCAGCTAAATTGTTGTTCTGGAATTAACTGGAAATTTCTACAATTTAATTTTCTAGGAGGCAAAGTTTCTTTTTTCTGTCATGTGGGCTGTTACCACAGAACATGCAAGTGACACTATTTAGTCTTTACTTGTTTGATGCTTAATTTTAGTGATTCATCCACACCCATAAACATTTTTTTTTCTCCCTTGAATTTATATGTGTCATCCAATCCATTTTCCAGGTTAGACTCTGTCAGGTCATGTGCCAAGCTTTCTAGAATGATCACAATTAAAATTTACAGGTAACTTCCTTAGAAACTGTTAGGATCACCAGGAATCATGAGTGAAATTGCTTTTAGATCAGAGCAACTTAAGTTAGAAATACTTTATAGCTTTTGAACAAAGTTAATGCAGGAAAAGATATTGAAGAGAACTTGCAGCAGAAATAGCTTTTAAATATTAATGCAGCTGAACTTGGGCAGGTACATGTACACTGCACATTTATGGTGAAGTCAGCCCTATATTGGATGGAAATGATTTTTGAGGGTAGACCTTTATAAAACATTGGATTTTACCACTTAGAGGGTTAACTGCATTTCTCTGATTTTTGCAGCATCTTAGTGAACTCCTTCATTAATTGGCCATGATCTGTTTTCCAAATCTGTAATGAAATTTGTCCCTTTGTAATGCTTGGAACATGAGCTAAGCTCCAGCCCAGCTTGTATCCATCATGGTTATCCTGCAGAGCCAACTGTGTCCAAGCACCTGAGGCTTCCTGGTTCACGGGAGAAATTTGGAACACTGGTGGTTATAGTGAAAAAGAGCACTTTGGTTTCAAGTATTCTGCTTGGGAGATAACAGCATTTTAAAGAGTAGTTTGAAAGGTATTACAGCATACATATCAAATGGTATGGAGTGAGGAAATGGAAGTCTGATTGTTTGTATTGTCATGCCCACGTTGATATTGCAGATGTGGGGAATTTCTGCTCACAGCTTGAGAGCCCTCAAGAAGACAAACCTTTCTTGTAATGGGTTCCTTGTATTTGAACTATGTTTAAGCCATGGCAAGAGCTTGTGGGTCGGTCTCCCTAATGTATTATGACTTCTTTAAATCATTTGTGCAGTGAGAAGAGGCTTGGAGGGGCACAGCCAGGACCTGTCACGGGCCACCAGCTTCACCGATGACACCGACCTGGGAGCCGAGGAGCCCCCGCTGCCAGCGGCGTCCAACGTGGCCCAGTGAGTGAGCAACAGCTCCTTGGCTCTTTAATAGTGCTAGTGATGCACAGTAACTCTCCTGTCACTGAGCGAGGGTTATTCTTTGCTTGAAGTGATTGTGAGTTTGATCTTGTTTAACTAAACATGAGCGTTTCCTACCACAGGCAAGTTTAGCCTTCAGGTTGGTGGAAGTAGCCAGGCACTTGGAAAAGCTGCCCTGCTCTGTGAGGGGTGGCTTGCAGTCCTGGTGTCTTTGTTGGCTCACTTTTTAAGGCAGCTGACACAGTTCCTGAGAGCTGTGAGCTTTACAGGCAGCTTTATACTTGTAGAATTTTCCACCAGTTCAAGCTCTAAAGCAGTCCTAATATGAGTTGTTAAGAAACCTAAATGCTAGTCATTATAAATATGACTATAAGTACTAAATAGTCATTTATAGATACAGCCTGAAAATAGAAAGGCTATCTCATGTAATATTTTTATGAAGTAGGTACACTTTTAAGGAAATTATTTTCCACAAATATGAAAGTGAAATTGTTTTCCAGGACTGAAAAATCTCTATGAGGGAGTTCACTGCAGTTGTTGAATTGTCGCTTTTACTTGACTTAGCAAATATTTCTGGAAATAAACATAATAATATTGCAGGACAACTCTATATTGTGCTTTGGCAGGATCTTGAGTAACCTTCAAGCTTTTGTCCTGTAATGGGCATGTCCAGTTCTGGGCATGGGGATTCTGGAGTAAATTTCAGATGTAGAACAAAACATTAAAACACAGAGCAAGGCCTGGATGGACCAGAGCATCCAGGTGCCATAGCCATGTTTTATCTCGCATCAGAAACCAGTACAAATAATGCTGGTGAGGAGATCTGAGTCAGCAGGTTCATGAAGGTCTAGCTGGTGTTTGGATGTTATGGTAAAGTTGCTGAAAAACTCACCTGAGATCACCCTTGCAAGAGAAAATATGGGCTTGTTACTGGAAAAACCCTTTAGTAAATATCTGAGGTTTAAAAAAAAAATAAAAAATTGTTGCTTGCCTGCAGATATGGAAAAAATATCCACCATGGTGTTCAGGATGAATTTGAAAGCAATGTGATTCCATTCTATGCTGTGACTGCCTTTAAGAGCTTTCCTTTCACATCCTATGTTTGCTTTCTGTCCAGGGAACTCACACAGATGATGAGATGATGCTACACCTGTAGTAACTGTACTGTGCTTTCATCCCAGCTGTCCTCCCAACATGGAATATTGGCCTTGCTTTCAAATCAGAGAATTCTAAATTATCCTATCAAATTGGTCTCCTTTCTTCTTTTTAATCAGCGTAGTGCAAGTAAAGGGTTTTGCATTTGAGGAAAAAAAAAGCCAGTTCTAATCTTGTTTCTGCTGTTTAGTGCATGAAAAATGGTGCTATTGTGAGTTACATTGTGTAATGCAAACTGTACCTGCATTTTTGGCTCCTCTCAGTGTTTAAATGCATTTCTGCCTTGTGGGGAAAATAAGGAGTAGCAGAAAGATAATCAAATACACAAATGACAAAAGAAATTAAAATATGGAGAGATTTAAAATAATGTGCTACACAATTTAAAATAATATATTGTGAAATCATTAATTCCCCTTGATGTGGGTGTCAGGTGCATAGGAACAGAATTATCTTACATGCAAATATTGCTAAATTAGTGATTTTTATATTCTAGGCCATATGATAAGCAACATATGTATAAATTTTAGCTTCTGAATATTTGTTAGAAACTTCAAATGTATAGAAAAGGCAAGGCCAGAAATTATAGACATAATATTAAAGGTGCCATGTAATGACAAAGTCAAGACATCATTTAATCTAGTTTTCTGCTTCTAATTTGAGCACCACAGTTTTCACCTCTGTCACTGATCATCTCATTTTCTGTGTCTGCATTTCTACCTAGTAGCATGCATTCATTTAAGAGTTGTCCTGATCCTTCAGCAGAAATGTGTAGTGTCTCATTATTTAAACTGTGAACTTTATCAGAGAAGAACAGAATATATTTTATTTATGGATGCAGGTTTAAACTGCCAATTCCAATGCAAACAGTAAGATATTAACTCTGTATTTGCCTGATATGCACATCAATATTAGATATACTCAGTGTAATTATTTATCTTGTCTTTTGGCAGAAGTGTAAGCAGGTAAGTCTTGGTGTGTGCTGTACTTGCTTTGGTGTGTGAGCTTTCCTAAACAGCATGGCTTCTGCTTTTCACTTAATTGGGCCAACAAATCTTCATCCTACAGTCATAAAATCAGTCAATGATTAGACAAAAACACTTCCAAGAGTAGAACTCATCCAAAAGGGTTGTGTGTGTGTGAATACACAGTGAGCCTTCCCAACTTGCAAAATAAGTGAAAACTTGGCTTTCACATCTCAGTTCATGCCAGGATCCCACAATGGTGACAGTTTCACGTGAGGCACTTTGTGAACTCAAGTTTGACTTTGGGGAGCTGCCAAAAGCTAAAGTTTTGTTTGTCTTCAGCAAGCGTTTTAAGCTACAAAATCAATCCTGCAGTAAACCTTTATTTCAAAGTCTGTAACTGGTCATTTCTTAAGCTTCCTGTGTTGGTTATTAAACACTGGTGCCAAGTCTACAGCTGTCATGTTTTGAGGGTTGTTTTCTGTAATGTGAGCAATAGATGCTCGTGGAGCCTGCTGGAAGGATGATAGCAGAGATGCTCTCTGGTGAGATGAGTTTTGCTTTAGGCCACACTCTCCTCCAAGTTCCCTTCATTGTGTGGGAATGATATCCCAGGAGAACAAATTTCCTTCCCTTGAGTCTCACTGCTTCAGGCAAAGCTCTGTCACATCAACCTGCACGTGAGTGCAGCACGTTCACGTCACAGTAACTGAGCTGGGTTTTGCCAAGGGAGCACCAGGCTGCTTGCAAACAGCTGACAGTATTGCTTAGGGTGATATTTGAGTGAAAACAAACCAGTTCAGTGGGTTGCAGAATGGCCCAGGTCTCAGTGGTGGATGCATCCACCAGTGGAATTCTGATGTGAGTGGTCCCGGCAAGGCTGGAGAAGCCAAGCTGCCCTGGTAGAAGCTGTCAGTAAAATCAAGCAGCGAGCTGGAAAATGGAGCTTGAGAGACCTTTCTGTAGAAACACAGCTCCTTTGGGTCCCTTAGATAGCTGGGGATGATGTTTGTTTCTGGTGATCCCTGCACAAATGTGAACAAACCCTGAGCTTGGGAGCAAAAGCATCACATTCAGTTTATAACTCTGTGCTGCCTGAAGTTCTTGCTGAGTAGCCCTGGCCCATTTCCTCAGGGGCCAAAAATCCCATGGGCTGCTGACCTCAGTAGAGCTCTGTTGTTTTACAGTGGCTCCTTCCAAGGTGTCCAAAGTTGGATAAGAATGATGTTGTTAGAGATCAGTTCTGACAGATGAAATAAATATGTTAATTTCAATCGGTTGATGAGTAGTTCTACTTTTAGCAAGAAATGTTTGGACTGCCTCACTGCCTGATGTAATTACTCACCTAATATTTCAAATTCTCTGGTGAACAGTCAGAAGGGGACTCCAGTGTATCACTGAAGTTTTGCAAGAGTAAAGGAGACAACTGAACAACTTTAAGAATTAATATTTTTTTTTTTAATTTTTATTTTATCTCCAGCTTGTTCTATTTTTATGCAGACTGTGATGACATGAGCCCTTGGCCATGACAACATTTTCTGCCCTGCACACCAGAGTTAACCTTCTATCAGGAAAGATAATTTGGCCAATAGACTGCACTGAAAGATTACACCAACCTGGTCCCAGATAGCACAGTCTCAGGAAAAATACCCACAGCAGCAGCTTTAGAGGCAGACATCCTGTTTTTGTTTTTCAGAGCTCTGTGGTTTAAAGCTGTGGTGTCTAAAGCTCTTTCCACTGTAAGGAAAAGCAAAAGTTAGAAATTCTATATGTCAGCATGGTTAAAGAACTGTGGTTGAGTGTGCACTTTGTGGCTCCCTGATGGCAGCTGGGGAGCAGGGCAGTGCTGCAGGTGAGATGCACACACAGGGGCAGAGGTGGCTGCCCTGGGGAGGGGGGGGGACACTGAGCAGCCACTCCTCACCTGGAACAGGCTGCCAGGGAGCTGAGAGCTCCACCTGCTCCCCACAGGGAGAGTGGGGCTTCCTTACTGCCCGTGGGTTGGGAGCAAGACCAGCTGCTGCTCTGCTTTCCGAGGCTCTGCCCACAGCAGGGTCAGGCTGGGCTTAGGAGACACGGGTTTAATCCAGTCCTGGCTAAAACAGTTCTGTGCAGGGGTTTAGAAAAGCATGAAGGTGCTTGTGTTGTATTCCTGTGTATGAGTGTGTGTGCTGTGGCTGTGGAAAGGGCTCTCTTTGAGGTCCTAAAGTAATGTTAAAGAAGCCCAGAGTCCTGAGTTGGAAGCAACCTGATATCCCCTGCTCCCACCTCCTCCAGGTTTTATTCCAAGCTCAAAGCACAAAACCGGCTCTTCCATTGTACAAGGGAGATTCCACCTACAAAATGATTAGCAGGACAACCCAGCATTAAAATGTGGTTATTAAACAGTCCAGGGAACCCTGAGGAGGGGGGAGAAAGATAGACCTGAGGTGAGGCAATGGATGCAAAACAAACCTCTTGTAACAGGGGAAACTGAGACCCCGAGGGTGAGGGTGACTGAGTGCCTTTCTCTGTGCCATCACTGGTGAATGTTGATGCAAAAAGAGCATCCCAAATTAATCTCCAGTGCTGAGCAGGACTTTCTTTGAGGACTGAGGCTTAATGAAGCCAAGGGGTTGGGTTATTTTTCTTTGCTGGTGTTTGTGCTGGCTCCAGGCTGCCTGGAAGAACAGACCAAAGCTGCTCCCCCCCTCACCAGAGCTGGGTTCTGCAGAGATTGGGGGGGTACCCTCAGCACTGCTGTGTACTGGGCTGGAAAATCAAAGCTCTATTCAAAGGAGGATGCTTCATGGTTAGTCTTGGAATCTAGCTTTTTCACTTTAAAAACAAGTTTAGGAACAGTGTTGGTTGGGTTTTGGTTTGTTTGGTTTTTGGTTGGTTTTTTTTTTCCTGGTGGAAATAGTTTATCATATGTTTGGCAGGTATGAAATATGATTAATTTCCTTCCTTGACCACTAACACAGAAATTTTATACAAAATGAATGGGGATGAATGATAAAAATTATGATGCTAGGCTTTAAAGCTCACATTAGGTATTATCAAAGAAAATGGTCATTGTTAAGCCCTTGCAAAAAGGGATGTTAAACCCATCTTCTGACCTTCAGCCTTCCACTATCTGTAGTTGCTAGGGAAGGTTTTATCAGGGTCTTAGGAATATTTTTTTCTCCTTCTTTGTCTCTGCTTGAAAATCTAAGTGTGCAACTTGTAACACCAAGTATATTTTCAGCCTTTTTACGTTTTTGGTCTATTTCTGCCAGCTCCATTTATCTCTGTGTTTTTATCATAACTTCCTCCAATAGCTTATTGCTTTTACTCTTATTAAAGAAACCGTTTACCTTCTCACCAGCAACTCTATTCCACTGAATATAATATATAATATAATCTAATAATTAGATAGTGATCTTGTGTAGGATAATTGAAACTACTATAAACTCATTAATAACACTTTTATTATTAAAATAATGTCCCTGGGGTGACCCACAGTAACATGAGTGGAGGGCATACATCTATATCCATCTTGTTTCCAGGTTTCTCATTGTCTTTTGGCTTTTGACACTTACCAGTCCTCACTCTCAAGTACATCTAATACAGGTATTACTGATGCAACTAGTTCTGTCCTCAACATGGCACTCAAAAACGTTATTAATTGCTTCAAAGAGAGATTTTTGTGAGCATCTGTCATTTCTGAACAGGAAAAACAAAAAGGTTAAATAGTGAAAATTTAACAGACAGTAGTAATTGCTAATCTGGTTCTATGCTTTTTACCACTATATGGTCTTGTGTTAAGTTACACTTTTTAGCACTACCCATTTTTGTCTTGTCACTTCTAATTTGGAGCTTTTTAAAAGGGCTGCCTTGGGATTTATTTCAGCACCCAAAGTACTTTTATTACCATGTAAAATGAAAGCAGGGCTGGCATTATTACAAATTGGTGCAATTATGCAATAACCTTTTATAAGAATTTGACACAGATTCTGAGGAGGTTTGGAAGTATTTTTGGGGTTTTATTCTGGAGTCACAGTGAATTTTTGCTCTTTTATTTTCAAGTGAGGACATTTGGCCAGTGGAGGGCACTGTCCTATAATACAGGAGAAACAGAAACTCCCGTTTCCAAATCCCATTTGTCATTTCAGCAAGCTTACTTATAAACTTAATTTATCTGCATCTGAATTTCCCCGATGTTAAGTTGGAAAGTTGCCACACTAAGGAAAACCCCTACTATAATTAAACATCAGTTTAAGGAGAAATTTAACCAACCCCTAAAGGCTCAGCTTGGTGTAGTGGTTAGACTTCCTTTTCTGAAAAACAGACTATTGTAAGAGCCCACTGAAAGCTGTCAAAATATAACTATGCATATTATCATGTAAACCTTTATGCAGCAAAATTTCCAGATCTGATGGAAAAGTGTGACATAAAATGTTGCTTTGGAAACAGAAGCTTCTACAAAACATTTTCTATAATTGATTTTTTTTTCTTAATGAGTTTTTTAATAACTTCACAGAATTTTGAAATGTGAATAGAACTTTTCATGACAGGAGTGTGAAGTGACTCTGGGATATATGGCTGCAAATGTCTGTCTTGAGGAAGAATTAGTTTACAAAGAATGCATCTGTTTCCAGATCAAATTAAAGGCTCACATTTGTGGCTTTGCTTTACACAAAAATTATTTATCTCAGCAGGAAGTTCGAGAATAGAAAAAGGGCAGCTCTATCACTTGATTTTAGAAGGGCTGCAAGGAGCTGGATTGGGTTCCTGGTGTCCAGCACTGGCACCTCTTGTCTGTGGTGTGAGGAGAAAGCCAGGGAAGGGGGGAATCACATTATCAAGGCTTTGTTTGGATGTCAGAATTTGTCAAGGTTTTAGTTAAAGATTATTATAACTCAACTATAATTGCCAAGCTCCATGACACATGAAAATATCATAAATGCCTCTACATGCAGCTAATGATGGAAGTTTGGAAAAAGGTAACATGAAAGGTTTTTCTTTGCTGAAGGTGACAGTGCAACCCTTCAAATCAGATCACCCCAGCCTGTCCATGCCAGGCAAAATAAAAGTGTGCCACGTGTGGCACTGGTGTTTTGGGGAGGGGAGGATAAAAAGCCTTGGTGGGAAAAGTGTGATGGTTGCAGTGCACAGGGAAGTGTGACTCTGTCCCTCATGCAGGAATAACCAAGCACATGTTTGCTCTTACCCCTGATCTGGTGGTTCAGCAATGGTTTTAGCACTTTTTCTGTGAGACTGAATTGGATGTGGCTGAATCGTGCCCTGTGCATGTTGTGGTCACAGGCTCTTGGTTGAGCTCATTGTCTGTTTGTGTAGGATATACTGAGGCAAAGGAGAAGCAGGGATGGCAATCTGTGGTGTCTGCAGCCTAAACATTCAGGTCACTGCTGAGGTGGTCGAGCTCCATCCCTAAACCACAGGGTGTGCTTTGTGCTGGCAGCATCCAACACAAAAAAAAATACCTTAGAAAATGGCATATACCAATTGTCCTCCCCTTTTCCTTCTGTGGCTGCTTCCCTGGGCTGGGACCGAGGCAGCCCCTCTCTCATACCAACCAAAAGGCCATCCCTGCATAACAGGGACTGCAGAAGCAATTTGGGTCAAAAAAGGATGGAGAAAAGCTTGAAGGCATGAAGACACCGCTTTTTTGCTAGGACTTGTGGAGGGGAGAGTTGAGATAAAAACTTCTCATTCTTTCTAAGGCAGGAAGCTTCAATTTTACTTTAATAATATCAGTGTTACCCTGCTGTCCTTCTGAGCATGGAGAGCAGCCCTGCAAGCCAGAATCCTGCCTTCCACTTGAGGGGGTCGCTTTTAATCCTCACAGCCTCCTTTCTGAGGAGGTGATGTGCCTGCCCAACATGCTGCTCCTACAGACATTATTTCTGAGGCACCATCAAGCAGGACAAAAAATACAGAAAGCAGAAGTGAAAGTTAAGAGAGCTCAGTGTGGTTAATTGACAAGTTGTGATGGGTGCATTAGAGGACAAAAAAAGATAGGAAATAAAATTTCATTACAGATGTCAGGAAGGGTTTTGTAGTTAGAAAATGAGATTTATGGGTGATTTCTTTAGTATTTCATCATTAACACTATAATGAAAATTTACTTTGAAACTTTCAAAATAACCTGAACAATAATATATTGATCATAAGCAAGTGATGCCATTTGAGTTTATGGTGTTTCAAAGTGGAGTTGAAACAAACACTCTGGAATTATGACTATATTTCTACCCAGGAAGCAGGTAGATTGTCCACTTAGCCTAAGATAAAAGAAGGAAGACTTTTTTCCTGTGTTTTTCAAGAGTTAATTTGGTGTTTATCAAGGGGTGCTGGAGTCTTGCCTTATTTGCCAATCTCTATAAAGTCTTATCCTGTATTTACTGGTCAAGTGCTTTTCCTTATTGAAATATAAATAATTGTTCATTTCATTCAGGTGGCCTTTATAGACTTTTGTATGGTGCAACACAGTACCCAATGAAGCAAGGCATGCTTGCTTTCAGGGCATTAAAGGATATTGGAATTCCCATGACATGGCTGAGTTACTGGAGCTGCTTCTGTTCTATGGGATGGACTTAAGGCTATGGATTGTTTATGGCAGCTCCAAAAATACCTCTCATGAATGTTTGGGTCTTACTGATTTTTTTTTTAATTATTATTTTTTCCTAAAATACACTTCAAAGAAAAAATCTTAAAAGGGAAAAAGAAATTCTTCAGTGAAGAAAATGCCATTTACATCTTCATTGTGTGTTTAAAAACAACATCTATTCTCATTCTTCAGTGAACACTGAGACCACTGGTCATTCAGCTGCAGTAAAAGTACAGTGTGAATGTATCTCCTCCATATTTCTTTTTGTCTAAAATAAAATTTAGATGCTTTGCGATGAGCAGGTGTCTCTACTAAAACTGTCTTACTGTGTACGAGATGTTCACAACAAAAGTTTGTATTAATTTGAGATATCATCTTATACCTTCTTATGGCTATTTTCTTGGGTAGCCCTACCAAAACTGAAGGAATGGATTTTAGACCTGATATTTCACTCATTTATATTTATGTGTGTGCATATATATATATATATTTATATATATATAGAGAGAGTATACCATATTTAATATGTAGATTTAAAGTAATGCTGAAATACTGATTGATAGATCAACTCACAATTTGGGTTAAATATTAATTACTCCTATTTCTCTGTGTGGAAGGTAATGAAATTGTTGCAGACAATGTTCTGCTTTGCAGCTAACATATGTCTGTGCCTAAATTGGGCTGATATGTGAAAACTGACAGATGAAATTGCTGCTTTGGTCATTTGACTGCTGCGTTAATCTCTGTTCTTGAAAAATCTGTTTTAATAAGTTACTTTTAGGAAATTTAAATGATGGCAATTCTATAAAGCCTGATGGTTCCTCATGGATTTCTCAGTCTTGACACTTTCACAGCTGTGCATGTAAAAATCTTTTTATAGGCCAAACTTGATGAACTCCAAATGGGACAAAGAAAGTTGCTTTTCAGGTTGGATACTCTGAAATAGATGCCAGACAAATACCAGTGCCAGTTGCTTGTCTGCTTTTTCTTTTAGTGCTCTGCAATTTGGAGAAGCCATTATACACTCTCTTTTACTCCAGATTAAACCCCCTCTCTCAGGGCTGCTTTCCCCCCTTGCCCAACAATGCTTCTAGATGTTATCACCACGTTCTCAAAAAAAACTTTGCCCTAATTGCTTAGCTGTTTGTTTGTATTGCTAAGACAATTTATCTCTGGTCTCTGGGTCAAAATGAATTTCTCAGACCATTACAGTAGAGAAAGCTTAGTATGTGGGCACTGAAGCTTACAGTCATTGCACGCTGTGTTGAGCTCTGTTCCTCCCTGTGCTCTGCCTCTTTGCTCCTGCCCTGCTGTAATGGCATTTTTCATAACTCACTGATACTTATCTCCCCTGCTTCAGTCAGTCAGCCTGCCTGCACCCTGGGGGCACTGCCAAGAATAGATAAACCTGATGGTCTTTTTTTTCTTTTTTATTATTTCTTATTTAGTCAGCTGCCTACAATATGTGTGGTGCTCATTAGTATAAAAATATGCTTGAAAACAAAGCTAATGAAGCTGTTCTTGTGCTGATTTCTGTTCTTCCAGCGGTTGCCACTGAAGGATCCCCTCCAGTGGGTTCTGTGATTTGTCCCTGCAGTAATCCAAGTCCAATAATACAATGTAAACTACTTCCCACATGTTCCTGTACTTACTTAGCTACTTTGTTATAAAAAAAAAATATATATAAATTGCTTCTAATCTGAAATGTGTGGAACTTGCAGCATTTGCCAGGCATTTCAGATAAACAAAGCATGTGCTCTTCCTGTGTTTAGTTCTTTTCTTGCTCCTTTGAGACTGTGGCTGCTGTAAATTTTATACTTCATCTCCAAATTTTGTAGTTCGTGGAAGTTCACATTCTTTCTCATCTTGACAAAGAATTGTCCTTGGTTTGGGGTTTTTTTTTCATGTAAGAAAAGTTTCAATTTGATTTCTATGTATAATCTTTTCTGTGTAACCTTGAGTGAAAGGCTTCTATTGGTCTCATGTTATCCACCTGCCAAGCTCTGATTAAATTTTAATTTAGAAAACAAGCCTGTTAGTGTGTAACAAGCACTGGACAAGGGGAACTTGCTAGCCAAGGAAGGGCCATGGTACCTTGAGGGTTTTGACTGCAAACCCTTTGTCTGTCCCCTCTTGCAGGGAAGCCCAAGGTCAGCTCTAAGTAAAATCATCTACAATTTATTAAGCTAATTACCCCTGCTCTTTCTATACAGCACTGCTCTGTCAGTGAGGGAGAATTGCTTTGTGCCAAACTTCATCTCAGCAGCACGAATGGGTTGGGCCTGTTCCATCTCCTGCTTGTCCCTTTCCCTCCTGCAGCTCCTGGGGCACTGCAGTAATGTCAGTTCCTTGGGATGGGGGATTGACCAGGGCACTGTGAGGGGGTGACTGCAGGGTCTGTTGTTTGTGGTGGAGAAGCAGACAGAGCTGGGGAGCTTGTGCCTGAAAAGGTGAGGGAATGGAATCAGGGAGAGAGAGCGGCACCTGTCAGGATGAAGATTAAAGGGCCTCTCACCCAGAGCTCCCTGCACATCTTGCTGGTGACTTCAGAGCTCATCTGGGCTCCTCTCAGCTCCTTTCATCATCCATAACCACCTCATCCTGTCCTCAATCCCTGCGGTTTCTCCTCCTCTTTGTGGGGTGGGGGAAGGGTGTGGTGTGTGTGTGTGTGTGTCCATTTCTGACAAAAGCCCTGGACAAGAAAATTTGACTTTTCTCACTGTGCAAAGGGAGCCTTGATTGAGTTCTGAATTCTATATCAGTGCTCAAGCATCTGAGTTTTGCCTTCAGCTGGTCAAGATTCTGAGTTTGTGTCCTTAGATGGCCTTAGAATTTTCCCAGGAAGAGTGTCTAACATCTGCAGAACTTGGAAAGAAATCTTTATCTTTTGTTATCAGCACATGTCCCCAGCGACCCCACAGCAGCTCTGTGCTGGATGAAATCGATAACCAGGAGAGAGGGGGAATCCCATTCCCTTCCAATTCACAGTCAGCCCTGCAGGTAGGGGATTAAACAGGTTTAGAGATAGAACCATGTAGGTTTAGAGCTATAACCACGTAGGCAGCTCTTGGATTTCTGTGAAATGTGTCTGTACTCTGGCTTACAGAGGTCTCTCTTTCCTGTGATATTACATTACACCTTTTTAGATTTTGTTGCTTGTTTGCCTGGTTGTGAAAGCTCTCAACCAACTGGTGTGTTGAACCCCTGCATATTTACTTAGAGTCTAAATTTAATTTTATCACTCATGCGTAGTATTACTCCCTGGAAATTAAGTCAGAATTATCCTCCTGCTTACTTTACAGCAAGTCTGTGTGTGTGATGAGTAAACACACTGTGGGTGGCCCCGGGTAAAATAAAATTTCAGTGTTTGTTCCTAAGGGCAGATTTCTTCCCCTTCAACAGATAAACACCTAGCCACAGTAGAGTCTACCAGCTGATTTAATTGATGCAAGAAACAAATATCCCACAGATTAAGATAAAACTTTAAAAAAATTTTTTTTGGTATTTTCATAGGCATATTGTAAAGCTTTTTGAGTCGTCTAGTGCTCAAAACATGACCCTTACCTGTGATGTTTGGATTAAAGACTTTGCCACAGCCCATATCTCAGGCCTCTGCAACTAAATTGGAAATACAAACCCAAAATAGATGCCCTTAGTTTATCCATTCAGTATTTATCTTAGACAACTATTATCCAACAAAATTATAGCAATTGAGGGAAAAAAAACCCCTCATAGTATTACACAGTCATCTTCTCTTTTCAGTTGTATCAGCTGAGCACTAATAATGAACATTTCCAAAATCTCCAGTTTCAGCATTGTGACACTTTAATGCATGAGTTAATGAAGAGCTGGAGGTTATTTAATCTTATCTTTGCCTGTTCCTTGTTCAGAAAGTGCTTATCTCTTTCACAAATAGAAGGGGCATGAGCTCATTATAGAACTTGCTATTCATGACATCACCATTCCCCTCACTTCTCCTCTGTGAGCCTTGTTTCTTGTAGCATTGTCTGAGCAAGGTAAATATCAGTATCAAAGTTTGACAACAGCTGTACTTCTCCCTGGGGCAATGGGTTTCAACCTGTTCTTTGGTTTCAGTATTCTTGTTTGAGCAGCAAAGAAATGGTCTAGAATTGTCTGACAATTCAGGTGGGTGACCTCATTTCTATTAAAGAAATATTCTTCCCACTTGTGGCCGTGGCTTCCTTATCAGCCTGTTTGAAACTGCCTACGTTTATTGGGGGGTGGGAAAGTGAAGGAAGCAATTTAACTCCAAGGTCTTTTGCTTTACACTGTTAGCTCTCATTTGAGTTCTTTTGTTTAAACACAGCTGGCCTGTCTTGGGCTAACACCCAGCTATGCTCTGGCAGGTGGGATCTGCAGTTGTGCTGCTGAAGCAGTGGAAGTCCATGGAGGCAGGGAGGAATCTGAGGAGCTCTGGGACATGGGACATTAGGCTGGCTCATTCTCTGAGTGCAGGGGATTAACTTTCTCCGTGGGTTCTCTGAACCCAAATTATTAAATGGGCTGTGAACCCTGGTGTTTCCACAGGAGCTTGTGCTGAGGGGCTGAGCTGCAGCCCAGGAGCTGTCTCGTGTTAGGCAGGATCTGAGCCATGTGGGATTGGGACCACTGCTCAGCAGCCTGTGGGAGAACACTCTCATGATCAGACACAACCCACAGAGTCCAAATCACAAATGGGAAACAGGTCTTGTAATTTCTCCTTGATATTATTGGAGTATCTCTGCTTTGTAATCCTTGGAGATGCTGAGGAGGAGATCTGTGAACATATACTTTTCTGTCACTGAGATATTTTGACAGTCAAATTTAGTCTTCCCTGTCTTGAAATCCACCCCTTAGTTTTGAGTAACAAACTAACAGACCTTATCTTCATTTTATTCATATTATTATGGAAATATAAACACAAGGCTTGATGCTTGCCGTGTTTGTTGTAATGTTCTGCCAAACTGCATTTTCTGCAAAATCCCATCTTCATTCCTCTTTTGCACATACCATTTTGCAAAGTGTCTTTAACAGCAAAGGATGGTAAAAATTGTTCTGGTATTAATCATAGCTATAGGGCTGTTGCAATTTTATTTTTTAACAATAGCATGACTCTTACTTTTGTTGATGTCAATCACCTACAAGAATGTTTGATGTAGGCAGAATTTAACCATGTTTCTAAAGGAATTGTTAGTTTGAGGCAACAAGACAAGAAGAAGTCTAGCATGAAAAATGTATAAAATTTTTCTAGTTTTCTGTTTGTAGATCAAAGTTAAGAGAACTTTGAAATGCTGATGTATTAAAAAGTGTTGTGGTGCTGGGAGTTACAAGGCTAAATGACTGTGTTTATCCAGACTTGTACCTATAGACAGTAAAAAAACCTTTTGTTATTATAAAGACAAGAAATGAACATTTATCTTCAAGTTCTTGCTGATGCCTGTCTGTTCTTAGTAGCCATGTCTTTAGAACAGTAAACCTTTTATTGTCTGACTGCTCCAGAGAATGCTGCTTTCCAAAAGCACAGTTGTCAAAAGTATGCCTGTAATGTCGTGCTGAAAGTATTTTTTAGGAGGAGTAGTAAATGATGCTGGTGAGGTGTTTTCTTTTGGGGGAAAAATGCTTTGACTCATTGGCAAAAATTCAAGTGAATGACCATACAAGGGCAGAAGTTTGTTGTTGATTTGCCAGCAAAAATGAGATGTGAACTAAAGGAACGTGTGGCCACCTGACTGGAAATTTGACTCTGTGGGGGGTTTTGCCCTGTTTTCCTTTTCCATACGAAGAAATGCTCTCCATAGGCATTCTGTCTTTTTGTTTAGTTCTTTAAGCTCCTTGAAGAAAAGAACCTGAGCTAATTACTGAGATTTTTAGCTTTACTATGAACCTACCTTCACATGCTAGATGGACAATGTCAGTTCTTGTAAGTCTGTTTCTTATCTACCTGTGCCCAAACTTACTGTGCTCATTCTGTGGTTGTGACAAAAGCTTTTAGAAGTACAACAATAACTCACTGCCTCTGCTCTGGAGCAGAAGCTTCCTATTCCTTTGAAATTTTTATTTAACAATGGTAACCACTGAAATAAAACACAGGACAGTGTAACTTCCAAATATTTCCAATTACTTTTTTAATATTGATTTTTTTTTTTTTTTTTTTTTTTTTTTTTTTTTTTAGAATTGATTTAAGAAACATGAGGCAAGAGGACTAAAATGGGAATAGAGAAGGGAGCAAAATGAGCTGTTAAAAATCAGCTGGTTAATAGGTGGTAACAAATGAGGCTTTAGTGAAAATTCTATTGAGTCTCAATAAACAAAAGGAGTAGGGAATACAATTACAGGTGAATTATAGTAAAGACAATTGAAAATTAGGCCTCTTTGGACAAAGAATAATAAAAAGCCACAGATGTGCCTGTTTTCTTTTGGTGGAGGGTGTTTGTTGGGTTTTGTTGAACTCATGCAGGTTTCTTGCAGAACTCCCATGGGAATGATGAATCAGAAGGAGCTTTTTCATTTCCTTTTTATGATTCAGAAGAATAACTGAAACATGAAGCTTTCTCTAGGTTTAGTTTTGTGGAAGGTGTGTGTGGTTCAAGAAAACTGGTTCCTATCACTAAAAGACCTGTCTGGCTGGGGAGTCTCCAAAAGCTCTTGAGTAACTTTGGGCAGTAAATTGTTGGAATCTTGATGCAGTTATTAAAAAAGAAGTCATAGCAAGAAGTAGAAGCAATATTTAAACCAACAACCTGCCATCAAGGCTCTCTCAAAGATGAGAGTAGATGCCTCTCACCAAGTGTTGACTTTGTTTCACCAGATCCTGTCTCTGTTATCTCACTGTATTACAGAAATCCTGACTCTTTCTCACTCTCAGGGTTGTGGTTTCACAATCAATTTGAAGTGATCTAAGACTGTGCTGCCTCCAAAATGTTTGTCTGGCTCTTCCCTCTGCCCTGCTGCCTCTCTATTTCTACTTTTCCCCTTTTCTCAGCACTAGATATTATATAGGTTACTGATATGATTAAATACCTTCAAACTACCTCATAGAAGTGGCTGAAAGTATTAAAGTTGAAAAGAAATCCTTAATTATCTTGGTAGAGTTACTTATTCTGAAAACAATTATTTTTTTTCCATGGGGGCTTTGGAGTTTTATGGAGCTACTCTTCTTAACTTTTAATTTTGGCCCTCTTCTTTCACTTTATGTATGGGCACCTTAATGATGTGGTCAGGCAGTACAGTGATTAATGGGTGCTACTGAGATGACACATTAAGCTTGTAAACTCCAGTCTGAGAGATTTTCTTATTCCATATTTATAAAGTTCTGTTTGAGGATAGTAATGGGAAAATAAGCAGTTGTATTTGAAGCATGTATCCCAAAGCATCTTGATGTGTTTATGTGCAGTGCAGGATTCAAAGGAAATACCTTTATATCCACCCAGGGGTGGCAGACAAGGAAGGAACAAAATAATACATTCAGATACCATGTCCTGTGTCAGATTTATCTGTAGGGGATAACAAGGTCGTTTTATAAACTCACCAGCTGAGGTATTTTAAAGAGAAAGAATCAGAATGAAAAGGTCCCATTGCACAGTGGTAAATCAGACATTTGGCCAAAGTGGAAACCCGGTTCAAAGGCAGAGTGAAGAAACAGGGATGTGCCAGGATTGACTGGACAAGGAGCCAGGCTAAGGAACAGAATGTGTGCAGTAGGAGGGGCAGGGGTAAGGGAGGAGACCATTCACCAATGCCCTGAGTTCCACATAATTACTTGACTTAAAATATTCCCCTTTCCCCACACCTCTCCTTTTAAGCAGTAGTGGCAGAGCTGTTTTTTCCATGGCAACTTCAGTCTTGCCTCAGAAAGTATTGGTTTTCTTCTTGAATTCCTTTTTATTGTCTACACAGATTTAAGATGGAGTTTTGCTCTGCCACAGTTTTTTTGGATCTTAAAAGGTCTGGGCAGTTCCCCACTTTTTCACAGTCCACTTGGACTTGCCACCTGGCCCTGTTAGTGCTTTCTTTGTGCCAGCTCTTCCCACTGGGACAGAGGCTGCAGGATGACAAGCACTCGTTTTTGGGATGCTGGTCATTTCAGGAGTGGAAGAAGAACCCATTACTCATGCAGTAAATAGGTATTTTTAGAGGTCAGGTAGAAATAAAAACTCTTTTCTTCCTCCTGTACTTCCTCCTATACCCCAGCAGCAGTAAATTCTCCAGTCCCACCTGTGTCATTCTCCAGGGATGAAAAAGGACATTTGGGATTTTGTAATGACATCATGTTGCACTGGCTATGACCACTACAACAGAGGAAAATTCTGTATTTACTGATTGCATTGTGCACTTCCCAGATCTGCAGAGAGTTGTTGGCATGGAGATGTGTCACTGTCAGGCTTTACTTTTGCTGCTAATTAGAATTTGTGTGTGCTTAAGTGCACAGAGACATTTTTAATTTTGAAAACTGAATGCAGTCTTAGTATGGGAGAGTTGTGCTCCTGATGTTATGACTGTGGCAGAATTTGCTGTGTTTGTTCCAAACCCTAAACTCTGGATGGGTTCCTCTACAATTCCTCCACCAAGCTTCTGTACAAGTTTCCAGATAAAATATGGGTTTGTGCTGAAAAATGGCAAGAAAACAGTGCCACACTAAACACAAAGGACTTGCAGATCTGGGTATGATCATTTGGAAAGAAAACGTGCGAATATTAGCCCATCTAAATTAACTAGGCTTTGGGAAGGAAAAATAAGTGTTTCCTGTTTACAGGTTTTGCAGAGTAGGTTTGTGGATCAGTCATGTAGCTGATTCATAAGGGGAAAGTCAGTAAGAGCATCTTTTGCCTCGTTCTATTCAGTGATGCAACAACAATTTTTCTTTCTTCATCCAAAGCAAACATGTCTGAAAAAACGGTATGGAAAATTACTTTTTTTAAAAATTTCCCTTTGCTAAACAAGTACACTTTAAATCTGTGTAAAAGTGACCTGGGTACGTTCATAAAATTATATAATCCGTAAACATTTTGCTACTGTTGTCTCTCCAAGGTAACACTTTGTTCTTCCTTTTCCTCTGCTATTAACTTTGACCTGGTAGTACACAGTGCCTTGCGGCTGAGCAGCCACACCTTGGTGACACTGCAGTCACTGCATCCCCGCTGCATCCATGTTCAATCAACTCTGGAAAAGCTCCTGCTGCCTATTTTTGTAACTGATGGGACAGAGCAGGCAGGTTCCTGGGGTGGCAGGAACAGGGAGAAGCCCACAGTCGTTTAGAGGTGAGGTTTGGAGCACTTGGAGAAGCTCAGCGTGGCCCCGTCAGGAGCAGCGCGCTGGGAGCAGCTCTGGGAGTTCATGAACCCAAAAGCTCCCAGCTCAGTCAGCCTAAGGAGCCTGGAATGTGGTGATATCATGGGCAGCCCTGCCAAGTGACTAACAGGAGTAACTTTCTGTTGTCTGGTGAATCTTGTTTGCAGAAATCCCTCCACACTTCATGCCACGGCCTTTAGATGTTTTCAGAGAGCTCTGGGGGTTTCATTTGGAGGACTCCAAGTGCTCCCACCCTGGGATGTTTTCCTAAGGTCTCACTTGGTATCCTTGATTTGCTGCCCTCCATTGCCTGTAATTTTCGGCCTGGCTTTTATGAAAGATCTGGAAGTAGAGGGGAAACAAATCTGACAACTTTCAGTAGTATCATAATTGAGGTATAATCTTCAATGTGGCATTCTTTTTTATAAATACCACTTTTTAATTACCACTAAAGATGTATCTCTTACCTCTGGACTGTTTCAGTGTGTGAGGCAATCTGTGTTTCTTGGTGAACTTCTTAGAGTTTTACTGCTTTCTCCTGGCAAGTGACCATGTATGCCACAGTCAGTAATGTTGGTAAGCTTTGTAAAAGAAAATTAGACTGTCATTTTAAGTGTAGCACAAATTCTTTAATGTTACATCTTTCTACTGCATTCCCCAAATGTATTTAAAAATCTACAGTTTTTAAAAATCATTTCAGTCATGCTGATGCTTTCTTTCCCTTTTGCAGCAGCTGTCATTTGATATTGTTAAAGTCCCTTGTTCTTTTCACTTTAACCACCAAGTTCCTATGAGATGGGGTAGAAGAACACAGCCTTTCCTGGGTGATGTCTTGGAGAAAGAGCAGCTGAAATGCTTCTCCTGGGCCTGAGTTCATAGTGAGATGGTCAGGTATGTCTGACACACATGGGAGAAAGAACAACTGGAAGTCACAGAAATAAATATTCCTGCAATATTTCCATCCTAGCCCAGACCAAATGCCCTTTCACTTTGAGTCTCATTCTTGGTTGTGATGATATTCTAAATTTAATGACTATTTTCACTGAGTTAAAATCTTTCAAAGTAGGAAAGAAAGCCTTTTAAATACAAATACTCCAGGCCATCAGAACCTGTGCATTTCATTGCTATTCATTGTAAGAAATGGCAAATTTCTTTTGGAAAAAAGCTCCCACTTGCAAATAAAATACTCTCGCACTGACTTGGATGGTAAAAATTTTCTTCTTTATTTGCCACAGATGTTGTTAAATTTTAGCCAACTTGGAATTTTATGGACAGCAAAAAGCTTTATTTTTCTTTTCTTTTCTTTTTTTCTTTTTTTTTTTTTTTTTTCTAACTGGTACTAGTTAAATCAACCCTGGCAAAGATAAAGCCAAACTTTGACACACAAGCTTGGAATGAACACATTCAGTCCCTTCTCATGCAAAACCCACCAGAAACCCCAAAAGGGTTATTTTTAGCTTTTGTTTTCTCCCAGGATAGATAAATGGAATCAGCTGTGACAGAGACATGATTCACCAGCATGAAAAAGAGACTGATATAATCCAGAACAAACAAACAAAAGCAGAAAGGGGTTTCAGGGAAAAGGGAGAGATGGGTTTATTTTTAGTTTGAGTCCATAGGTTTTGCAGAGATAGGATTCCTCTTTCTCCCACCTCTGCCCTGAAATTCCAACAACTTTTAGGCTAATAAGCAATAGGCAGGAACAATCTCTGATCATGCAAGTATAAGTATGAAACATAGCAGAAACTTTATTATTTCTTTCTTTTAACCTTTGCAAATATGAATTAAGAGACATCCAGTTTTTAAAGGTGTTTTAAAGGTATCTGATTTAATATTGTCTAATATGACTGCAGAAAATTGTCTTCTTCTTTGCATCAGCAAGCAAAATGTTATAGCTTGGCTGTCTTTCTAGGGACAGACACCTGTGTTTCTTGAAAGGCACAAAGGACATTGGGCTGCTGACCAATTCCATCACTGATTTTTTTCTGTATCCTAAGGATGTACAGCTTTGATGCATTTTTAGTTTAGTACAGATGGCTGGTATCAAAACCAGAGGTATTGCAGAAGTCTAGAAGCAGAAGCTATTAGAAAACAATGTGCAGTGTTAACTTCTCTTTAAAGCACAAATCCCTCCAGCTCCCACATTTCACCAGACATCCAACCACTGTCACCACCAGCCTGTGTTTGCTGCAGTTCAGTGAGTCTGTGTGGAAGCTCAAATTGTTGCTTTGGTTTGAATTCCCAGTGTGTGTGTGTGTATTTCTCACTCATGTGGTTTTTTCCCTGGGCATAGGATTTTCCTTGAGTTATGGTGGGATGGGTTTCAAGTGATCTCAAGCACATTAAGGTGTTTGCATGCAGCTTTGCAGAATATATTGTGTGTCTGATGATCTGCAAAGCTTTCCTGGTCAGGTTTGCATGTAAATTCTGAATCTGCTGCCTTTGTGTGGAAGCAGAGTGTTCCCAGTGTCCCCAGGAGTGCTCTCTGAGGAGAGGGACACAGCTGTGGGAACAGGAGAGACTTCCACAGAGAGTTTGTGGAGGGGACAATTTGACTCCGTGGCCCCACAAAGGTAACAAATAATTCTAGGCATGACTTCCTTGCATTTTCTCCAGAAAGAGGAGAGTGAACTTCCCTGCAGAAATGTTCAGGAGCTGGCCACGAGTCTGTTAATAATGCAGGGAGCCAAACAATCTGTGAAGTAAATTAAGCTCTATATGTAGCCATCACAGAAACCATAGGCATTGGAAGGCTTTAGAATAAGTAGCGTTCCAATCAAAGGAGAATCCTCCTCCCTAAAGACTTTATTGTTAGAATGTGACCCCATTTTCCTGACAGGCTTTATGCAGTGATTGTGGGCTTTGTTATTTACTGTAAACCTGTCAGCACTGTGGTGCCCCCTGAACAGGAGGTACTGCTTTGGTGAGAGTTTACCTGTGTGTGTGTCAGGAGTCTGTGGGTGGCAAGTGCAGCATCTGCACATTTATGTTGCTTGATCCCTGCAGTAAATTTACAGTTTGTTTTTGCTTCAGTAGGTGACACTCAAGTTCACTTTATAAACAAAAAAGGGAACAAAATGTGAAGTTTCTTGTGGGAATTGGAGTGTTGCGTGCAGAACTCTATTTATGGTTTCTTGCTGGTGGCAGATAAGCATAGAAAAGCTTCTTGTATTCACCTATGCATTCATCTTACCTCTTCAAATTATCTGGTTGTGAGCATTTTCTCCTTCAAGCTCAAGTGTGAATTTTGGGAAAAAAAAAGCTTTAGAAACTTGAGGATTTTCATAGTGAGGCTCTTTTCAGTGAGTGTGTAGATAGGGGAAAGAGGTGTAAGTAGGATGGTGGGTGTGTCTGGGAAGGGTGCAAGCACAGTCTTTCTTATGTCATAAAACTGGGTGTATGTACTAAATATGAGCAATTTACTGATCTGTTACCCTCGCTCAGTATTGGTAGGGTTTACATATCACAGAGTAGGAAAAGAGAAAATGTTTGGGAGTCCCTTCCAGCTCACGGTATTCTGTCATTCCCTGTTTCATGATTCATGATGTGGCTGAAGGATATTGGTTTTCTTGGGATGGTTCTTATGGGAGGAAAATTTTGTACTGAGGCTATTTCTTTCTCTCTCCTTCCATACTTCGTCACAAAATTGTGTTTTAGCAAACTCATGTAACTTGATGGGGGTGTTAATATCCACAGTCCCCTACTTTATTTCCTCTCCATTCCTTGCAACTTGATTGTTGCATTTTATTTAAAATTTGGCACCAAAATGTTTTTTTACCAGAGGATGGCCGTACCCTTTGGCCAAAAGCCTATTGACAAAAATGAGCTGTTTCATTTATAAATATGCATGTTTTGACTTAATGTCAAAGCAGTATAAAAGCACACTGAATATGTCTTACAATCTCATCCATTTTGCTTAATGCTGTCCATTAAATACTATTTTTTGACAGGGTGAGCATGTAAAAGTTTTATTCTCACTGCTATTGAAATTTAAAAACATAGAAAAGGCCTACTACAGAATGTCACAGTTCTTGCAAGATAACAAATACCAGATGAGTTTCCATCCTGCTCAGCAAAATAAAATGGATCAAGTTTAAGGCAGAATTTAAGGCATAAAGTAGATCATAAGTTGTTATATAATGGTCCTAGTAATTAAGCATTGGGATTATTCTTTTTTAAACCCATGAATGACAATCATTTGAAATGCCTGTGATAATATTTCATTAAAAATCTATGAAGGCAGTGATACTAAAAGGGTTTTATTTCTCCATTGATCATATCAGTGAAAACCTCTTGTTGGTAAAAGCCTTTCTATCATGTAGATCATGTCTGCTGCCACAAATCAGAGAGACTTTTCTGAAATAAGAAGACAAAATAAACACAGGAAATTGCTGTTTTTCCAAGAAAGCTTTAAAAAGAAGCTGCATTATGTCACTTCAGAAACTGCAAGTAAAATTAGCAGATTGGATGTGTTTGTTTTGGTGACTTTTCACTTCCTTCAATAATTCAAACAGTTATGCTGTTACTCAATAAACCAACTCATTTTGTACATTTTTGTACAGACTGATAAAAAGCCTCTAGCAGAAGAAAAAAGGAGTGGGGGAAGGGAAGGTTTTGACCCTAAAACATGTTTTCTATATTTCTGTGGGTCACTCTAGTGCAGTGACAGTGGCAGAGAAGTGTGCAAGAAAAACAAGACCCCAGTTTTCCTTTCTGTCTTGTTTCCAAAGGCCAGAGATGAGAATGTTTATCTTTGGAGTGAATGATACAGGTTTACCTGCACAAATGTTTAAAATCTCAGCATTTTTTCATGTAACAGATCACCTACAGAGGCCACTGCATTTCATATTTAAGGGGTGTCTCCACTGGAATGTTAACTTGTGTTTCCACCTTGTGTTTATTGCTAATGTGCCCTGCTCTATACAAGTAATAGGTGGGAATTCTCTTTGCCTGTCTAAATTTCGATCTGTTTTTCTTCTTCTCTTTTGTGCTATTTGGACATACAGATATGGCATTTCAAATTCAACAAACAATAAAAGCAACACAGGCCATGATGTAGAGTATTATCTTTTTATGGATCTGTTGCAGATAGCAAATACTGCTGTAAAACTGACTTGGAGCAGATAAAAGTTCCCCTGGCTAAACACAAGCTGGTTTTACTGCCTTGTTTTCTAAAGGGGAGTAGGGAAAAAGTCAGGTTAATTTTCTATTTGAAAAGTATTTCCTTTCCTGGTTAGAGAACAAAAAAAAAAAAAAAAAAGGACTCTCAGTTTCTGGGTTCTTTTCCTTAGTTTGACACCAATTTTTTGCTTAGCCTGGGCATGTGAAGAGTCAGGTGATGTCATTTCCATTACAGTCTGCTCTGTAAAGTGTTTTGAGATCTATTGGTGAAAAAAATCAGAAAAGCTGTGCAAAAAGCAAGTTGTTATTTCTGTTCACCTTGACCAGGTAGAATCACATCATAACCAGCTGCAAAGACTGTTCAGTGTGGTACTGCCAGGAAGTTTACAACCACTATTCTCATGAAACTCAAATGAAGAAATTAATTTTAGATAGTGGCTGTGATCTTATTTTTTTGGGTAGGGGTGGTTGCTTTTTTGTTTTGTTTTTTACCAATAGGTCTCAAAACACTTTACAGAAGAGACTGTTGATGCCATTCTATTTTGCTGGTGGAATCTGGTGCATAAAGAGGGGATGTGTGCTGTATAGTTCACCACTGGAAGGGAATGAAGTCCTCCAGGCCTTCCCAGCTCACAGAGACTGTGACACAGCTCCATATTCATTCTCCATGCCCAATTTTCTTTGTGTTCCTTTCTGGTTTTCTCCTCCTTTTTTTCCTTGCTGTGAGGAGACAGCCATTCAGCAGTGTATAAAAGAAAAAAAAAAATTGTAAGGCAGTTGCCTTCCTTTCTGGTTCTCCCAAGTGGTTCTGTATCTTTTCCTTCTGTGTGTAAATCAGTCTAAAACTGCTGCAATAAAAGTAACTGCACCTGTGCAATGTCATCTCTGCACCATCCTGGACTCCTTTAGTCCTAAATCATCCCAGTCATATTCCTGCCAGACAGGACCATACCAGCTCATGAAGAGCAACCTTTTTCTTTTCACGTGGCCCTTCAGATTCCTTGAGTAGCACTGTGGGAAATTCAAACAAAATTAATTTATAAAAACGGCCCCGTTGGCCGTTGAGGGCACTGCAGCGACATGGAATGCTGGCCTTTGCTGTGCACAGCATTTACTCCTTTTTGCCCTTTTGTTTTCTCTGCTGCAATCTGCCAATACTTCTACAAATACAGGCAGCACCAAACAGTGCTTTCAAATCCTGCTGGAGTCTTTGAAATCCCGCTGGAGCCCTGTGGTCTCCCTTTGCCCCTGTGCCAAAAGCCTGAGCCTCAGTTCAGCTGCACTGTGGCCATACCTGTTTTTCCTGTCTCCTCCAGTGGCAGCTGCAGCTGCAAGGCCAGCAAGAACCTGTCCCAGGCTGGATAGGGAAGAGAAGGTTTTGCCAAACTCCTTGCACTGCAGCAGCCTCCAAACTCTCCAGTGAAGTATTCTGGGTCCTGCTGTGTTTCCTCAGCCATAGAATGTGTGCTCACAAGTGGGATGAACTGGAAAAAGCTTTGCCTTTTCCAGGAGATCTATGGGATTTCATGGTATTGTGGTGGGTTTTTGGTGAGAATTGTGAAAAATCTCATATTCCTCAGCATAAGCTTCTCAGAAATTTGCAGTCAGAACAAGTGGCATCATGCAGTGAGACTGTCAGTGTGGGTGAATGCACACTGCTGCCAGCTTCCAGCACAGTGCTCTGTGTGTGTGAGGTGGGAAAACAGGCACCAGCAGCACCAGGAATATGTCCTGGATCTCCAGTAATGCCACAGGAGTCTCTGTACACCTGTGGACTGTCTCTTAGGAGTGATGTTTGAGATGGAGCTGTGATAAAACACACTCTGCTTGTAGTGTAGCATCGTGATGTCAGTTCTGAACTGTGACCCCAGTACTTGGTGCAGGTTATGCTCTGGGTGTGCTTTATCTCCATTTTTGTGGGAGGCATGAGGAATCCTATTTATAATCCCTGAGCCACGCTCAGCCTCAACACAGGCCAGGGTGCTCCGTGCAGAATTACTGCAGAGGAGTTGCTTCTTGTTGCGTGTTTGGTGATCCAAAAATCTGTCCCAGATTCTCAAGCAGCATAAATTAATACATCTCTATTAAGTTTGGGAGTGCTGCGTTAATTTGGAGCAGCTGGTCCAGCGTGTGAAGCAGTGACAGCTCATGCCCACAGCACTCTGAAGCTGCTTTGTACCTCACCCTTTGCAAACAAGTTGCTTCTGCCTATTCCCTCCTTGCTTTGCTCAAGGGAACAATATTTTAGAAATGTATGCCCTAAATGCAATTAATATGAGGATGATAAATACAGGAGAAAATCACCATGGTAAAAATGTAATTGAATTTGACTGGAGAATAACTGACCCACTTTCAATTTCTAGAGAGGTAGTCCCTGGTGTAAAATTGAGAAAGTAAATTAACCTTCTTATGTGTTTTCCATTTCCTCCAAAGTTTGAAAGTAGAATTGCTGGTGCAACTATAATGTCTTAATTATTGGTAATTTCTCAAAATAGTGCTTGGTGTGACTGCACATAATTTTGGAAACACTGTGATTTTACATTTTACAGAAATGGAAAATATTCTGGCGGTATATTATACTTTGCTACCAGGGTAATTTATACAAGGCATTAAAGTTTTTTGTAAGGATGAATGGTGGGACAGAGAGGCTAAGAACAGAATGATTATGTAGAAAGTCAACTACGAGAAAACATAGAAACACAAAAGAAGCAGCCCATTTAAGCAAAGACCACCACGCAGAACAACAAATATCCACACTGGCTGTTCTTTGAAATCAGATACTTAATGCCTTTTATGTCAACAGAAATCAAAGGGAAAACTGAAGCACCGAACTTGAAAGGTTAAGTTGCACATTGGTCATGGCATAGTCTGGTATAAGCTCCAAATGAACAAAAATGCGGAAAACTTTGCAAGCTTTGTTTCATTTTGATTCTTTTTTTTAAATGAAACACTTTCACTGAGGGGGATGGCATGAGCAGAGATTCTCAACGAGTTCAGGCTAAAACTTAATGCTTCCTTTTTCCTTCCTGATTTAATGTCAGAGAAACCAATCCCCCAGTGCTGGAGGACCAGGAAATATCCCCAGGCTGATGTGTAACTCTGGGAATAAAGAGGCACAGGTTTTGTTAAAGCTGGGAAGGGAAAAGCAGTGGGAGGCCTGGAGGGAGAGATGTGATCTCCTGGAATGGAGGCATTTGCCTTCCAGTACAGGCTGGTGCAGCCAGCATTGATCTGTATTGGCTCAAACTGCAAGCTTGGTTTTCTTGTTGAGAATAACAGAGATGGCACTCACCCTATCAGGTGCCATGTAGCAAATGACAGAACTCTAAATAGGAAAAAAACCCAGAAAAATGGATAGCTGATATCTGAAATTTGCTCTCTGTCAGGCTGTCTACACACCTTCTAGACAGAATTTGGAAAGTATATATATATTTCAGGGGGTGGGGAGTACCATGCTTTAATTTACAGTCAAAATTAATTATGTTGATGAAATTATGAAAAAGTTAAAAATGCAGATTTTTTTTAAAATGATTTACAATGCTATTAGAAGAATTAACATTTCACATTCTAAATTATTTTAATTTCTTAAAACTATTACTCTCTGTCCACATAGAGAAACTGTGTCTTCATATGTTTCATTCCTGCCTAAAACAGACATGGGTAAAAAAATTGTTTTCTTTCAGCAATGTATCTATGTGGCTAATTTGCCTGCCTGTTTTGTTGGCAGTGAAATTCTGTGCTGTAAGCATTCAGTTGTTAAAAAAAAGATACATGCATGCAGGCACCATAAGGTGGGGAGTTAGAAATTGCTTTAGTTTTTCCTAAGCTATCATTAAAAATCATCAATGCAGAAAAATAGAGTGTGCTTGATAACCAAAAAAGGTTTTGTAAGTGCATGTGGTTATTGATGCACACATGTGACTGCAAGCATTTAAAACTTAATAATGTTTTAAAATATAACTTTTTTTGTGAAAAGAACCTAAACAATACTTTTGTGCCAGAATTAAGGTATCAATTTCAATATTTGTGTTGAATCAGATCGTTTGTCAGCTCTGTTGTTATTGACAAGAGAATCAGCACAGGACCCACTTTTCTGGACACACAGCATCAGCCTGAAAGTATTAAATAACATCTGGCAGTGACCTGCACTTTGTAAACCATATTTTTGAAATCAGCTTAGCATGTTTTGTCTAAACAAACCAAGAAATTCAGATGCAGAGGAAAGAAAAGCATTCCAGCTGCAGATAAAAATAATTGCTGAAGCATGCTATCAGGAGACACCAAGTAGTTGCAGAAGTGTGATTGAGTGGAGGCAGCAAGTATTTTGTATTTTAACTGCAAAACAGGACACCAGAAAAGAAAACAGAAGGTCTTTAATATGGTACTATCATTAAAAAAGGTTCGGCTAAGGCAGTATATTGTACACAGAGAAGTGCTATGTTTGTTAGAATGTGTATGGAGGGAACTGAGAATAATTAGACTTATAATAGGAGTTTTTGGCTCTGGTTGTGCACTGTTTCAAAGCCTCAACTGTTCTTGAATCCTTAATAAGTTAAGGAATGAGTACAGCAGAGGAGAGAGAAGGCAGAATCTGTTGGAGCAGCTTGCCCACGCCAGTTTGCCAAAATCTAAATAGCCCTTAGAAAAAAAGGCTTATTTTTTGCTGATGACATCATTCCTGCCACTGTCAAAGTGTGACAAGTCTTGGCTTGCCTAAAGAAGAAGAAAAAAAACCTTTCTAAAATTGGCACTGCACAGATTTAAAACATATACAAGAACTACTATAAACGTGAGATATTTATACTCTCTTCCCATGCCAAAAATTTTCATTCACAGATAGCACTTTCTCTCAAGCATTTTGACTTTGTAAATAAATGCATTTTAGATATCCAGTTTGTTCTTTGTGATTTCATTATGGCTGCCCTAGCTTGAACATAGGGCTGTTTTGATACCAATGCCCACAAACTGCCTTTTTTCTATTGTAGTTAATTTTAAGGTCACTGGAAACATCTGTATAAAGTCAGGAAAACCACAGGTATTCCTGGAGCTGATCTTTATGCGTGATTTCCACAGTACCATACTAATCTTATCTCTATTTTTTTTTCCTTCTGATTTCTTATTCCTTCTGAGCTGAAGAAATATGGGGAGGATGCTCTATGAATGTGTTTTTCCACACTCATATGATTTCCCATTTTCAGCATCGTCCCCAGCTGTGAATTGTACAATGAATAATTAATGTTGAATGGAGACCTTGAACCTCATAAAGCTGATTAGTAAGACAATGCATCTGGGAGAGCAACTTTAAGACTGTGCTTGTAAAAGAATATCAAAACAGCTTAACACAGTAGGGAAAAGCCCCCTGGAGCCCTTTTAAAACCAATTGCCTACAAACACTTCTAAAAAGAACAACTCCTTAGTGGGGGGAAAAAAACCCATGTGTAAAAATCCTATGAAGTTCAGAAAATAAACCAGCTTTTATACTTAATTGTAGCAGAGATATTTGCAGTTAAACACTGCATAACATTAGAGAGAGGGTACAGTCAGCCAGAATAGAGCATTTTTGTCTTTTCTAGTTCAGATTGTTACGGCACAGTTGTTTTCTAGTTCACTGGATCCTAAACTCATTCATAAACAAGGACAGTTCTGGCCTTCCCTGATACTTCAAAGCAGAAAATATCTGCCCCCGTTGCCTGTTGCAGAGGCTGTTGGCAAACTGCTTATAAACCCAGGAAATGGTTATTTCTGCATGCTGGTAAAGCTGAGGATGATGGAGATTTCAGAAGGAATTAATGCTTTTGTTTTTCCTGAAAAAGAGTGAATGTGTAATTTTGAGAAATTGGATCTTTGTTTTTATTTTTGTTCAATGACATTTGCCATTTGTTAGAGAGCAGACAGGAGACATTGGGTTTATTATGGAAACGTGGCACGGTCCAGTTGTGCCTTAACTCAGGCAGATTTCTTCATTTTTCTTTTCTAGCCCATTTTATAAGCCCTAAATCTGGAATACCAAATTCATATATTAAGTTTGTTTTTCTTCACAGCTTATTTAATCTGTTAATACTTAAAAGAATTCAGTAGTTCTTTTTGTTAAATGATTTGATCTAGTTCAAGAACTAAATTTCAGTTAACTGTAGAAAGAGTCTTCTGATTTATTTTTTTTCCCCTTCCAGTTGCTTCACAATCCTTTTGGACATTTTATTCCAATTTTGGGGGATTCGAAACCAAAAATCTTTCAAAAGTCCATGGTTTGGAAAACATGTGCTCCTCAGGCTTAGCTTCTAATCAATCACCACTGCTCTCTTAGAAAACTGAATAAAAAGCTTTTACACCTTCATCACAACCTAAAATATGCCCAGATTTGGGCTGAATTTAGCAAGTAGTTTGTCAGAGATGAGGATTCATTCCATGGCATCACTTAAAATTTGTAATATTCGTGTCTTCATTTTAAAAACCACTACCAAAATAGTTAATCTGAAAATGATGGAAAATTTAGATCAATGTAATTTAAATTTTTTTTACACTAGAGTGTAACACAGTTTAGTGTTGAATCCCTTTCAGGTAGACTTCCCTATTTTTACTGAATTGGTCCCATTATGTAGGTAAAAGCAGGTCATGTTCCCTAAAACCAGAGGAGTCCAACACTGCCGATCTAACAAGTTTTAAAAATCTTGCTACAATTTTAAAACACGGCAAGTAATTTTATCAGAATAGGGGAACTCGCAGTGGTTCAATTTAATGTGCTTATTAGTCACATACAGCTATACTTTATAAAATAACAGTTTGCTGAAGCTACTATGGGTTATCCACAAAGGGAGTGAGTGATTTTTTTTTTTCCGTGTTAGTTTATTTTCTACAAACAGATTAAGATAAAATGCTTTTTAAATACAAAGTGCAAATTATCATACATCTGTTGTGAAACTGAATTTTGAAAGTTATTTAACTCATAGGGTGTTACCAGGTTTTTAACTTCCTGGGCAACGCCATTCAGTGTTTTTAAGGAGTCTCTGAAACACATGAAGGTTCAGTTTACCAAATATTTGAACATAAAGGATATTAAATTACATTAAAGTGTTTTATTTTAATTATGAGCAGAGGAATCTATAGAAGGATTCAGAAGGAATTCTGTTCCCTGAAATAAATAATTTGTCTTAGTAGTGTGGAAGTAGAAATGACCCTGAGAATTGGGAAAGTTGTGCCTAAGCAGTTTTTTCACCCTCTTTGCTTTCTGTGGCCCAACAGAGGGAGTGCAGGGTGTATCACATACATTATCTGTATTTTTGACCCCTGGCAGCCCCCCCAGATCAAATCTGTTGTATGCTGAGGAGGAGAGAAGGACATGGGGAATAGGTGAAAGGGTGAAACGCCCCTGTGCTGCTCTGATTTTGTTGTAAGGTTTGAGTGAACTTTAGAGAGGACTGGTGGCCCTCTCTTACCCCACGTAGCTGAGTTTATTCTGCCTGAATGTCAACCAGCTCAACTGCACCCCCTTTTTTACTGTGTTGCTTTTTGGTGTCTTTCCCCTGCCCCCAAATACAGCCAAGAATAACTTGAGGCTGAATTCAGGACTGCTTTTAAACGTTTTCAAAACATTACAGGAATGTATCTGATGTTTTTTCATTCTAGATGCAAATTTTTTTTTTTTTTCTTTTTTTTTTCTTTTTTTTTTTTTTGGGAAGTACTTAGCAAAGCTAACAACTGCCTGAAAGCAGCAAAGTGCTGGTGGTGGAACTGAAGAGAGCAAAGGTTCTGAGCCCAAACCCAAGAAACCCAAGATGCTGGGCTGCAGGAGAGGCTGCCTGGCAGCTCTTTGGGTTCAGGCCTCTCAGCTTCCAGAGGGGCTCTTTGTGCCAATGTAGGCAAGTTTTGTTCCACTTGTATTGATGAAAAATCTTACTAATATCAGAGAACTTTTAACTTTTACTGTCCTGAATTTTCTGTGTATGTATCAGTACTCTTCAGCTCCATTTGCTTATTAGTTGATTCCTTTTCTGACGTGATGACATTATATGCATGTGTGAGAATGGGCAACAGTTTCACCTTGTTATTTAATGGGTGACAATGTATGTTATTTTATTTTCATTTTTACACTATCATTTAAAATAAAACAGAATTATACAGCTGAGATTTAATTAATGAGAAAATGTTCACTTGTTTATAGTTTTATAGAATAAGTACAAAGGGGTGACTCAGAAGGCTTTATCATGGAGCTACAGGAAGGAGCTTGGTTACAGTGGAGATGATTTGCCAAGTAGATGTATTATATACTGATGAATGCAAAGATAAAAATGCTCTTCTTTGCCCAGAGGTAATGAAATGGACTTTGAGATTAATATCATTCTGACAAGGGAAATATTCAGTGTATTCCTCTGCTGAATGTCCCAGTCTTCCCTCTCAGCAATGCAAAGTGCAGAGGTGACAGAGAAGTATCCAGGCAATGGGAGGTACTGAAACTACAGAGCAGCTTTTGTACTCCAAATAAAAATAAAAGTGGGCTCTTTTCACAGCCCAGCCTGATGTATATGCTGGCAAAATAAATCAAGTTCTGGCCAGCTACAGATAGTTGGAATACTTTCCAGAGAACTCCATTTACCAGGAGTCCTGTAACTATCCAGACTATCAAAAGAGGGGTTCCCTATTCAACTGCATGTGACATGGGAAGCAAATTAATTTGTGGTGTTATTGACAAAGGTTATCTGACACAATACCACTCTGTATTGCTGCAAAAATTACCGCCCACTAAGTGAAAAATGTTGGAAGAGATTGGCGAGGAATGTCTTGTGAGTATGAATGAACTTAACATGTGCCAGCCACGAGTAGGTGGAATGTGCCACTTAACAAATTATTCTATTTTTAGCACCCGAACCTTCTTCATGTGGCTCCAGTCAGGAGAGGAGCCTGGTGTGTGTGTGAGTGAGTGAGTGAGGAGGCCAAAGGGAGCTGCCAGCCATGGCCTTTCCCTCGGCTCCCCGTGCCCTGCCTTTGCAGGGGGAAGGATCCTGCAGCAGCTGGCGGCACGGGGCCGGCCCCTGGCTGTAGCCATGGTGTGGAATTTCCCCGTGTTCAGGATATTTAGACAGCAGCACACTTACAAATGTGTTGTAAAATTGGACGCCTGCCGGGGGAGGCTTGGGCCTCCTGGTTTACTTACTAAGCCCATGTTTCAATGGAGAAGCAAATTTGATTTTTCTCCCCCCTCCCTCACTTCTTCTTTCTCTTTTCCCTCCTCCCCCAGCCCTCCTTTGCTAAAGAGGCATCAGTGACTGGTGAGAAGAACTGACCAACTTGACCTCCTCTCCCACTGGTGGTCATGAGAATAATACAGGAGGAGGTCAGAGGTCAGCTTTTGAATACTCTTAGGAGCTAATTTATTACAAGGAGGGAGTTTCACATTGGCTGAATTATTTTCTTGAAGAGAAGACCACACTTGAGTTTGTTTATGCCTTGTGTTCATTGGGAGTTCTCTTTAGGAGCCTTTCTATGCACCTGTGCAGAGCACAATGAGAGCCCTTTTCTGCAGGGCGGAATAAGCGACAGCCAGCGGGAAAATGGGCTGGCCTGGAGCAGAACCTGCAGTTATTTGATTACAGAATGGAGTCCGGAGGGCCCTTCCTTTGTAATTCCCTCTCCCCACCCCCTTCTTTTGCCCTTACCCTGCTGCTGGGTGTTTTTTGGCTGGTGGAACATGGGGAAGCTGGAGTGGGGGAGGAGAGAAGGAAGAAGAGCGTGTTTGCAGAGACATCATGCTGAGAAATAAAGGCACAAACCCTTCGGGAAATCAGGATCTGGCTTTCCTGGTGTCAGTGACAGTAAGAGCTGTCATTCTCTCAGTGCTTCCATTTGCTGTTGGGATACAAAAAAAATTATATATTCTGCTTGCAATTCTAGTTGCCTGAGCTGCCTAGCTGGTTGGGATACCTTATGAGTTATGAGTTTGGAAGTTATTTGCCAAGATTTAAGTGTCCTGGCTACAATTAATCTCTCTGCTGCTCGGCTACAGCCCAGCAACCTCTTCTCTGTCATCCCTCTTAGTTTTGTACAGTACCTGGTGATATCTCAAGCATCACTTACCCTCAGACAGGGCAGCTGTTCCTGCATATTCTACTGAGACTCCCATTATCCAGAAAATCTTGACCTATTGCAGTGATTTTTCTTTTTACAAAACAACCTCCAGCCTTTGTTTGCAGTTTTAAGGTCTGTTGTGTGTTAGGAGGTGCTGTACCTTAAGCTCTCTGTGCACTGAAACCTGTAAGTTTGCATGAATGTTCTACTGATTTAAATTTGTCCAGATTGTTGGGGGAAAACTCTGAAAGCCAAATTCATGTAAACAAAGCAACTTTCTTTTGAACACAGTGGGATTAGGAGGCTGAGCTTTCTCAGCACTGGAACTTGGGTTTGTTGGGGGAGTTTTACATATTCCACATTTTCAAGCACCAGGACTAGGTAAAGCTCAAGCTTTAAATGTGCTCATTAGCTTTGTCTGAGAAGGCAAGAGGTTGGAGCCACTCTGGGGGGCTTGAGAAGGAATTATGTAGTTCCCAGAGCTGAAGTCAAATGTAAGGAAAACAGACTTTTCTGCCTACAAGATTTCTCCCTGCTTCTGCAGCTGGTATTTTGTCTTAAATATCAAAACAATTTGCCTGTTACAATTTTGGAGGGAGATTTACAGCCATTTAGCAGATATTACTGGCAAACATTTATAGGTTATATGATAAAAAGCTTATCTCCACACAGACACAAGAGCAGACAGGGTTCTCTGCCTGAGCCCTCCCAAGGCTGTGACAGGGGAACATCAGCTCCATGGTCCATCAAGGTGAGAACACAGATTGAGGGGGTCACAGCCTGGGGTTTGGTGCTCATTTTGGGGTGCAGGCTTCTGGATTCAGCCTCTGAGGAGTTTAATATCACCTGAGGGAGTAGTGGATTGCACAGATGAGTTGGTGCCTGTCACTGACAATAGTAAAATATCTTCGTGTAGGCAGAACATTATCACAGTAGGAGTTGAGATGATAAAACCACCGGCCATAGTGATGAAACTGAAAGGAAATTAGTACATTTTAGCGTAGATCTGGAGGGAAGAGAAAAAACAAAACCCAGACATTTTTCCATGCTCTTTGAATGTGTGGAGTCAGTGATGAGTCCCAAGACTTCAGAAAACGAGCACCATCCTGGCAGAGGGGTGGACCCTGTGGCAGCCTGGTAACAGGAGGAGTCAGACACTCACACTCCACCAGAGCATCTGAGCAGCATCCCAAGCCAAGTGCTTTCCATGGTGGCTGCACTGCCCCGTGGAACAGAAAGACATCTGGGAAATGGCGCTGCTGTGCTCGGAGAGAGGCTGTAACTGAGCACTGCCCCACTCCTTCCACGCTGGGATGTCAGCCTGCTCCACGTTCCCCTGGTTTTGTCTGTCAAGTTATGGGATCTGGAGGCCAGGAGCTGCCATCTCTGCCACGTGCACTGTGTCCTCACCCCCCAGAGCAGTGTCAGTGCCGGCACCTGCCAGCTGAGGTTTCCATTCTGTGACGTTGGGGTGCTGCTGGTGGGCCGGGCCTGCGTTGTTGTTGTGGGCACACGAGCCTGTATTAAAGGTGTGCCTCTGCTTTATTCCACGCTTTCTCTGCTGGTTTCACCGTGCCAGGAGTTGACTTTTCTGTGCTTTACAGAAGAGCCTTGTTCAGAGGGGTTTTACTGATAAAACACAATCAGGGAAAGCAGAGCTGGGCCAACCTGTTGGCACTGAGCGAACGGGCTGGAGACGGTGTCCCTGTCACTGCTGCTGGGGGCTGGCATGGCCAGGGGCTTTCCAGGATAACTCCTCTGGCTTGGCTTGGGCTGAGTTTACCACATGCCAGACTTCTCCTGTTTACTTCCCAGAGGAAGGAGTTTCTACACCCACGGAGTTCAACAGCCAAAACAACACCATGTTAATAGTTTATGTTGAAATATCTATTTTGCTGAGTGAAGCAGAGCTTTCATTGCTGCTCACACCTGGTGGAGCCTCACCTCTTTCAGTGTGGTCATGTCTAGGAATAAAATGGTATCTGAAGTTTCAGCTGTTTCCTCAGAGAGTTGTCAGACAAGGATCTTACAGTTTTTTTCATTTTTGATCAGCAAGGGCATATATTTAAATGTGCTTCTTGCATTTGAATTTCTTAAGGATACAAAGAGCAGGCTCAGTAAACCAAAAGTTTTAAATTAAATTGGTTGCAGTTTATGCAAGTGTTTAATATATAAAAGCTCTGGTTCTATACAGAATTAAAGCTGGTTTTAAATTTAATTAACCATCAAATAATTACATACACAATCTCATGAGAATACTTGACTTTTTACCTATTCATGTGTAACAGCTCTCTGCTTTATTCCCTCCTGGGAAAGCTTTATTTCTTTTTCTACCCTTTCAAAATACAGGCACTTCAGCAACTTAGCTGAATTAAGTGATAATGAATATTTAATAAGGATAATGATCTGTGGAGTTTTCTTCTTTTATATGTTAGTGGTACTGAGAGTCTGTATGGATCACTCACAGCCTTTTTCTCTTTTCTTCTCTTTTCATTTACGTTGTATTCCACACAAGGAAATCTTGATTTCTAGGAACGAACTTACAGTTTATGACTGATAACTTCTTTTTGTGTTCCAGCATTATGATGTTTTGCTGAAACAGTGTGGTAGACAATAAAGTTCTTCATGCCTGTTCTACTTTGAAAAATCACATTTTCCTTTTTGATTTATAATAGCTTACCTATTTTTAGAATAGGCAGTCTGCCAGATTGAATGTTGGGAGCCATGAAGGTTAAGAAAAAATTTTATGATGGCTGAAAACTGTGTAAAAAGAGTAAACCCAGTGGTTTTATAGTGGATCATCTACCCTATATAACTAAAAAAGCTCTAATTTCCACTTATAACTGATATCCAGTAGCAATAATTAAATTATTCTTCCTGGAATTAGGTTCTGTTACAAATAAGTGATGTTACACCAGCTTGTTCTCAAACTAAGCATTCATAATATGTGACAACCTAGGGAAAGATAATTATTGATACATCTATTTATGTTGTTTTGGAATTTTTTAAAATTCTTGTCAAGTCTGCTTTCTGTAGGTTCATTAAAAAAAAAAAACAGTTTATTGAGCCATTGTTTTGTTCATTTACTAATTCTAAAACTTTTAGGAGAGAGGGCTCTGCATGAGCAAACACTTTGTAGGCATGCATAGAATCACCCACCCTGTAAAAAAAAAAAAAAATTTTACCCTACAGGAAAAAGATAAATTTCTGCAATAAAGAGTAAAGTGGAAAAGTTTCAAAATTTTGCTGGTATGCTGAAAATATCCCAGTTCTGGCAGGGCCAGCTGAAATTAAGGCTTTCAGTGGGTGAAGGCTGTTTGCAGGATCTCCTGCTGAGCCTGCTAAGACAGATATTGTGGGGTAATTTCTGGAGTTTTGCCAGTTGCAAACAGGGGGCCCCACCAAGCTTATTAAGGTAGGAATGAGGTTGGAATGCCACACTTTGCTACGCTCTGTTTTCCACTGTCCCTGCTCTGCTGACCACCAGCGTAAAAATAAATTAAGGGATTTTTTTTTTTTCACTATAATGTCTGCCATCCCTTATTACATGTTGTAATTTATAAATAGTTCATCTGATTAACTGTGATTTTATTTATTTTTCTTAGTACAAAATAGAATAATAAATATTTTCTCATTGACCTCCCTCCTTGTCTCTGCAAGTAGCAGGACAAGATGACACGCATCCATTTTACTTTGTTATGAAGCCACAAATCTTTATTGGCCTTTTGCTGATGTTGTTTAGGAGGATCAAAATAAAAATGCAGCTTTTACATAATATTTTAATGTTTTTAAGAATGTTTTCATTAAAAAGTCCTGTCAATCTAGCTCATTTGTGGTTCACAAAAGTGCTGTATCTCAGTTCCCAGGCCTCAGCTACCCATTGGGAGACTGAATTTCTTGTATGGTGGAAACTGTGGCTCAGGACAGGAACAGAGCTGTTGCCTTAAAATTGGGAAAAGTCCCTGCCTTGCCATAATACATGCTGAAAGTCAGGAATTCTGGAGTTTGGGTGTCCAATGAAGAGGTTTTCTAACGAGTGAATTTATTAAATCAATAACTTTACGGGTCTGAAGGAGACTCCTTGCAATGTGGCATAAAGCACGAGATGCAGAAGTTTGGAAAGGAGTGTTTTGGGTGGGTTTTTTTGTGGGGGGGGAGGGGGAGTGTTTGGAGGTTTTTTGTGCAGGTTGTTCATCTTGGAATAATTTAGCATTAAAATACTCTACTGTATGTTGCACACAGATGTGGTTTAACACACAAACTGAATAGCCTATTGCTCTTTTCTTCAAGGTTTCAGAGCTAGATTTTATAGTTTTTGGCAGTCTGTACCTAGAAGTCTCAAAATTTTTCTATAAGCAATATCTTGTGGCCATAAATTATCACAACCATTTTAAGTTTGTAAAAAGCCTACATAAATCTCCCTGTAAGCACAACAATAAAAAGTGCAAATGTGTTTAGTAATGTTTCTTGGGTCACCATTGCTCTGAGTTGCGTGTAACAGTACCCTAAAAACTACAACTGGAAGCCTATCTTATTACCTATTTGTTAACTCCCACCATAACATACTGCAGTAATAAAATCACTAAGCTGTGCTGTTTATTGCCCTTTTGATATGTGGCAACATAAGTGGACCACAGGCACTCTAAGATAAAACAGGAGGAGGCTGTTTTTCAATATTAATAGTGCAGATGTCAGATCTTTGCCTCCTTGGAGCCAACAAGCCAAGTTTGATTGTTGTGGGCTTTCTGGGTAGTTGACTTGGTGCAACCTCTGGGTTCCTTATTTACTGGTAGAGAGAGAGAATTGCTCAACACATGGCTGGCATCACTCTCAGGCATTCTGAGAGAACATTATCTAAATGACTGGGCTGTTATTGGAAACATCCCTGCAAGTTCAGCTGTGCTTTATGAACCCATAGGAAAACATGGTTCTTGCTTCAAAGAGGTTCATAATGAGGTTCAAAATAAGGCCCACCACATCAAAAGAGAGATACAGGACAGGAGGGAGGGAAGGATGGAGAGAACTGAGGTGCTTTTGTCCAGTGGGGCACAGCAGAATGAGGCCTTTAGCTCCTCACTGGTCTGAGCAGCTCAGTGTAAGGGTTTTAATTGTGGCTGTTCCAGCCAGTCCCCTTTCCCAAGAGTGTGCCCCAGTTTGCAGCAGGACTTGATCTGAATCCAAACCCTGCTCTGTTCCCTCAGCAGGGCTGTGACCCAGATCCACCAGCAGCTCAACAGCTGCAGAGCACCCGCTGCTGCTGAAGGAAGGGTCCAAAGCCAGTCTGGAAGGACAAAAGTTGGATAAGATTTCTGCTGTGCACCTGATCTGCTGCAGTTACGCTGTAAATAATTTCATAATGACCTGCCATGTGCATTTTTTCACCCAGTTCTCTAATTGCTCCATGAATTTACATAAATGTTGTTTTGTGAAGGTAATATCAAGGTTTACCCAAAGGATTCTTATTTTCCACATAGGCAGTGAAAAAGATGTCATATTTTGTTGTTCAGTGATGGCTGGTGCTGGTATCTCCTTGCCAGGTGATTGACAAGCTGTGCTACAGGAAAGAGTGAATCTTTAATATACCTTGGTTGTTAATAGTGATAAAAAATACATGAATTAGATTGACTTAAAGGGAAGGAAAACTCTGGAACACTGGAGAAGGTGCAGTGGAGCTGTTGGCTAGGAAAATGGGGGATTTCTTTTTTTTTTCTGAGCAGGGACTATTATTCTGTATGACTGTAGGAAACTGAGTTGCAAGTTTCCCCACTATAGTCAGCAGGGCAGGCAGCTGGACCTGGGTCTCTCATTATATACTCAGTAAATGACAAAGCAGGTCTGGTATTAAAGGAGTCCCATCCTCATTTTTATCAGAGAATTCTTCCTGAGCCTGAGACACTTCCCATATCACAGCTGCTGGGAACCTGCACTTTAGGGATTTTTGCTTTCAGTTCATGATGGTTTTACACAAAACCACTGAAAAAACGTATTTTTGGAAGCTCTGTTCCAGAGGTGATGCTAGGAGAGGATAGGCAGTGTATATATTTGCTATGAATACATCTCAGAGTAGAAAAGGCATCATCCAAAGCAGCTCAGGGAAACTTAATTTCCTCAGTCTCTGGAACTGGAGGCTGCACGTCCTGGAGTAAATGATGCAGTTAAAAAATAGGTGTAAAGTTGAGTTCAATGAGGCACAGATCAAAATTAGCCTGGCTCTCCACTTGTTCTGCTGACCACAGAATTTTTCTCTGTGCTCCCAACACCTTCATATTTCTTTTTCCTTGAATTTGGGAAAGTCCTGCATGCTCAAAGCCTCACATCGTCAGTGTCCCTTTCTGGCCAGCTCACACCTGAGCCTGTTCCTGTTGGATTTGCTGTGTTCTCACTGGCAGATGATCTTTCATCCCTGTCTGTGTGTCAATGCTTCTGAAACTGCAGTTGCTGCAATACTGTTTAGTAGAAGCAGGCCTGGACTAGGGTTGTCCCTACAGACAGCACAAAAAATTCCCACAAATCTTGTAAGAACACTTCACTGCCTGCTGAAATATTTTGCAAGCAATATACATTGCAGGTACTTTTCAGCTGTTCTAAAAATTTCTAATGTAGAAGGTCACTTGATGTAGATAATTGTCTTGCACAAAAATAAAATAAAATTGCCAAACCTTCTGACTACTACCAGCTCAGCTAACAGTGGTTCTCTCATGTAAATGGATTTGAAAAATGCTGTAGGAGTAAAAAACAGCCAGCAACTTGAATGGCAGCTTCTCTCTGTGTGCTGAAGTGAAAGCTCTGTCTGTCCTGTGGCTCTGTCCTGCCCAGATCAAGACTTGGCCATTCCATGTGAGAGTTTGAGGGTGAAATTCAGCCCTTGCCTTATCACAGTGCCCCAAACCCCCACCAGGTCCCTTTACAGGTGTCATTTTTTTGGCTAAGGAGAGAATTAAAACTCATCCTTCCATTCTCTCACCCCACGCCCTGACTGTGACTGACCTTTGTCACTCCCAAGTAAAGCAAGAAGATGATTCCCTACTTTCCACTACTCCTCAAAACAGAGAAAGAAAAGTCATGCCTGGGAGTGCTTGGCAAGAGTAAAATAGAGCTGGGAGTCTGTTTAAAGCAGAACTTTAAATCAATGTGCACTTCAAAAGATGCAGAGGGCGCTCAGACACCAAAGGAATAATCACTGCATTGAGCTGCTCTGCTTCAATCTGTGCCCTGTGACTCTGGAAAACCTCTTGTGTCCTATAGTTAAAATTACTAACCAAGTGATTACACCTTCAAGTGAACGGTGTCTCAAGGCTTGTTCATATTTTGGATGGTGTTTTTAGTCTTTTTAGGAGAATGAAAGCTACTCAAAGTGATATGTATTGTAATGTGCTTTCTTAAACTCTAGAAATGGCAATAATAGTTGAATTTTATTTTAAGGATGAAAGCCAGCAGACATTGCACACAAAAAATTCCCCTCTTTCTTAGGTATAATGTTTCTAAAATGATGACAGCATTATGCTTGGAAATGTAAGTTGTTTCTTTGAAAAAATATTTAAAGGTGCATAAGTTTGTGCATTTGGATACCTAAACCCAAAACTCAACTCTAGTATTAATATGCAGCCTAAGATTTCCTGACAACTGTCTGCACTATCAACATCCCCACGTAATAATCAAAACTGTCTCTTTTCTTCTCTTAAATTTAGGCTTCAAAACCTGGCTTGAGGAAAATAGAGGTATCTTGGCTTTCTTACTTTTTCTCTCATGTATATATTTAAGCCAGGTTTTCAGACATGATCAGCATCCAACACTATGAAATCTGCTTTTCTGTTCACTAGGCATGGAAGTGTAAGATTTAAGTTTTTCCACCTCCAGGTATCTGTGCTGAGTTTCTTTTTGTTGTTTGTCAGCTTTTTTGACAATTTGCCCTTGACTATGGCTGCATAATTAGAGTTGGTGTATGGAACAATACATCTCAGTGAAGAGACACTCTCCTTTTCATTTTTAAAAAATGTTTATAGTTCTGCAAAATTTTTTCATTTAGGTTGAAACTATCCATTTGTATTGCTGTGTGGAAGAAGTGTTTTCTCCAAAATCAAACCTGCTTATGCTTGTTTTTCTGGCTGAAAGAAGTATTTTTGGATATGGTGCCTATATAGAAAAGCACATACATAGTATATTGTAAGTTGTAGTGTAGTTGAAATGGGAAATAATGATGATGATACCAATACTAATTTGATCTCCACCCAGAGGATTGTGGAGTTTTTGAAGGGTCATAATCCCTAGTCATACATCTCAAGAAAATCTGTTTTGGTGTGACTGCATTACAGGGGTTTGATGAAAACAGTTTGTGCAGGCACACCGGCCTTTTTTATGCTTTTGCACTCTTTGATCTTCATCTTTGCAAGGATCACTCACCATTCCATGTGCACATGATCCTGTGCACATCAGAAAGCAGAGTTGGTTTCCATTTGTGTTGGTTGAGCTGACAGAGATGGTCTGCAAGGTGAGAGTTCCTGAGTTTGTGCTCTGCAGCCCATGGCTGTGTATTCTAGTTCCTAACAGTTTGTTCATAGTTTTTCCAGGAGCTGTAATAAGTTATTGCTTAAATGAATATTCCATATTTGTGGCATGTGAAAGCACGAGCAAAAGGCATTAACTCCAATCCAGCTCTCACGTGTCATGGTTGAGCTGCACCGATCACATTTTCATGGTTTCCCAAGGAGAGGAGGGTTATGAGATCATCCCCTGTGTCTCTGGTTTTGGCAGTCCCTCCTTTCCTCCCTCTCTTTCTCTCTTTGTCTTCACCAATAACTTTTGAACCCCCTGGCTGAGTTCAGTCTCATTTTCTAGAGCAGAAGTCTGAAATTTATTAAATTCCTTGAGGTGTAATGAGTACTGGCAGCCAGGTAGTGGAGAGACACTCCAAGGAGTTGTCCTGCATGGAAGCAAATGTGTAAAATGGAATCCTTGTTAGAGTGCAGATAATCAGCACAGGGGCAGCTCTAAACAAAGACATTGTTTCATGTGTCCTACTGTTTGCAGATATGTTTGGGTTTAGGCTGCTAAATGTTGTGCTTTGTGTCAGGATTAATCACAGAAGGGCTGCTGCACGGGAAATTTATGGGAATGTTTTGCAGTCAGACGTGAATTTATTTTCTTTAGTTGTTTGCACACTCGTGTGTGTGACAGCAGCCTCCTGGGGATGCAGACACACACACCTCCCTCATCAGCCTGGGGGGCTGGCCTTTCAGAGCTCAGCTCTCCACTGTCTCTGCTTCTGTTCCTGCCTATAGAAACGTGTGCTAACATTAAAAAGAGATGTTTGATACAAACCTGCGTAGTGCCTGCATTGCAAAACTGAAGCAGTTTGACTGTAAAAGCCTCTTGGAATGTGACTCTGGTAGTAAATGTTCCTGCAGTCCAAACTCATTCTCTGCAGATATTTTATGCTACGTTTTCCTCTTTTCTTGCTAATGGGTGGAAGGTTTGCCTCTTCTCCTGTGTAAGTTCCAGATAATGCTCAGGTGATTCTGTGATGGCAAGCACAGCTGTGGCACCTGGAGCTCTTTTCCCACTTGTGACTGTCCTGGGATTGCCGGAGTCAGTGGGTACATCCAGGCTGGCTCCACAGACACCTCTCACGCTGTCTGCAGTAGCCACGTGCCCAGAGTTTTGGAATTTCCTGCACCACAGACACCCAGAACTAGTAAGTATGGTGGCAGTACTTAAAGTAATAGAGGAGAAATTACAGACTTGAAATAGGACAAAGATTGGATGTGTTTACAAGGTTTTCAATGGCCCATGCTAAGGGTTACCTCCCAAGGCAGCATTCAACAGTAAAAACAACTGTATGTATTTATACACACCTGTGTATGTATATTTGTTACTTTTTTTTACTTTCATTAATGAGATGCGTAGAATACTCTCATTGTGACAGTCCAGTATTGATATTTCTCTTATGTTGTCTGTACATGACCAAACTGTAAAAAAAAAAAGGCCTGACTGTGTGGGGATGACTCACCAGCAGCTGATCTCAGCAGCTCTGCAGTCTGGGTTTTATCTTTAGAGTTCAAGGAGGATTTTTATGCACAGAGCTGTACTTCTTGATATTTAATATTTCAGGTCTCGTTCCCACTGGCAGTCTGGAGCAGACAGGGTCATGACTTGAGTTGTCCATGAAGTAAACAGAACACTGTTGATGCCATAAAGATAAGTCATATTCATTACAAAGACCACATTAAAGACACAAGCTTGAAGAGGCTTGTCTTTGGAAACCAGGACAGGCCAGATTGATAATTGTCTTTGTGATATCAATTCAGTCCCTGCACACATAAGCACAATGATTAGAGCTGGTTTATAATTGAGTAACAGATTTTATGTGCTTCAGAATTCGTTAAATAGTTTAGAATCCTGTAGAGACATATTTAATGAAATATCCTAGCAAAAATAAAAAAACCCCATCTATTTTCCTGACAAAGTGATACCCTGGGAAGACTGAAAAACCCACTGTTTCAGTTTCCTGCTTATTTCAAATTGGTAGCAATTAGGAATGCATTCTTTAATTGCCTGGCTGTGGTTTCAGGAATATATATGGAGTAGGTGCACAAGAAAGCTGTTTGCACATTGAACTTCTGCACTTGTCTCATTCAGGTGGGATTTGGTTACCTCAGTGTGAGTATCTGCAGTCATTTGAGACACCAAGGTATCCCACCTGGCTCCTGGCTGTCATTTCTGAGGCTGCAAGTCCCCAATCAATCTTTTCTCCTGCCTGAAGCCCTGTGCAAACATTTCAGATGTGGAATGGTGTCTCAGGCAGCTCCAGTGCTTACACACAAGCAGGTCACGTCACACCTGACTGCCCTTGCCAGCTGGAAAATGCTTTTAAAGTGGAGCTGTATGTACAGTAATGTTAATACACAGATTTTCTCACCTTAATGTTAATCCCAGTAAGAACAGCACTCGTGTGTCAGGTGTCAACATCTTTAGGTAGGCAGCACTGCCTGTTTTGTTACATAGAATGAGATATGTGCAGCAGGGAGAGCAAAACCCAGCCCCGAAATGTGTGTAAGGGGAGTTTGTGTCCCCAGGGAGGTGTGTGGGGAATAATGTGGGGCAGCACCCTGGGCAACAGAACAGTGGCAATGCTGACAGAAACTGCAGACCTGTCCTGCCTCTCTGTCCATCTGTGGGCAGGAACAGATGCTTAGAAGATTTTAATCAAAGCAGATGCAAAAGTCCTCCCTGGAATTCTGAATGCTTCAGGAATGTGTCCAGTTGCTCTGAAGTCACAGAGTCAGTTTTAAAATCATTATCCCATTTACTCACCCAATAACACTATCTACTTTGGAACCAGTAAATGGGCATCCCTGGCCTACTCAGGAACTTCTCAGGGGCTAGTGTAATATTCTTCACATTTCTGGTTTCATCTTTTGGTTTTGGACCTACACACAATTCATAATATTTTTCCCCAGAACTTTTCGTTTGCTATTTCTCAATTCACCATCAGACACAGGACTAGTCTAATTTTTCAGTGCTAAAAAAGAAAGCATTGTATTATATACAGAAATATACAGTGCTGAATATTAATACTTAATAGGGGACAAGTAAGAAAAATAATGTTTTCCCATTCAGCTGTCCCTTGGCTCCTTTTAGGTTTTGGGTTTTTTTTGGCAGGGAGCAAATCAGAAATATGTTTTGGTTTTTGTTTTTCTGAATACAGCAGCATTTCTCTGTATTAAGCAACTGGTCAGAACTTGTACAAGCACACTGACTCTTTTACACAGAGCATTTTACCCTTAATGCTTGAAGGTGCAAATCAGTTTGTTATATTTGACCTCACTGACAGTAAGAAGAAACAAAAAGGTATTAATTGAATATAATGCCTGAGCGTAATTAAATAATTTTATAGTCTCGAAGTTTAATTGGTTAAAACCACGATGTAAAATGTTGGGATATAATTGTATTTATTGGGTTATCTCTTCAGAGTTCCCTCTATGCTCTCCCAGAGAGTCCTTTCCCAGATACACCCTGAGCAATTTTTTGTAAATGACTCCAAGCCAAAATTTTATCCAAACTCAGAAAACCTTGTGATTTTGTTGGTTGTTTAGATCTTAAAAATTTCCACTTGAAAATTTTCAGCTCTGTGCAGATGGTTTACAAACGATCTAAAGGAGGACCTAGAGAAATATATTCTTATTCAGTGATTTTGTAAATGTGTGTACAGTTAGATAAAAAGCACAGCTCAGTGCCCATTAGTTCAGTGTGCTTATAAAAGGAAAAGCATTTCTAGGTGTGAAAAAGGAATGGTGCCTCAAGGCTTACACAAGTCCCTGAAAATTTGCCTTCTGAAGGTGCACAGGGACCTGGAGCACTCCAGAGCAGAGGGGCAGCAGTGGCAGAGGTGCTGTGGCTGCACTGCTCAGCTCTGCTCAGACTTCCAGGCATCTTGCATGGCCCAAGCTGCCCTGGGCTTCAGTCTTTTATAGAATCAGTCAAGAGAAGCAGCCAAGGCCTTAAACCAATCCTTTCCATCAGCCATGGGAGTGCTCTGGAGCCTGGATGCTGTGCTGGGCTGGCTGGTGCCTCTCCTGTGTTGAAGCACACCCAGGAAGTCTTTAACTATTGGATTCAGTATGGGTGATGTATCTGAACTCGTGATTTCGTTGTTCAGTGTGAGCAGGGTTGCTCTAGGGGTTGTTTTTGTCCTTTTTCAACCATTCACATGCAACAGGGTTGGATGAGGCAAGCTTTGATGCAGATCAAACCACAGGCTTGGTCCAGAGTGTTTGTTTGTCTCATGAGGGAAGGCTTATTATTTCAGATACCTGAGGGGGGGTTTTTTTAGACACTGAAATCTTTATTTTTCTGTAATGCAGTGAACAGATAGGTCTTGATGGCTCACACCCATAACAATTTATACCTCGCTGGGACTTAACCTATGTGGGGGATTATTTTGTAAACAAACTTGCAAAATCAAAAGGTACTGGGGAAGTTAAAAAATAATGGGTTTTTTTGCCTCAGTTTTCCTGAAACTGCAGTTGTGTCTGTGTGGTATCACTTTCTAAAACTAATTTCAAGTGTAATGCCACAGAGAATGCTCATAGACGTTGTTCTGAAGTGATTTATCCCCTAAATCACAGCTGTCTTACTGCCTGCCTTCATCTGAGCCCAAAAGTATAAATGAACTCCAAGGCTTTGATCTGGAAGGTTCAAAACTCAAAGGAGATTTTCCAGGGCTTTGAAGTTGAGCTCTAGAGGGGACAATGCACTGTGCACTTATTCACTGGGGGAGTGCTGTCATCAGACAGCCAAGACTTCACCAGTGTAAATTCATTACAGTGTTTGATGTAGCATTATTACATTACTATTCATTTTGGTTTAGAAATGAATACAAGAAAAAAAGGAGCTTCTTTTGCTGTTTGACCCCATTTGTTAATTAAAATATTAATTTATTTATGACAGAAATTTTTTTTAAGTGTCTCCTGGTATCACCCTTTTCACGGTTAAATGAACTTCTGAGAAACTGCTCAGAGATTCATACTTCTATCAGCAATTTCAGTAAATGACAGCAGGCAAGGGAAAATGGATGTAGACTTTTTAAAAAAATGGTTTAAGCCTCTGAAGTAGAAATAGGGGTTGCAGGAGGTACAAAGTGCCTCATGACTGAGCACACCTTTACTGTTAAATCAGCAGGCACTGAAGGGACCTCTGGGTCTGAAAATACCAGAATATCAATAGCACTGAGTTTTCCCAGATAACTTGGTAAACACATTTTGGTTGTTCTGATTAAAAAAAAAAAAAGGAGTTTGTGTTTTAGTTTTTGGTCTCTGCCTTTTCAGTTGAGCTGTGTGTCACCTCATTGGTAAAGAACATTTGATTGAAACCACTCTCCTTTGTGACCTGGACCAGATTAAAATAGAAGCTTTGGCAGATAAAAGGCTTGTAGGTTTATCTTTTCTTCTACCTGCTCCTGAAGAGCTGCAAAGCCCTTTCTGTAATTTCATGGTCCTTTTGTTGGGAATGAGTATCATGAGGCTGGGGACAATGGCATGCTGGGACTGGCTCTTTCAATAAAGACTGGATTATGATGAGGAGGACTTTTCCCCCCCCTCGCTGTCTGTGTCAATTGGGATGATAACTAAACCAAGTCAGCTGGCACATTCATCCTGATATTTCAATTGAGACTACTGACTTTGTCTCACTCCTTGTTCAGAAGTTAGTTGTTCTCCAGCATTTATAGCTGGCAAGTACTCACTCCATGAAAATCACAGATTTTATTCTCAGTTCATCAAACAATTAAAAAAGTTTGCCTGGGTTAATTTAGCAATCACTATTCCTTCTTATGGAACAGATTCCATGTTTTTTCCATGCAATGGTTTCCTGGGCCTTTTTATCATTCCTTGCCAATTTTCTGCTTGCTTCCAGGTGCAGTATAGTCTAATGGCTTAAATACAATCCTTTAGTTCCTGTTGCATAAAGATTTGTACCATAGCCACGATGTTCCTACCTGGGGACTGGACTGGGTCCTTGGCTTGCTTCTGCTACTGACCTTACTTGGAGCAATGGGTTTTCAGCCCTCATCAGGAAATATAAGTGCTTTTGTGAGTCTGTGGTGAATTTTCCTGCCATGTCAGGGACACATGAAAGTCTAGGAGGAAGAATATTATTTCTGTCTGGTACTTCACTCCCTTATTGCAGCTTTGCTTACCTGTCCCACAGAGGGAGTGAATTTAAACCTTATTGAGCACTGCCTTAGCTGTAATTCCCTTCACATCTTATGACAATAACACAATCAGTGGACACAGATGTGATCTCTGTACCCAGATTAAGGAACCAGCTACTGGTGAGAAGGAGCCTTCAGCGTGGTAATTCTTTAAAAATATGGCATCATGACAGCACTTTCTGAGCATGCAAATGGATTTGTTTCCTGAAGTTAAACAGGAAGATGCATCCTAGCATCCTTTAGCCCACAAAGCTAGACTAGGTCTAGCCAGAGGTAGAAACCTAAGATGCCCATAATACCTGTCAGTTGCCCTGCAGAAAATCTCTTTACAAAGCTAATCCTTTTTTGCTGCCCCTCTTGCTAAGGTAAATACACTGTAGTGCGATGTAGAATACTTTTTTTAACATCTTTATCACTGGAAGGGGTTGAATTTTCAGTTTAACCTGTTTGTGGCCTGAAGTTTAGCTGAACATTTATAATGCTGAAGGACAGCCCAGGGAAATGTTACCTCAGCATTTTTCAGGACATTGATGCTGCTTAAAACACAGGGTCAGATGTAGAACATGAGTGTGAAAGTTTATGTTCCTTCAGAAATGCTACTGGTGGCATACTGTTGTATTTTATCAGTGGTGAAGTCTGGGAAAGACCTTTCTGTGCCAGTCACACACTCTGTGTCCCCACCAGTGTTTGTCACTCTATTTTTACACAGCTGATGACAATGGAGTGGTAAGTGCTGTCTCATGGATGGAAATTTTGTTTTGCTCCAGTTCTCCTGGCTCTCTCCAAGTTTAACCATGTCTATATACAGTGTTGTAGTAGATTTCATCAACACTGCACCTAGAACTTTTAGTCTAATGCTAGTTTTGAGAAGTAGCAAAAAAATAGCTGTTAAAGCCCTGCTTCCTAGTCCTGCTTCAACAATCAAAAAGGTGTGACTGTGTGGATAAACATCCAGGATATTGCTCTCACAGGTTGCTATGTAATAGAATACTCTTTATAAAGATTTTAGTATCTGTCTTCTATAGGAGGGCTGGCTAGGAAGGAGGAATGCTTACAGTGGTATATTTTATTATCCCCAGGTTGTGAGTAAAAATTAAAACTGGCACTGGACCACTACAGGAGATCACTGTTGTTTAAAGTACTGAATTCCTCTGGCAATCATGAGGAAAATAGACAATTTAAGGAGGAGAAAAAAAAAAAAAAAGAAAAAAAAAAAGCTGTTTTGCATTGTGTCCCAGGAACCTGGCTGTTGATTTGGGGATGAATATGGTAATTTGGGTGGAAATTAGAGAGAAATTTAACGGTGCAGTTGACTGATTAGCTTGCTAAAGGTTGAGTTCTAAAGGCTAGAAAGACTTATAACATTTAGTTGAATGTAGAAGATATCCTTTAAGAGCACTGCTCATATTTTCAGAAGTAAACTGCACTGAATTTTTTGCATAGCAGTGATTAACATTGTTTATTTTGCAATAACACTCAGCTATCTCCTCCAAAGATTAGGTGCCACTGCACTGAATGTTTCTTTCCCCCAGCTCCCCACCCAGGGATCTCTCCTGGATAGTGCCTGCATATGGAGTTAATTACAGTTATGTTAAGTAATGGTAGGATTAATATTCTGGTTGAAACTCAGAGAATCTTTTTTTTTTTTTTTTAATTTATTTATTTTTTATTTTGTGCTTCAAGGTGAAAATCACCTTTATAGAGTTGTACTTGTAATGTCTATCAAATTTCAAAGTCTGCTAATTGTGACCTCAGGATGAGCTAACCTGGAGGAGCTCCCTTTGCAGATATTCTCACAATCAGCTTACTACTGCTTCTCTGTCAGGGAATTGAGGAAATCTTGACCATTTTACTGCAAAAATATAAATAAATTGAAGAGCTGAAGAGATTCCCCTGTGCTAAGCTTGGCATTCCTTCAGAAGTGTAAGGAGTGATTGATGTCTCACTCCTCACTCGGGCAATACCCTGCAGTTCCTGAATGAGAAAGGCTGAGCTAGCTTTTAATTTACTAGTTTAACTTGGAAGTCACTTTCCAACAAATGTGGAAATATCTCTTTTCGACATTTTCCAGCTTTTAGATATCAAGAGGAAACTTTTCACTAATTTACATGAAAAAATAAATCCAGAAAGAAGCAAGTAAAATACTAGTATTAAAATAAAGGATTTATTTTCCTAATTAATTTCTGGCTCAGGGTTGCACACTTGGGCTCTTATATAGCAAAATAGCTCTTCCAGTTTTTGAATCAGCCACTTGAGGAGGAAGTTGAAAATTACCAGGAAACTCTGGAAGTTTTTCTTCTGAGATGATCTGTTTCCTCCCTCTTTCCCCTGTCTACTTCAGAGTAATAGAATTAAGAACAAATGTGCAGTTACAGAGAATAATTGAGAAACAAAGTGGAGCTTGAAATAGTTCTTGAGATCTCCTGTAGCAGCTAATTCTTACATTGTTTTTGATGCAATGTGTTTGGTTAGAGGGTTGAACTCACACCATTTTATGATAAATCAAGTTACTTACATTTAGAGTGAGGAAACCAAAATTTTTGGGTTTTTTAAGCCAAGACAGGTGGAATCATTTAGATATTTTTAATTATTGGATTTTAACTTGAGGTGCATCATAGCAGTCCTGTTTTCAGAAAGTTACAGGTGTCTGTGCTTTGAAAACTATAGTATAAACTTCAAAACAAAACAATATCACCATTTTTGATGAATTCTGTGACAGTGGAGAACACATTAAAGATGTGCCATATATTTCACAGTGATAGTAAATATATTCTTTAAAAAGAAGTGTGAGGGTTCTGAACTTCCATGTGTAAGAATACATTTCCATGGGAGCCCTGCTTACAGTTGCTTTTTGGTAAAATACCTTCATTGTATTAGAGCAGCAAATTCTCCAATCTCATCACAACCAAACTTGCCAAACACAGGTTCTTTTATCAAAAAGGTGAAAACATGCTATCAACTTGAAATGTCTTGGTTATCTGTTACTATCAGTTTAATTTTTATGATAGTATTTTAAAACCCCCTTGATTTCAGTTTCAGTTTTCAGTTTCTCTCATTAAAGCACTTTTTACCCTTTCTGATCTAACCTAAGTTTATAATCTACAAATAAGCTGCCAAATGGGTACTGTTGTGATTTGTTTTTAGAGAGACAGTAATAGGCAAATTCTGTCTACTACAAAGATACATCATTAGTTGATAAGGAATTATCTGCAGCAGCCTTAAAATGTTAAAACACTGACTAATAAGTCGCTAAATAATCCAAGCATTGTCCTCTTTGGAGTACTTTCAGTCCATTACATTTCATGTATAGTTAATTTATCCCATTCAGCCTATATTAAAATGTCAGTTTTACACTGAAGTCTGAGGTCATGGTAGTGTGTGACCTTCTCAGAAAAACAACAATGGAAGTGATTCAGGATAAACAAGTGTGGAAAATGCTGTTCAGTGGATTTTAAGTTCTCTGTATTTTCAGTAGGTTTTATGAATGAATAGTGCTGTCCATTTAAAAGAGCTTTTATTAAGTCTGCAAGGCCCCAGATTTGATATGGCATTGCTGGCATTACACTGTTAGGCAATTGCTTGGCATTTCTGAGGAGCTGGAAAGTGTTTTTTTTGGGAAGTGTGAAAAGTTCCTTGGATGTTATAGTTCTGTTTGGATGTGAATTATCATCCATGCTCCTCTTCTCCCACCTGGAAGCTAAGTACAGAATTTGTAAGGCAGGAATGATACAAGTGTTTTGGTCAGTGCCTTCTCCTGTGACTCAAAAAGCTTTCAAATGTATTGTAGAGGAAAAAGGCAGCTCCTGGAGTGCTTTAAAATCATCTACAGAGAATGCTGTGGTGTGAAGGGAGGGAGAGGAGCATGGAGGAGCATGGACCAAGAAGCTGAAACCAAGAGCCATCAATCACACCCTGCACTTCAGAGACAATTTTTTTTTTTTTTTTTTTTTTTTTTTTTTTTTNTTTTTTTTTTTTTTTGCCAATAAAGCTGTTTCTACAGTAAACCAGCTGTGGAGATGAGTTTAAAGTGCACGAAGGCTGAGACCTACAAATCTGCTTCTGTGCCACGGGGTCAAAGGGGGCCCTTCTCCTGCAGGCAGAGCTGCAGAGGGTCCCCTAAGCACAGGGCTGGGCCATGACAGGGGGGAGATTGTCACAGGGAGAGGGATGGCACAGGAGCTAAACCCTCCTCAGGCCTCCACAAGGCAGCTGGCAAGGGAAGGCTGAAGTGGAAAAGTGTCCTCTCTGAAAGCATGGGCATCCAACACACTTCTCCATTTTTCAAAGCAGGATCTCAGGCTGTTTTCTCTGACCTGCAGTGGGATGTGGCTTGAAAAAGTTAATAAATTGGACCAGCCACAGCTCCTGGCCAGTGGAGACACCCACAGAGGTTTGGTCACATGAATCCGATTTGATTCTCAAGAACAAATTACTGGGCAAAAGGACTAGCAGATAGTAGGAATAACTTAAGAAAATTCAATGCAAAAAATCATAAACCTAAATATTATCAAATATCTAAGTCACCTTCCAGTGGCTCAGTCTAAATGGAGAGTGTAAATAGGGTGGTGCACTCTGTAGGCAATGATTGAAATGCACCTGGTTTCATTTTAAGCACTCATTTTCTATTATCGTTTTTGTTGGTGATAATAGTTTGTAGACAATGCTCAAATTTTGTGAGTCATCCCCTATGATTCATAAATTAAATGTTGAAACAAATGTGTATGTATATATTTTAGATATATATATACATATATATATATATGTGTATATATATATATATATATACACACACTCTCTCTCTCTCTTCCCCTCACTCAGTACCAGGCATATTGTGGATTAGACTGATTAAGACTGAAAATATTTAAGCAACAGGTAAACTAATTAATGCTCACAGCAGGAACCATCAGCAGTGAAGGTGTGTGTATGGACCAACACATGAAGCACATCAGGGAAGAATGGTTTATGACACTCAAACCAGTCTTGCCTAAATGTGTCATATAGAGATAGATTTAATAACCCAAATTATTAATTATGTAAGTACATTATATGTAATAATGTAGTTATTAACTGGGTGAAAATGTTTGATGTTGCTAATGGAGCTATTTTCTGATTTTTTCCCCATTTTGTGCAGCTTTCTGTGTGAGCCACAGTCAGGGTAGGAAGGAATGGTTTAGCTGCAGATGAGGGTACACCCCTGTCCCACACACCCATAAATTCAAAAGTTATCTCATGAGAAAAGTACAATATCTGTTTCCATCATCATTTAGGCTTCATAGAGGATGTAATTCCAATCAGATTTCTGTGAATGAAGTGGAGAGATGTCAGAATATGCTGCTCTCTTCTGTGTTGTGTAAGATACAAACCACATGCACAGGAGAGAACAAACAACTTTAATAATCCCATGTCAGGGAGACAGAATGTACCAGATCAAAAAACCTTTAAAATTGCCATCTGCTAAATCTTTGACTCTGAAGGAACAAAATGCCCACAGCTTTATTTTAGTTTAGTAGAAATGGTCTTTAGAACTGGTATAAACATGACAGACCTTATAAAATGGAAGCAGAATATTATCAGACAAATCAATTTACATTCAATTCAGGAGTTATAAACCAGTGATTCTTTCTGTGGTTTAAGGGGTTTTCTGTGTGCAACAGTTCTCAAGCACCAAGTCTGTTTTCAACTCCTAGCCCTGAATGCAAGCAAATGGGAGAACCTGAATTGAGGAGAAAACTCAACAAAGAGAGGAAATGGCTTTAGATTAATTTACTGGCAGTTCAGTGTATGTCCTAGTGGAAAAGCAGAAAATATAAACAAGTCTTTTATTTGGTCTGAGCAGGTTTTGGAATACAATGTAGGCATTTATTGGAAACAAACCCACAATGTAATGGAATGTGATTTTTTTTTTTGGTTTGGGGTTGTTTTGTTTTATTTTTTCACAAAGCCTAACCCTTCTTAATCAGCTGGTTGTCATGTATATATTTCTAGATGAGTAGTCCTCCAGGAATAAGAGGTGGCTGTAGTTTTGCAAGTGCTTAAGCATTAAGATTTCGTTCCCCTGTCACCTGATGATCTCTATAAATTGAAAATGTTGCTGTATCAGAGCTACACCACCTGCTGAGCTCAGCTAAGCTGAAGCCTGTGGCCTCTGGCATTGTACCAGGGCTTGTGATGCTGGATTTTTGGGGTAAGACTAAGGGGCTGTGGCCTGGTTTTAGTGGAAATTCTTATCTTTCTTACCAATCTGTTTTAATAAATGCACCTTGAGATTATAGGGGCTTGTTTTTCCCTTTCCTTTTGTATTTTTAAAGAAGCTGGGGCTTGTGGGTCTTTGTCCTGCTTAACACTTGTGTTTGAGAGCCAAATGGATGAGGTCAGGAGGGGAGGAGTGCAGGGGGCTACTGCAGGTTTGGAGAACTGAGAGTGTGCTCAAAATGCAGTAACTTTGGGTGGTCTTCTCTGGATGACACATGGGAATAAGCATTTGAAATGTGACTCATTTTCAAATCAGTAAAAGGGGAAAGAAGGTGACTCCACTTTATAAGTATTCTCAAGTTTTTAGTTTTCAAAAGCAGCAGACAAGATTTTAATTTGCAGCAGATTCCTCTTTATAAGAGCACCGGTCCAACACAATGTTCTGAGCTAAGGTTAAGCAGCTTGAAATAGTTAATTTTACAAAGCAGAGCAGTAATAACACTTTTCCCTGGCCCTTTCCAGGTTCTTCCTTCTCTTTCATCTACTGAATAATGCATGAGGCTCTCAGAGATTTACACATATGTGGGATAGAATTTTTTTTATCATTTTATAAATACTCCTTTTTTTATTTTGAGAGTGAGTCTTGGCTTTTTTACCTGCTTTTAGACACAGGAAAACCAAGTGTAAAGTTGAAGCAATTTGAGTTATTGTTGTGATTTAGTTATTGTTAGTTCTACTTAGAATATGAAGAATGTGGTGGTAATGAGCTTATATAATGTGGAAAGTAATTGAATTTTGAATCAGGATCCAAAAGCCCTTTGAGTTAAAGTCTGATGTAGAAGAATGCATTTCTTTTCAACTAGACTCAATCTGGAATAATTATCTACAATAAAAATGCTAAAGATAAGTTTTCCAAAGGATGGACAGCCTACTCATCTTCCTATAGAAAGAGGAAAAAAGCAGAACACCCTTTTGATTTGACAGACCAAAACATTCCTGCAGTAGGACCTGGTTTCAGGAAAAAAAATATAAATTGATGGATACTTAAAATCAGTCATGAGAAAACAGAATACTGAGGAGCTGGGGAGGAGTATGTTTTCCTTCTTGAAAATGTTTGAAATCTGTTTATGAGGAGGAGAAACTATTCAAAAGAATTTGCACACAAGTGACAGAGGTATTTTTAAGTCAAATGGGCAAAAGCTAACTCAAACATTGGGAAGTGAATGGATATTCTAGAAATGTCATGAATGCTCAAGCAGGTCACTCAGGGAGCAGTAATCAAGGCTGGGAGCACATTACAAAGCAGTAGGAGTGAAATGAGATTACATTCAGTTCATAGTGGTCATACCAAAACCAACACTTGCCACTTGCTGCAATTACTCATCTCTGTCACTTCCTGCAAATGCTTCTGATATAACAGAATCACATCAATCTGGGGGTGCAGAAAGTATTTTCCCAAAGGAGGCCTTTCTTGATATTGCAGTCATTTCCTAGGTTAAGTGTACCTTGAATATCTAACTTCAAATTCAGTCCAACAGCCTTGTTGGAATCTGTTTTCCAACAGCCTCCTCGGGGTTGATTCTCTCTCCCAGCTGGCGATCACATGGAGCAGGTTACCCCCACCCACCTCCCTCATTCTTGCTTCATTTTATTGCAACTAAGGTTGCACATTCTTACAATAGTTAGAGAGTTGCTATTTTCTTGGCTTCTCCTGCAAGCACTTTTTATTGTTTAGCCTTATCCTATCCCAAAACGCAGCTCTAATAAAGAAGAAACATTTCCTTGAACTGAAGGAGTAAATAATGACCTGCTGGAGGCAGAAAAAAAGTGAGTGAATGTGTGCCTGAGATCAGAGATCAACTGTGCCCGAATTAAGTCTTCGTGAGTTGTTGACTGAGACATTAACAGTGCTTAATCCTTAAAATTTGTTTTGCTTTGCATATCTTTAGGTGTCAATGTAGTAGGTAGGAGTCAGGGAACAAAGGAAATACAGAAGAGAATTCAAGACATCAAGGGCTCAAAAGGACAAAAGAGTCCAGAACAGCCTTTCCCAAACGTGTGTGGATGAAATTTCAAGGTCATTAATTTTGATTTGAATGCTCAGTTTTAACATTTCCATATTGCAGCTGAACTTGGAAGGCTCAGACTCTTTGTTCAGACCCGTTTCCCATTCCCTCTTTTGCAAATACAGAATTCTACCAGAGAATTTGTCTCTAAGATGAAGTGAATGAAGTTTCAGGAGATCACCTTCCTCTCGTAAGAAAGACATTCAAGATTTCTTTGAAATTGTTCTTCTGTTCATTCTATGATTGGGCCAAACTTCGGGCATTGCAGAACTTCAGCCAAAGTCTGTATTCTTTCTTATAAGCTGGGAGTAATTTAGTCTTTCACAATTAGCAGTCCTAAATCCTTAAAAAAAAAAAAAAAAAAAAATCAGTCTCTGTAACTCCATACAACTTGGCCAGTCTTTTTTTTTTTTTTTTTTTTTCCCTTCCCTTTTCTTTTCTTTTTTAAAATACTGCATTTGAGATATATGACTGGACAGTTAAGACTGCCTCAGACTCTAAATGCACAAAAAGAGAGACTTAGGACAGTGCAATAAACTTAACTGTGATGTTTTCTGAGATTTTACTGTTAAATTCTCTGGTAGAATTCTATGTTTGCAAAAGGGAGAATGGAGAACTGGTCTGAACAAAGAGTCTGAGCTCTGCCTTCTACATTCTGCTGCAATTTGGAAATTTTAAAACTGAGTATGCATATCAAAATATCCAAAGATCAGGGCCATGGACTGCTCCATCAGTTAAGGATATTTTCATACTAGATTAATAGTTTCAAATATAGGCTATTTAAGTCAAAATGGCTGAGCATACAAATATATGAATGTAGCCAGCATGCCAGCTGGATCAAAGGGGCACCTGTGTCTAGAGAGAAAAGTGATGGTTTAACTTTTTTTCCTGCTATATCTGTTTGAATTTTAAGTTCTTTATTTTTCTTTTTTTTTCCCTGAAAAGAAGAAATTGAATTTTCATTTTAAGCTGATTCAAGTAGGCATTCACGTTTTTACCAACTCACGCTAGGCTGATGCTCTTTCAATATTTGTAACTCTGGATCTGAGCTTGCAAATAACAAGTTAAGTGGTTTTATTTTGACTTTTGCATTATAAATAAGTTCAAAGCTTTTTAATTTCATTCAATGCACTTTGCTTAAAACAAAGCACTATGCAAGGTGAAGGTTCCTGGTTATGAGGGTGATTTGAAGTTTAAATTCATTTTTAATACCAATGCCCTCAGTTTTGAACTCTGTTTCCCACTAGCATTTATGGCCCACATATGCTGACTGATACAAATGATTTTGAGGAGAGATGTGAATAATTAAGCCCTCTGTTTTCTCAGCTTGCTTAGGTGTTTTTATATTACTTGCATTTTTTGTCTGGCTCCTGGACAAGCAGTGAATGATCTGCAGTTTGATCAGGGGTAGTCTGTGACTGGCTGCCTTGCAAAAAAATCTGGTTTCACAATAAAAAAAGCGTGTCCCCACAGATATTGGTTCAAAAATATGCTATGATTTCATCCTTGCTGTTGCCAGAATGAAAGGTCTTCGTGGCCAGCTGAGCACACCTGACAGCTCTGTCATTAAAACAGAATAACCCTGGAGAAAGGGGAAGATGCTTGAAAATTAAAACTTCATTGTCAAGTACTAGTTAGGAACATTCTGTTCAGGGATGCTGTTCATGGAGATAGAGGTTTCCAGCTTTAGAAATTAAGCTCTCTGCTAGAATTCAGGTTTTGCTATTAGAGGTGGCTGTTTTTATTACAGCTTGGGTGCTACAGTAATAGTTTTTATTTTAAGCATGATATCATGGCACTACTGAACTGTGGGGTTGCCTTTCATACGTCTACTCCTTTAATTAGAAAAATGGTAGCGTTTCCTGGGTATTCAGTGTTTTATTTGAGCATGGGATGCAGAAATATATTTCCACAGTTGCAGTTACTTTGCAACAGCACATTTGGCTTTTTTTTACAAAGTGACTGACTTTTTCTTTCTTAAATTTTTAATTCTGAAATGTTTTGACTCTGTTACAAATGGGCAAAGGAATGCAGAGCAGTTATGCTATGTCAGTATGTGACTGCTCAAACATTTGTCATTCTTAACAGCTCTTGTTTTTATTGAGAATACTTCAGACAAGGCTTCCAGCAGATAAGTATATATTCATTTGTGTGACCATATATATGGAGAGAGGGTGACCTCTTTAAAATACTAGTACTAGCGGTGGAATAATAAATTACCTATTTATTTTATCTCCTGGAAAAATAAATCCATCACTTTCTTATGTATGCTCTAGGCCTTTGCTGAGTAAAAAGTGCAACATGAATCTCATCCAAATTTCTGCCAGAAGTTCTGTACATTACATTGCATTTCTTTCATTACATTTCCATCAGGTCTGAAATAACTCTACCAGGTCTTCACATGAGTTCTTTGAAATCCAGGCCACTTTCCTGTAGTGTTGTGTATGACATCAGTTTAATTGAGGCAACACAGTTAGAAATTCGTGTCAGTGATAACAAATCCATTGTCCCTCCCTGTCAGTGCTAATTAGTCCTAGTGGTGGAAAAAACTTTCATTCAAAGCTGAGCTGCCCTGTTCCAAAAGCAACAGTGAACGAATAGGAATCAGCATCCAGAAAAGTGAGTCAGGACTTTGTCCCAAGGGCCTCTCTCCTGGTGCCCGGTGTGCCAAGAGCAGCCACGGTGAGTGCCTTTTACACCAGTGAGGGCAAACAGCTCTCTGACTTCAAACTATTTCAGAGCCATCCAGGGAAGAGCTCAGCTCCTCAGGGAAAGAGCCCTTGTTTTGCTTTCAACAAGAGAAAATGGAACCTTCTCCTGATTTAGCCACCCTTTGACACCACCCCGTCTCCCGTGACACAGATGGGCTGGGGAGATGGGACTCAGAGGAGGGAAGTTCTGCTGTGTGGGTCTGCAGAAGTGCTGGGGAAATCATCCTTTGACAGTGGGCTGCTGTGGGCAGGGCAGGCTGAGCTAAGTTGGAATTATCCTGAAAAACGAAGAAAATTGTTGAGCCAAAAAAAAAAAAAAAATTAGCAAGAAATTTCCCTAGGCTGAAATGCAGGAGTGATGAAGTGCCTAAGTAAAGGGTGGGGGACTGGAGCAGCTTTACAGAAAAGGGTACAGGGGCTATTTCAGAACCAACACAGAGGATTAGGCAGCACTTCCTTTTCTCAAGAGAGCAAATACCACCTTGGGACATCTAAACAGCAATACAGCTTTCAAGGCACATAAAGTGATCCCACAAAACCTGGGTGGGAGCACTGTGTTCAGTTTGGGGTAACAGTGTTTAAAGAGGAAAAAAGGGTTCTAGCTGAGAGCAGGGCAGATGATCAGCAAGCTGGACAGCAGGACCTGAGAGGAACCTGCTCTCCTGCCTGGGGAAGGGAAGCTCAACAACCACTGTGAGGGCTTGAGAATTTACACAAAACTTGTGTCAGGAGGTAGGAACTGATGTACCATAGACACCATTTACATTTCTGCACCCCTTCCCTGGCAGGCAAGGTTTAAAACAGGGCATTTACTGCAGCAACGTGGGTTTAGGGAAATCTCATGGAAACTTTCTGTCTCTAGGAGATGCTCCCAGACTGTACTGAAGGTCTTTGAGAGGAGGCTGAGACAGGTTTTAAATCAGAAATGCCATTTGTGGAAAGCCTCCTGCCTTAGGAAAGGGGACTTCTCTGAAGTCCTAACCAGGTAGAGGATGGCACAACACTGCTACAAAACAAATACTGTCAGTTGGGATTGCAGCTGTCTTTTGCACACGATTTTGAAATGTAAAGGGATTTTTTTTCTGTTCTTTATTGGATACCTATATTTTCTTTTTAGAAATTATCAATCATGACCCTTGAACTACCTTTGCTGGTTGTGTTTGACCTCCTTATTCTTAGTGCTCTGAGCACAGAAGACTAAAGGGGAGCTTGAGGACTTGAGAGAACTCAGTTTTCTCATAAAATTACCAGATATTATTTTTTCCTGGGGCTGCAGAGCCACCCACCCTCAGGAGTACAATGGTGTCACCCTCAGGTGACAGAGGCAGACCCAGAAAAAGGTAAATTGTCCAGTTCCAAAGCCACCCGGGAGTTTGCCTAATAGAAATGGTTTAAATAAACCAGTCTGACCTAGAGGTTTTTGTGTTTTACAGAAAAAAGGTGGCTGTGTGTTTTCTCCACTCTCTCATTCTGCACTCTGCTCTCCAGTGCTCCTCCTTTTTGTGTTTAGCTGTCACCTAACGTTTGACTCCTGAGCTTTTTTTGATTACACTTTGACAGTTTTCATTGCATCCTAGGGCACCTGGTAAATTATTGGCTGGAAACTGTTTTCAAGTAACAGTGAATCAAACTCACTCTGCAGTTGAAAAAACCCTGGTAGGAGCCAACAGCATCTTGCTTTTTCCCCAGCAGGTGTTCACTGACCCAAATCTCTAGCTCAGTTCTGGTGTTCCAGGTTTACTGTGGGTTTTTCATTGCACCCCCACCTACTGCATGACAAATTGTTGGCTGCCTGCAGAAAGGGCTTCCAGTGAGTTTTCTACCATGAGGAATCTGTTTCTGCAGCAGTTTCTTCCTGAGATGTGCACAAAAATATCCACAAAGAAAATATTAATGCCAGAAAACTTCCCTGCCTCTTGTGGCTATGCAGGGGCAAGCTGTAACAGTTCAAGGTCAGACAAATAAGTACCTTGAAGGACGTGGGAATGCACATCTCATTACCTGCAGTTTCCATACCTATAAATACACATATATAAATGTATGTATTATTTTTCCTTTGTTTTGGGAAGTAATTTTTTTTTCCTTCCTCTCCTGGAAGCCAAAACATGAAATCTATCCAGTCTCATTTTCTTGGGGGTGAGAATGTTGTTGTCAGCTCTTTTAGCCTTCCTTTCCCCCCTTGCCTCAGTGCTGAGGTATCAGATGTTCATACCCTGGTGCCCACTCTGCTCTTAGTTAAAAGCATGTGTCCTGGCAGGGAAATAATTAGATTCACTAGTTCTTAATGTAGAAATTCATTTATGTAGTAAAATAAATTCTATGTCACATGTTAATAGTAGGTGTTATGGGGTGGAGGGTGTTTTATTTGGTTTTTGTTCGTTTTCTTTGGTTTGGGGGGAATAAATGGTTAAGGGAACAGAAATAAAAGAAAAGCTAAACTTTTTAAAAAGAAACCAGTGGTTTTAGTTGACCAATATTCTTTGTGCTGTAGATACTCTGTGTGTCATATTTGATTCATTTCAGCTTAGAACACGGAATTAGCCCAGTCAGCTCCATATTTCTTTGTTGTCTTTTGCTTGCTGAAAGTCGTGACTTAGCAAGGAAGTATTGTTTCAGCTGCCAGGACACGAAGCTGACTTTAGAAATTAAATCCCCCAATCTAGAAATTTGGATTTGCCATTAGAACACTTGTGTCTGTATTTCAGCTTCTGATCCTTTTCTGCTTGCACAACTAGATACAGTTTCTTACAAGTGTTTTATATGTCACATCTTACTTCATTTAGCCCTTAGCCAGCAGAGCTGTCTGTGTCTTTTGTACCAATTAAGTCAGTTTTGATGTCACTGTGATTATTTGACTTTCTGTGCAGACTCAATAACCTTAGTTTGGCCTCCTTTGGGGAGACAGATGATAAATCTCTTTTGTCTTCTGAACATATGGCTAACCTGCTTCAAATCTCCCTTTCTGCCTGTCAGTCAATCATTCTCCAGAGCTCCAGACAGGGGTTCCTCCTAATGGCAGCATCCAGTCACAATTGGCTGGCATGAAAGGCAAGCTCCTTTTTTTTTTTTTCTCATGTAAGAAAAGCCAGAGCAAGCAGTCAGTCCCTACCTTTGCACAAAAGGGCCACATCTCCCCTGTCCCTGCCCTGGGTACCTGCATCCCCACACTGGGGTCAGCTCTGATGTCACACATTTAGTGCTGGAGCACGGCTTTTCCTTGTTGGGAAAAAAAGAAATTAACTTTTAGTAATGTTCTCTTTGAGTTCTAAGATGAAGAATTTTAGTGGTGTATTTAAATTTCTGGTATTTCTTCCATATATCACATGCATGTTTCTGAGTCAGACACTATTCTGGGCAAGCTATTCAATATATTACTCTTTGTTTCCTCTCTAGTTTGGTAACTTCTGATAATGTTTACATAATATTTAGATAATATTAGAGAAAAGATGCATTTTGCACAGTCTGAGTTATGTTCTGAACCTCAACATGAGTTAGCAACTGCAAATGAAATACATTTGATTTTTAAAGTGTACTGAAATATTTGCAGGATGTGTAAATAAGGATTGTTAGGAGTGTTTGTGGCCACTGTGAAGCATTATCACATGTGGACAGTGGTGTCACAAAACCTCCACTGAGATTTCAATGCATGAAAAGATTATTGTTATGGATGGGTTGTTTATAAATGGTTCCTAAAGGCAAGGCTTATTCTTTTTAATCCATTTAGATCATATTCCACAACAAAAATGTGCTGACCTTGTATGTTAGCAGGCAAAGGGCTTAGCTGTTTATAAAATTCAGGCCCCAGGCTCAACATTAATGAGTAAGCTAACCTCCAGCTAAACTCTTAATATTATAAATTTGCAAAAGTAAAGAATAGGTGTTGAAACCTCTAAAAGAAGGAAAATAGAAAGTTCATCTTGAGGCTTCAGTCCATTGCAAAATCCTTCAGACTGTAGCACATAGTCAGATGTTTTGGTGGGGAGAGGCTTTCTTCCCTTTATACTTATACATGGAACTTTGGTATTGTACCTTCCCTTTACTGACAGAAACAAAGACAAATCCTACTTTTTCTCAATCAGAACCTGAACCCAAATACTTTAAAAAAAATAAAAATCAGTTACTCTTCCTGACACCCACCTTCCTTTCACTTATTAGCACTTTTTACCATGTCCCATCTCATCCCTCCCCAAGTCTTCTTTCTTAGGCATATTCAGAGTTTAATAAGAGGATATTTTCTTTAGACATCTTTGAACTCCAAATGTGTGCACAGATTAGAAAGCTCATAGCTTAATATGTTTTGGAGGTTTTTTTTGAACCAGCCTCCAGGTTTTCTACTGCCATAAAGTCTATCAGTCAATACCTTGTCTTTGGAAGTAAAGTTCCCAAGGTAAACCCATGAAGGGCTGCAAATGTGTGATATGTACTTACTGAATAATAGTAAATCTGTTTTTATTCAGTGTAAGGAAAGCTTATCCAAGCTTAGTTAAAGCATTTTTAATATTGCTGCATGAGCTTCCTGACACTGACATGAATTGAAGGCTTCAGTTACATCCACCAAATAACTAAAATCTTGTGGTCAATGATCTCATCATCCAGCCATGGTTTAATTGCTCACTTGCCACTTTCTGATTTACCTCACAGTATGGGGATTTTTCTTCCTAAAGCATTTTACTGATATTGTTCCTTAAGACTTATCTCTCATTCCAGACTCTTTTATGATTGATTCTCTCTTCATCCTAAATTGATTGGATTGTTGAAGTTATCATTGAAGCAAAGTTTTTCCCAGCACAGCTAGGTCTCTCTCTGCTTTCTAGGGAACATCCTTCTGTACCAAACAGCAAGACTTTAGATTTTCTACAATACCTCCACACTTCCAGTGATATCCAATAATTATTTCCTGCTGCTTCTGCTTCCATTTCCTAAAGCCACCAAATGCTGTAGTAAGAAGTTCTGGGAAAAGCAGGATGCTATTTTTTTTTTTTTTCTGCTGCAGACTTTTTTCCCCATACACTCAATTAAAGAGTGCGTATTTCTAAACATCAATTTAATGGTGAACAATGTACAATAAAATCCTAATCTAAAACTCACTGGGATAAGTCAAAATGGCTTTCCCCTCACTGTAAATGCTGGATACTGTAAAGATCTGCTTCTGACCTCGACCTTCAGATGTGCTGACACCTTATTTAATGATCCAGTTTGGGCTTCTTGCGAGAGAACAGCGAGGGGCACTTGCAACATTGAATGTTTCAGCCACACAGGGCAGCAGAACCTTTAGTTTTGTTTTCAAGTGCACTAAGACAATACCATAGAGAGGTGCCAAGCTGACAAAATGGATCAGTTTAGTAGAAGGTTGCTGGAAGTGTTGGACCTCTTAGAATCAAAGATATTGTTTGGAACAGCATCAGCAATTTGTATTTTTCCCCCATATCCCAGCTTTTAGGATAGAATGCTAATCCTGATGATGACATGCTGGATCTGAGGGCCCTGGTATTTCAATTTGTGCAGGCTTGTGAACATTGATGCCTTTGGGCAAGGTTGTCTTTGATTTGAAAATATTTCTTTATTTAGTAGAGAGAAAAATAAAGAGGAAGGAAAGGAAAAAGGAAAACACCTTCAGTCTCTGGATTGAAAACTGGAGGAAAAAAGAAAAGCAAGGATTTACAGAGTTTTTAGAGATTTTTTTTTTAGACTGCTGTGGCCAAACTGGTGTGTTGGCAGAGAAAGGCAGGAAAAACCAGCCATCTGCCACTTTGGAGTTTGGAATAAATCCTACATATCAGAGGGCTGTGGAATAGTGATCCCTAAGGTCACTTTTACTTTAAAACATATCCTCATCAAGCTTCAGAAACCTTCCCAGTTGGAAATAATGGAGTTTGCTGTAGCAGTGGCACAAACCTCCCAAATCTGCTCTGAATAGAGAGCTCTGTGTGCCATGACTGCCTCTGAATGAGAAACAGAGCTTGGGAGAAGATGTGGAGCAGTCAAGTGGCACCACTTCATGCCAAGTTCCAGTGCAGAGTGAACGTTCATGGGCTCTGACAATTCTCTTGTACCATAACAGCTGCCAAATTCTGGTGTTCAGTGGTCTTAGTGGGCTCCCAGTGTAACACAAACATTTTCTTTCTTCTTATGATTTATGGGCCTGTCTCTGGATATCTTATTTTTCTGGGGTCTCGGGTAGGGAATTGGAGTCTTGAGCATGCCAAGCCTCTGACTGACAGCTATCTCACTGGTACCAGAAGAAGGGGGGTTTGTTGGCTGCAGTACCCAGCTGACCAAAGAAAACAGCTCTCAGTTGGCATTGACAAAGAAAAGTGCAGTAAAAAATATCATGAGGCCAAATATGCAAACCACTGACAGCTGAAGCCAAGCCTGGGTATGTAAATGGTGCAGCAGTTTGGAGCAGCACTTTTTTTTCCAAGCAGATAAAAGAATTTATATGAGGTAGAGTTGTTAATTTTCATGCTCTGTAAAAATAATCAGATCTTGGAAAGCTCAGAGTTTTTAAGTGAAGTCATTGACAAAATGAAGTGCTTATTACTGAAGAAGTGCATGCCAGGATTCCTTAAGCAGTGCCATTGCTAAGGCAGGGATAATTACCCTGCTGATACAACCAAGACATAAATACATTGAAGACATTAGGTAAGTTAGGAATTTGTAACACTATAACTTATGCCTGTGCCAGGCTCTGGAAGCACTCTGCTGTTTCTGTGCCTGACTTATAAACTGGGAAATGCAATTTTGTTTTTAGCACTCACAGTCCTCAGAAAGAACTGATTTTTCAAGCAGTTGCTAAATATCCAAGATACTTTTCATTACTTATTAATACAGAATAATTTCATACTGTGTCCAATATTAGTTCTCTGTCCAACTGGCCATTTTCAGCTTTTATTCTTAAAGAAAGTACTTTCAGACACAGTACAACTTCTCTTTCATATTTCCATGCCAGCTTAAACCTTGCTTGACCTGGAACCATTTCAGGACATGCATTTTAATTCTCTGAGTTCTCACTGCTGGAGCTGTTGAAGGCTCAGGTTGCCAGTTCTGTTCACCCATCACTCTGAGCCAAGCCTGGCCCAGGTGGTTTTTCCCTTTCCTCTCAGAAATAAAACTAAATATTTTGAGGGCTAAGAGCTGTGTCAGGTTTATGATGATGTATGATGGGTGTCATCAGGGTCTTTGGGAGCTTGTAAGAGGGTATCACCATCCACAGACCTGGAGACAGAGCAGTTTGCAAAGCCTGTATCCTGTTTTTCACATGTCCAAATACCACAAGTGTGAAACCCCTGTGCTATGAGTGTAAGGTGTGAGCAGAGAGGAATACAGCTGGCACTTCAAAAAAAAGCAAAGCATTTCTGTGAGGCTTCCCTTCTTCATGAGGTGTGTAATAGAACAGAAAGCATCTACCTTCAGGCCAAGTTCTCTAATATTCGGATAAAACCAATAATTTTGGAAAGTCATTTTATGCTTAAAGCTTGAAGGCAGATGCAATATTACCATAAAAAAATTACAGGTCTGTTTAGATTCTGGTTATGTGTCTCCTTTAGTTTATGATATATTCAGGTGATATCATAACAATAACTTTAATTTCAGACTTTGAATGTTATTTAGAAAGAAGTTGATTGTAACATGCTAGTGACAGAAGAAAAGCTTAGTTTCAGGCTTTTACCTGTGATGTTTTTTCAGATTTTCTTGGTTACCTGCTTAGGAGGGTGAAAGACAGACATTTGTTTCATACCTGAGTGGAATGGGGAAATATGACCGTGTTACCTGAGGCACTGCCCTCAATCAGCTGGAGAATTCCTTTGCTGCTGCTGTCTGAGGACTGCTGAGAGTGAACCCTTTTGGGTGCTGTTCAAGCTTCTGCTTCCTCTGCACCTTGCCCACGTTTCCACTGTTTGTGTGGGAAAGCACAGAGCAGTTCCAGGTGGGAAATTTTGGGAGAGAATAAGCAGGGCACACAAAGTGACAGCCAGTGCAGTGTGTGGGTTTAGTTTTCACCAGATCGACACTGGGTGCAATAAGGGAAAGTCTTGTCCCCCTAAACCATCAATTCCTGAATCGAGCTCTAAGGGTTCTCTGAGTGATGGAATTGCCCACCCTGTGTCAGTGCCTGCCAGTGGAATTTCCTGATGCCTTCAGAGGAGGTTTTTTTCCAGAGTGTTGTTGCCATGACCATGGAGAGAATCCAAGACCTCTGTCAGTGCTCAACCTGACAGCAGTGCCAGAAGTTTTCCCAACTTTCTGAATCCCAGCTAAGACTTGACACAGGTTTGCTCTTCTGGCTGCTTTATGAACTTCTCTGGTTCTAAATGTTGCTTCCCTGAGGTTTAATGATCATTATTTGTGTTTCTGCCTAATTTGCTGCTGACTCAGCACATGGAGGCATTTCCTTTGTGTGGACACAAAAATAGGGAATGCTGGGATTCTCCTTGGCTCAACTCCTTCCTTGACTGAAAGAAGCAGTCAGCAAATCAGAATGCTGATATGTCTCTACAGAGGAAAATACTCATTAAACAACAGATTGCTTTAAATAAAATTAATCTAAAACATCAGGAAATAATACAGTGTCCTGCTTTCCACTAGCACTTACAGTACATCTTAATAACTGCTGCTTATTTACATCATATCTGTGCTTTCTGATGAATATTGAACTCATAAAGTGTAAATAAAGTTTAAATATATGTTTACCCAAGTGTCTATTTTTAATTTATGTGTTTTTATAGAAATACTTCCTTTACATAGTTAGATACGTCTCCATTTGTTTTTAAACTTTGCACTGGAATTTACTAGCAGTCTTACAAGGTGGTTTTTCTTTTAAAGTAGAATAGATCATTTGCACTACAACATTAATATGCATTTTAAACAGTGAAGTTTTATTGAATTGTGTAGCTAAGGAGTAGTGCAAACACATAGTTGAATTTAGTAAAAAAAGGAGTAAAAGTGAACTGTGTTCCTTCCCATCCCTCTGCCCATTAAATCCATACACCCCCTAAAATGAAAGAGTAGTGAGAGAGAGGCTGAAAACTAGGATATGCTGATGGATTTCCTATGCCTTTGGTTGGGAGTTGGGTGTTTATTTTTGTAAAATCTATTTCAGGAATAATTAAAAAGATGAAACAGTTGCTGTACACATTACATCAGAAGTTATTTTTATTTAGTTATTTCTTCAATCTGGGCTTTAATAACTCTTATTACCAAGATTTCTCCTCTCTGTTTAAAGCATGGTTCTGTTTAATCCCATCTCATTTATTATTGTATTTCTATAAATCAGCAGAAAGGCTTTAGGAAACATCCTGAGACTGCAGCTCCATTTCATGAGCAGCAGGTAGGAATCAGTTACAGGCAGCAAGTTGAGGGTGATATTAATCAAATCCAGTCCAAATTACTCTTTTCCCCTCCTCCTGGTTTATAGCATTCCAGAAGGGAGGGAATATTGCAAAGGAGACAGGTACTAAAGTTATTTTTCTTTCAGGTATTTCAAAATGCTTAAAAATTTGTGCTGAACAACCTTTGGGTTTTCACAGTCAGTTATAGGCCTTGATTTGTTTTGGGTGGTTCTTTCTATAGATTTGAAGATATTGGTTTGATTACCTAAAATCCTTGGATGCTCTACTCCTTCCAAGCCATTCCATTCCTGATGTTTTAAAGACAAATTTTTAAGTTTCACTGTGCCAGAGAGTAATCTTTTCCTTTCATCTTCATGGCTCAATTTTGCCACTTTTCTGGAAGTGGGAAAGATAGACTGGAAAGAAGATGGTTCATTTTCAGATCAAGCAGGACAGAGGAGAAGGAGGGAGGTGCTGGGAGGAGTTCCTCCCTCTTTTGCTGATACTGAGAACAGGAGGGCTGGCCATGCTGAGCACAACATCAAACCTGTGTCAAGTGGGTTGGATGCATTCCTGGCTTTCCTCTCTCATAAAAATGCATCAGAACATGGGCATGAATGCTGTAAACATCTGTACTATTACTGGGCATGTGTATCAATGCATGTTTGTGCTTTCTACTGGATTCTTTAGGGCAGTGCCCATTTTCTCGTGTGTTTTCTTTTATCCATAACACCCACATTAATCTGGACAAATTAAAAACCAAAAATCTTGGTCAAAGCAAGATGGAAATCCCCTTTGAGTTCAGTTATGCAAGCCTGCTCTGCAATAAGAAATGAAATAGGAGATTCTCTGAACAGCCCATTGTAGCATGGAGGAAGCCCCCAATAGTTGCAATAACTGTTCATTAGTTTCTGCTGTGCATGACGCTCCTTTCTTGCCAGTTCTTTTTCTCCTGTCTAATTTTATCAACAAAACACAGAATGCTGAAGGGAGCTGAGTAAAACTCCTGTCTGCAATCAAAGCATCCCTAGCAGTTTTCATCATCATTGTATTCTGTGTATGAGCCCAGCAAAACTGCAGAAACTGAGGAAAAATTGAGTGATCACATTGTGTTCTGCCCACAGAGGATGGGGGAAGGCAGTTAATATCTCTGGACACTGCTACAGCCCTTCTCTCACTGCTCTTTTCACTCCTGTGAAAAGAGGAATCAGTGCAGTGTCTGTGGTGCATCACTCACCCTCATGGATCACGTAGCTCTTACCCTAAATATACAATATACTCAGTTCCTGTTGGCTCAGAATAAAGCAAAAACAGCAGCCAAACTTCCCAGGGCCAATTCTGCTGTCAGAGCTCCAGCTAAAACAGCAGTGGCTCAGCACTTTTTTCCCCCCTCATCAGCTGCCTCTCTGTTTCCCATGTGTGCCCTGTCTCCATTTCCAGTGGGAGACTTCATCTGCATCCACACGGTGGAATTTAAATTCCCACTGTCTCTTCTGCTGCTTCAGCAAAAGGGACCCTTTGTCAGGTAGCTTGCAGCATTTCTGATGCTTTGTGTGGTAGCCCTTTGCCCATCACAAGTGGAAGCACTCCAAAGTGCTTTTATACTGGAGCAGGCATTTCCCAGCTCCGAGCCAGCTTTGCTGTGTTCTGCTGTGCACTGTGTATTTTGTTACCTCATCTATGTGCCTGCATGGTTATATTGTACAGAGCAGCCATCATTTCCTTTCTTTCCCCCCCACTTTGATTGTGTTGCTTCTCCTGTAAGACACAAAGCAAAGTTAAACCTGCTGCATTGCATGTTTTTGTGGTCTCTTGCCCCGTGGAATTCAGTGGCAATCGAGTTCAACAGGCAGCCTTTCTGTGGGCTCTGATAACTCCCTGTAGCTTCTATTTATGACCACAAGAAGTTTTCCTCTGAAAGTATTTTGTCTGTAAGAAAAAGAACTACTAATTACTATTCATTGTTTTTAATTCACTATACAAATATGTAAGTCTGTGCATTAGGCAAGGGCTGCCCCATCCCTGGCAGTGTCCAAGGCCAAGTTGGACAGGGCTTGGAGCAACCTGGGGTAGTGGAAGGTTGTCCCTGTCCATGGCAGGGGTTTGGAATCAGGTGATCTTTGAGGTCCCTTCCAACTCAGGCCATTCTGTGGTTCTATGAAACCTGCACTTATATGAAAATTCTTTTGCTCTGAACCTAAACCCCACAAGAGTGATGAGACACCAGTGACACATCAAACGTGCATTGAATTGTCCACACAGTTTGTATGTACAGAGTAACCTTCCACTAACACATGCTAATTATTTTTTTCTGAAGTTGTTTGGTGACTGATAGTGCTCAAAGAAGTCAGATTATGTCAGCCCAGAAATGATCAGCCATGCCAACAAGGCACCAGAGGATGGGTTCTGCCACATAAGCCATGTGACTGGTGTGACAGTTCTAGAAGTCTTGTGTTGATACTTTAATTAAAATTTCCTAGTGATCCAGATGCTGGTTCCCAGTATCTTTTAATAAATATTCAGATTCACATCTTGCAGTACCCAGAAGTTTGCTGGTGGCTGAGCAGTCCAAATAAACAGCACAGAGCTGCTGCCATAAAATGCTCATTATCCAAGCCTCATCTTGCAGGCACCCAACCACATCCATAGATTTGCTCCTGTGAATGGATTCAGAGACTTCCTTGTAACCTCAAAGGTGGATAAAATTATACACTGCTTAAATGTTTAAAAGCTCAGGACATAAGAGGGAACATGGTAGGACTCAGTGAATAAAAAAACACTGGGAACAGCAATGATACAGATGTTAGATATCACTATGTTCATTTTGTTATTATTAAAATAGGGAATTGGGATACCTTGATACCTGAACATTTTTATCTCTTTAAGGTTTTAGCTTTTTCTCATAGTTTAGAAGAGACTTTAGTCTGATACATTTTCTTTTGCTTTTGGTTTCTTTGATAAAACCATTAAGAAACCTGATCTCAAGGGAATTCTTTTATTTGTGTATATATTAAAATTAAACATTTTCTGTAACTCTGTTTATGAAAGCTGGCATAAAGAAACATAGGGAGAAAAGAGCACACATACCTGGGTGAATATAGCCAGGGCTACTATTAAAATAATTACCTTTAATGTGCCTTGCTAGGGCAGTAAGTCTTAGGTGAGATCATAGTCTTCGGTCTGTTACTATTTTCTCCTCAAAACTTTGAACCCATGGTAAGTTTCAAAGCCTTCAGGGAAAAAGGGACCTTGAAGATAAGGCCACTGCTGCACCAAAAAGAAAAGGTGGCTGTTACAGGGTTTATTTGATAGGAGACAGACAAGTCAATACAGACATGTGGGCCCCAAGAAAGGTCTGTGCACTGAAATCACCTGCAAAGCCTGTGTCTCTTGGCTGACAGAAACCCCTGAAGATCAGGAATTGTGACAATGGGAAGGAGCTGAGCCTTTCCTAGGGACGCTTTCCATGAAGCAGGGGGTTTCCATGTGCTGGGGTGTAGCTCTGGTTAAGGGGAACAGGTGGCCTGGCTCTTACACACAGAGGTCACTTGCTTGCTCCCCTGTTCACTCCTGAGGATCTGAGGCCGGAGGCAGCACCTTTTTGAGCCTCTTCAGTGAAATGGGATGCTCTGGCACACAAAAGGAAAGGAGAAATGCTGTGGTGACTGAATGTCGTGGCAGAAACAGGCTTGGAACAGAGAAAATCTGTGCAAACCATGAAACAGTGTTTGTGAGAGGTTCTCACACAGTGAATCCAAAACAACTCTCTGTTCTCAAGACCAGCTGAACATCAACATGCACAGAGAATGTTAAACCATGAGACAGCACCTTGCACCTGCAAGGCTGCACCTGAGAGTCACTCTATAATTGGTTGAGATAATTGTTTATATCTTTTACCCAATGAGGTTTTGTTTTTCACGATCTATGTTATATATTGTAGCGTGAATTCGTAATAAAATCTCTCTTTGCCTTGATGAATAGAATGGAGTCTATTTCATGTCATTGGACTTGACATCTGAATTGTAATCATTCTCACTGACCCAGCAGTCTTCATCAGGTAAAGGTTTTGTAGCTTCCCTACAGCAGTGGCAGCTGAGAGAAGGGCATGGGACTCACTGCTCTCGTTTGACCCTTTGAACACTAACCCGTGGATAATGTTCCTTCCTCTGCTCACTCTCTGCCAATTAAATGCAGTAGAATAATGTGACAGAGTCTGTTAAATTCTGGGGATGGAAGCAGCTGCAGAACATGGTCCTGCAGGGGACACAGACAGGTGAATCTACCTGACTGCTGATGCAAGTGAATGGGGGCAGAGGAAGGAAAGTAATTTAACTCCACAGCAGCAAAGCCGGGCTCAGGAGATCACTTTCCTCAGGGGTAGCAGATGGTGAGTGGCTGTAAAGAGCAACCCCACCCAGCTCTGCATGTGGCACCCACCACTTAGGATGGGTGTCCCTAAATATTTATTAAGTGTTATTAAAAAGCTCATGTTACAGCATCCCTTCAGGTGCACCAAAGCCGGGGTAAAGTTACAGAAGTGGCCATGTCAAGCCTTCAGCTGGTTTCTTGGTGAGCATTTTACATAGTGTTATTTCTACAGTCATGTAAACACACTGAACTTATGTCAGTAAACTTAAATAAAGATTTCTGTGCCCACCTAAGGACTCTGGAAGCTGTAGAGACTTCAACAGGCAACTTTGTCATTCTGAATGCATTTATTAGAGAAGTACTTTTCTTTCTTCCTTTTTTCCTCATGATTTCAGCACATGCTGGCTGACATAACATGTAGCTTACACTCACTAGAGAGGGGATGTGAACAACAGTCTTTGCCACTTGAAGAAAATTGCATTGCTCACTGAAACCTTTGGGCCAGGTTTTTGAGTTGGTTGATTGAGGGTTTTTTTTCCTTGTTTGTTTTTCATGTCTGAATCTGAAATAGTTACTCAGCCTTGAGGAAAATGAGAACTGGGTGTGTTGATTAAAAATGCTGAGTGTCACAAAGTGGTCCTGGCCAGCCTGGCATCCCATATCCAGTTGCAATGTTTGCTCTGTGGTGTTGTCTGGAGTGGATACCACATGCTGACTTTGCCTTTTAAAACAGGCCATGATGAGTCCACAGACAGCTCCCAAAGAGGAGGAGAACCAGCCTGAGCTACACAGGAATTTTGGTCTCTCACAAAGAGGAAGAAAGGTTTTCTCCTCTCTTCTCCTGCCTTCTTCCTTCTGTTCCTCCCTTGCCTTTCCAGGAAAACAAATGCCCTTCTGAAACAGTGTTCTCACTTTCCAAGAGGTGGTTATCACCAGATTTCCAAAAAATGATGACAAGACTAGTGGGTTTTCAGCATGTTTTTACTTACACATCCCAAACCTTCTCCAGTGAGTATGCAAACCTCTAAAAAACATCACGAATGTGCATAGCATAGGTGACTTTGCTCTCATTTATGACATTTCCCAGCCTCTTTTAAATAGTCTGCAGACCCCAGGGTTCTCCAGGCAACAGCTAGAAAACCAAGGAGCCATTATAATACCTCCCTGTTTCATCTTTGGTGGTAATGGCTATGGATTTGAGTGTTCTGCTTGACTGAACTAAATCACCCTTTACTTAAAACAGTGGCTTCTTAGAAATGGTTGGTAAAATCCTATTGTGACTGGTATTCCTGAGTTAAATTCTGGCTATGTTTAAGTAATTTCAGTTCTTCCTTATTGCCTGGAAGCACATTTTTGTCGTTATGTTGAGATAGAGACTGAAACCAGCTGGTGTTAGGGCAGAGCAGTGGCAGTAATGAAAATCAGGATACTGATAAATGACTACAATGTCACTGTTTGTTTATCTTGAAATGTGAAAAAATCTCAGTTTTATAACTTGGTGAGAAGAGCACCTGTGTTCTCAGAGGATGCAGCTGATGCTGGGATGAATATTTTTGAATGAGGTGTTGTTCTGAAAGTTAAGGTATAAGCTAATGAAAGTTCTCTTGGACTTTTAACTATGATAAAAATGTAAATAGATTTTTCATTGCCCAGCCTTTGAAGTGTTTCTTTAAAGTTAGCTGTGTTTCTGTGCTCTTTTTGGCACACGTGAAATAGTGTTTATGTAAACATTTAAACAAATTATCCTTTGGGTGTTTTTAATAATTAGTGCGGATGGTTGGTTTTCCTTAGGTGTGAGTGGTTTGTTATTTTAGGGAAAGTACCATATTCCTCATGGCTGGGGAAAGCTGGCATTTCCCATTTGAAGAAAAAGCCCAAGTCCGTGCATTTTAAAGGGCAGAAACAAAAAATCTCAAGTACCTTCAAATCTTTTATGTGTCCCTGCAAGACTTGGGGACACTCTGAAATGTCCTTTGAGAAGGATTCACCAGGTCTCTTGCACCAGTTTGGATTTAGCCCTGTGCAAAATCTGTTTGATGCTTAGGAAACCTTCCAGACTCTGAAATCTTCCAACAAATACAAGACCCTCCTTCAAGTCTCACCTGCCTCATCAGAATACTTTTGTTACACGAAGTTTTCCTTTGAATCTGTGGAAGTTGTGACTATAACCACACCTGCTGGTGTAGGTCTTCTTGATATGGTCTTACCTTACTATTTTATTCAATATTCTCCAGCTGATTTTTTTGGTGTGGGACTACAGCAGAAAGATTTCTGAGACTCTTTTTTTTTAATACTATCAACTAAACTAAAAATCATAACGTCAACAGCAGCTTTGAAATTATGCTCCCCAAAAGTATGTTTGGAAACCAAGTTTGAAAACTGTCAGTTTTGCATAGCTACAGCTAAAATATTCCTTAGCAGTTCTGCTTCAGGACTGTCATTTTGCAGCAGCAGTCTAGGAAGTAGGTTTTGACACTTCTTACACTTTAATCTGTGTTTTCACTTGCTCAGTTTACAGAACAAATGCTTCTTGTAATACACACAGAAATAAAAATGCACACTATCATTATTCACTTTGCTCATGACAGCCTGAGACTGATTAGTTCAAAACTGTTCTAAAGCAGTTGTGCTGAATTTAAACTGGAGAGAGTTGTTAAAGGCTTGCTCTGCTGTATTTTTCCAGAGTTTTTCTGCTGTGAGACAGGAATACTTGATGGTCTGACTCAGAATTTGAATATTTTACCCTGTGACATTAGAAGCAAAGGTGAAGGTATTAGTGAACAGAGCTTTGTTTTAGGGCAAAGGGCAACCTATCAAGACATTACTTAACAAATAAAAATGGAATCTTTCACCTTATTTGTAAAAGAAAATGGTGAAGATTTACTTTTTAGAATGATTGTAACACACATGTTGTGCTGCTTTATGTCTCCAGCAAAGTATAACAGATGGACTGTGGGTTTATTGGGAAAAAAAGTGTGCTGAAAGATTTTTATTATGTGAGAAAGAGAGAACAAAACCCAAGGAAACATCTGGACAATTAATCTCTCAAATCTTTGTATAGAACATGAAGAAAAATACTGAAATATTTCAGAAGTCTTGCACAGAAACAAGTTAACTATTGTTAGCAAAGCGCAATAATTTACCATCCTACACGTGAAAAGATCTTTGTAATTAATAATTAATTGATGCCACTTTGTTCTTCACCCCTGGAAAAACAAAGATCAGGGAGGGTAGAGTGTTCCTCCTGAGGTTTCTGGTTTGTCATTACAGAGTGATGAATCACTTTTGCTGCAGCTGAGCTGATCTGTGCTCTCCCAAGGAAGCAAATGTCACTGTGGGGGGAAAAAAAGCTTCTTTACCTGTTATTCAGGGCTGTGTGGTGTCTGGTTACTGATCTGGACCCAAACATCTGGCAGCCCTGCCAGCTCTCCCTGACATGTGTGCACAATGTGCACTTCTGCTCTGTGGGTCTCTGCCTGGGGAGGGCTTGGCTTTTTATTTTAAAGCTGTACAGTGACAGGTGAGCAGGGGAATAGGTACTGTTTGTCTGGGCTGGTGAAACATTATCTGTTTTTGGGGAAGGTAGAGAGCTGTTTAAAGGGGTGTTTGTCAGAGCTGTGGGGCTGTTGTGCTGCTCTGAATGGGAAAGGGGAGTTTGCCATCCAGGCCTGCTGGCTGCTCCTCCATGTGTGGTTCTTCCCTGTGAAACTGCAGAGAACAGCCCCAATCAAAGCATCCACATCCTCCCTTCTCTGCCCTTAGCTGGCACCTTGCTATGCTGGTTTCCTCTCCCTCAGCTTTACATGTTTTAGGAAATGGGAAAGATTTCCATTCATTGGTTTACCCCCTTCTACCCTTGGAATTCTGCTGTTGGCTTCCCCTGCCAGCAACCCCACTGGGGGTTTTCTGGGAGATATGGATTCAAACACTACTAGAAATGTGTGCTTTGGCCCTTCTCCTGTTGCCCCAGCCAAATAAGAGCACGGATATTTTTGCTGCACCATTTCAGAATGGCTCTGTCTCTCTGCATTGGGGCTCCTTTTCCATCTGTAACCGTGGGAGCTCCAAAACAGGAACACGAAGGAAGCAACAACCAAACCCCACAAATAAATCATTCCCACTGTGCAGTCTGAGTTCTGGCCAAAGCTGGGAAATCAACTTCCTGACTGATGCTCAGGCTCATGGTTTGTGTCCAACCTGGGCTATTGGACTATTGTATGTCTGGATGCTTGGTTGTACACAATACCTGCCTTTATATATCCTTTCAATATTATTATCTTTTTTCAAATTATTTTTTAAGTGATGAAGGAAGACAACTCTACTTATAGATTGAAGGAGAAATGTAGGATTATTTTAGGCTTTTGGGTCCTCTGTGGTTTTTTATTTGTTTGTTTTGGCGGTTTTTTTAGTTCTTTTTAGTCAGTCTAACAGATGGGGAAACCTCTAAATATATAGGCTTTAAAAATGATATGGTTCAATCCAGGCTCTTGAAAATGTAACTATTTCCAATATTCTGATTTTCAGTGCCCAGTATTTATATGATCTCTCTCATCCAGTATATCTGTTGCCAAATACTGTCCAAAAATATATTGAAAATTGAGTTCCTTGGTGGCAAGGTAGTTTTAATGAGACTGTTTAAGACCTAGTTTTGGTAGAACACTTACTTCATGTCAGCTGCAATACTACTCAATATGGTGTTACAATAGGGCTTCTTGGAACAAAATTAGGACAGTTTTATGTTAGGATAATATATCCTGCCAGCAAAAAAGTTGAAATTTAATTAAAGGGTAGCAGTCTTTGAAAAACTTCTGTCATCATATTAGCAATAAATTCTACTTTGGTTTTGTCTTGCATGAAGACAGAAAAAAAAAATGCAAAATTTTATAGAAAGATGTACCAGGGTGTTTCCCTCTGGGAATGATTTGTTACTTTTTGAGTCCTGCCATGAATGATGGTCTCAAATGAATCAAAGAATGTTTATGATGTTCTCACCAGTGATTTAGGAAAAAACCTCACAAAATGCCATAGCTACTTCTATTGATTCAGGGTATGTGCTGTGCTTATTTGTTTCTCTTTCATGAATCATATTTGAATTGGCATCAGGAAATATATTTAAATAGTGTCTTTTGACTGTTGTCTGTATTTCTGTATTGAATTTTTCATTTTATCTGCCAAATTAGTTGATCTCAGCCACCAAAAATTAAATATTTCAGGCTCTAGATTCTTGTGCTGACATCACATTCTGTGTCTCCCAGCTCTGCAGATGAACTGAGATTAACATAAGAGTTTCCTTTTGTGATACATTTTTTCAACAGCATTGCACTGTGTTAAATATTATTCCCTGCAATGGACTATTTAATAATTCCTTCAGTTACTGGTCACTGAAATAACCTGAAATTCACCATGGGTATATCCATTATCAATGTCTCACCAATTCATGTCTCCCTGGTATAATACTATAAATTAATTTTAGATATCAATACTGTAAATGTATGACATAGCATGAAGATAATAGTTTCCCTTACAGATCCTAATTCAAGGAGTGTCAGACCTTAGAGACAGAAGGTGGTGTTTGGTTTTTTTTCCCATGAATTATTTCTAGCTGAGTCATGGGAGTACTTGTGGTATTTCACCAAAAAACTGTGGCAAAAAGAGCTTGTTGGTGGCCTGGATTTGAGTTGTTTGTTGTCATGCTCCATTGGCCACCAAACTGAAATTTTGGCTTCCAGCCCCTTCAGGGTGATTGTGTTGGAAGGGGTCACCTGCTGTGTAAGGGACATCTGGGTAGAGCTTAAGGATTTTACTCAAGGGGATGCTGGGTGGTGCTTTGAACAGCCTACATGAGAGGTCTTTTGGTGATGTGAAAGGTGAACCTCCTTTTCCTCTGCTGTTTTTGGGCCAGAAGTTGCTTTAAACCTCTGTGTAGAAGTGGAGAGAGGGGAGGTGAAGAGAAAGAGGAGTATAATTTCGTTTTTCTATACCTTAAGCTCTATGTGCCTGGCTGCTCCCACTCTCCCACCTGTAACCTGAGTTTTTTGTGAAGAGTTGATTCCACTGCTGCAGGTTCTCACCTGGATTTAAAGCCAGTGATCTAAGAGCAGGTTATTTCATCACACAGATCTCCTGCCATCAGTGGTGCAGGAACTGAACCTTGCAGTGACACTTGCATTTGCTTCAGCTTTTCAAGGCTCTCTCTCACAGGTTGGGAAGCTGAGCTTCTTATGCCCCATGAAAATAAAAATGATAAAAGAATTAGCAGTCTAGAGGTGTGTGCTGTCATGTTCCTGGTTTCTGTGGGGTTTGAACATATGAATGAGCTGGACTGAGTTTAGTTCCCACTTTGTGAGCTGGGCAAGGCCAGATTCTCTCAACTCCCATCAAGCAAAGGTTAATTATAAACTGACACTGATCAGCTCATCAGTTATGTCTCTTCCTGGCCACTGGTATTCCTGCTTTTCAAGCTAACCTGGAATATCCTTTGTGAGATGTCCAGAAAAGAGGGAAGCATTTCCAGAACAGATTCTGGATGAGATCCCTTGGAGCCCCAGCCTGATATGATGAGGGATCATCTGTGTCTGCTCATTAATGAGTTAACTGGAGGAGGAAATTACTGGGGCACCTGAAAACAGAACTGAGAAATCCAAGTGGTGTCTGGTGTAATTTAAATTTCTTTTACCCTTCACATTTGCTGGTTTGGCCCTTTTCTGTGTGTGTAGCAGGGGTGGGCGGAGTGAGGGAGCAGAAAGGGTCTTGTGTACACTGAAATCCTGAATAATTCCAATTACTGACAGGACCTGTTGGAGAGCCATTGTCTGGTGGAAAATCCAGTGACTACAAAATCTACTTTTTCCATGTGAGAGCCTGAAATATTGCCAAAACACAGCAGGAAACCCAAATTGCAGTATATCATTTCAGGTCAGTTTGGTGCCCATTAGAATTTAGTTGAATGCATTGCAAACATTTAGTTTTAAAACAACTTAATGTACCTGCTTTTTCCAAGCAGCACATTTCCCTCTGAGGCCTGAAATCCAAGCTGCCTTTGTTTCCTGAAGCCTGAGCTGACCAGAGGGCTACTTAAGACATAAAATAACAGTTTTCCTTTAACCCGTCTTGTTTGTAACATATCATGCTTAGTCTTTTGCAATTCATCATAAAGTTACACAACTGGAATTTATTATGGGAGATACAGAAAGCCTAACATAAATGGGATCTGAACTGGAACTTTTCTATGGCAATGGGAAATGCATTTTAATATTAATTCAGTTGAAGTGTTTTGTGTCAGCTAAATAGATTGAAATGAGATGCTTTTGTTTAAAAATGATAGAAATAGATGAATGTTGATGGCAAGAGAAATGCAAGTAAAAATTCCCTTGGCCTCCAGAAACTGTCCATGGTAAATTTTTTTTTCTGGTTTTCCTGGTATCCAGAATCACCTTAAAATTGTGAGAGAAAAGAAATGGATAAGCTTCCTTTGACATTAGTGCAATTGAATTACACTGATGTGTGTTTGAAATATTAAAACTTCTCAATGAAGAAAGGAAGTTTGAATAGTGCCAAAGGATGTTAAAATTTAGGCATGGCATGGAGAGCATAAGTGTGGTGTAGGGAGGCAGCTGAGGGCTTTCCTTCAGCCCACAAGCAGCAATTTCTGTAAAGGCAGACGTAGCTGGATGAGGTGGAGATGAAATGTTAGTTTATAAACACTTCTGTGCTGTGTTTATTTCCACATAGATGTTCTCATATTGATATAGAAATCTGGATTCCTTCCTGAAAAGAAAGGCAAAACAGTGGATCTCTCTAATGATGTTGTGGGAATTTAGCACTGTTTTGTTGCTCTCATCTTCCCTCTCTTAGCACAATTCCCTCAGTTCACTCATTTTTGTATTAAAGCTCCATTGCTTTAGTAACATAATATTGGTATCCAACGGCCAAAGCAAATGTAGGGTGTCATTAGTCAGAGCTCTGGAAGCTTTTATTTGATTAACTACTCTAAAGCAACACAGGAGTTGCGTGCTAGAAGCTTTGCATGCTCCTTTTACCACATATGCTTACGAGAGGAACTTGGGGGGTTATTTATATATTGTGGTAAAAAATTGCAGTAGCACTTGCTGCCTCAGCAGACTTCTTGGGTTTTGCTGGCATTCTCCTCAGCTTATCCACTGGCCCTGTGCAGTAAAATATAATGGAGGGCTTTGGGGACGTTTCAACACATCAATTTTCGGTTTTATACAAAGGGCCATCCGTGGGTGGGGAAAGACCTGTGGCTTTTGTTCACACGGTAATGATGGGCAATTCCCAACCAGCCAACAATACCCAATCATAACAGGAGCCTGGAGCTGGGCAGATACCTCACCACTGCCAGAAAGGATCATTCTGATGGGCTGCTAAAGCCATTCTTCAGTGCCAAGTCTCTGTCATAACACCCATTCAGGCCGTGTCTAGGCTGAGCTTGGTTTGTTGTTGTAGCTCCCGGGGTGGGAGTCAGCTGTGGGGTAACCTGTGTCAATAAAAGCCCAGCACAGGCAGTGGGGTTTGTGTGTTTTTTAGCCGTGTTGTCACGGACTCTTTGTTTTCCCCTCTGGTGGCTGCTGAGGTCAGACGTCAGTCTGGGGGCACACAGAGAAGGGCTCTGATGGTGCAGAAATTACCTCATTAAAGGACTATGTGCTATATTAATAGTGGCTTTGCCAGTGTTACTTTAGGTAAACCCTTGCTTTTTCTGGCCTAGTCATAACACTGAAACACTTCCTGTTAATTATGAGCTTCCATCCACGGTGCCTGGAGAAGAGACAGATGGAGTGGACGTGCCTCTGAGCCTATTTCCTGCCTTCTTGTTTGCTGCAGCTTAAAAATTGGTGTTATGATGACAGTGTTGAAATTTATTGGGAAGTTTCAAATAGCTTCTCTTCAGATGCAAGTTTGTGGTCATGAGCATGTTCACTTGTCAGAGAGATCTGTCAGAGAGAAGGTGCACAGATCTACCTCTTGTGTGAGGTGTTTGGCTGTGATGTTGAAAACGTTCTTCATCTCTGACAAGCTTTTCCCACACTGTAGCAACTAATCCTCTGTTTTACACTCATCTCTGCAAGCTTTCTCCATTGGGGAGTTGTTATTTTTATACAGACTGGTATGAAATTGTGCCCTGTACCCACTCCCAGCTAAAAAAATTCTACAGGACTGGGGCGGGGGGGGTTGGAAGGGACAGAGAAAGAGGAACGAGTCGGTTGCTTTTCTCTTCCTGCCCCTTCCCACTCTCTGGAAGGGCTCTGCTGAGGGGCAGTGAGCGAACTCCAGGAACGCGGTGTTATCCCTGGCCACAGCCTTTCCATGGTAAACCGTGTGGCAGTGCTGCAGAGGTGCCTGTCTCTCTGTCCATCTGTCCCTCTGTCTGTCCCCCTGTCCCTCTGTCTCTCTGTCTCTCTGTCCATCTG
>VZTR01013371.1:183642-210557 GCA_013400775.1 Chaetops frenatus | reverse complement strand
TCCCCTGTCCCCCTGTCCCTCCATCCCCCTGTCCCCCTGTCCCCTGTCCCGGGTGTCCCTGGGTGAGCTCTCCAGGGCAGCACACCCTGTGGCCCTGCTGGCCTCTCGAGTCCCCTGCTGTCCCCCCCCTGCAGCCTCCCTGCTCCGGGGCTGCCACCCAGTGACCCCTCTGCCTTCTTCGTGTTGGCTCCCTGGGAAAAAGCCAGTGGTTTGGTTTCCAAATTGGCCTTTAGGAAAAGAGCCTTCAGCACAAAGAGAGGTTTTGAGGTATCCCTGACCTGCTGGTTTAGAGTTTTGAGATGCCATTCATTTTGAGTGTCGTAGCCTGGAGTAGAGATTAATACAGAAATGAGAAAAGAAAAGGATTTTCATGTGACACATCAGGCTATAGCCATGCCAGTGTTGTGTAGCAGACAAACTGGAGATTGTAGATGGTGTCCAAAAAGTCATACTGAAATCAGAGATTTAGGAAAAGCACTGAAAGAAGGAGGCTTGGGTTCTCTGTATTTTAAACACCTGTTGAAAGCTATATTCACCAATTATGATTTTACACCTTACAATTGCAAATACATTGCTATGATGGTTCTAACAGAAGCACAATACATGCTATGGGCAAAACTGTTCTTTAAATGATTTTTTAGATGTAGAATTTGTTCCTCTTGGACAGCTGCCTCAAGAGAAGAAAAAAAAACCTGAAAATACGTTTTTTTTTAAACAGAGCTGTTTTCAAAAATCTGGCTCTTGTATAATTTTCTGCCCTTATAGTAAAATATGTCTATGTGGCTTTTAATATGTTTTTTTTTGCTTTTAGAGTATTTAAAACTGCATTACATTTTAATTGGGTGGGTCCTCTTATTGAGGTTGGAGAGAATGGTTATGGTTGTTTTGTTTTTTATTTGAGAGAGGACTTCTGTAACTGAAGAAGTTACATCACGGTAGAAAAAACAATTAACCTTTTAGTACAGAGTCAGGTGGGGTGTGAAGGAAAATGAGCAATATTAGCAGCACTTCCAAACTTCCTCGCTTTCATAGAACACCTTCTAGCTGGGAATCACAAAGTGCTGTATAAACATGAATATATATGGGTAAAGGAAGCCTGACCCATGGGAATGTTTTGATTTTTTCCTGAGATCACACATTGGAGCCTGGTGAAAGAGTCAGGAAGGGTGCCAGGGTTTCCTGATTTACAGTGCTTTGTTCTTGCAGACAGGCAGTGTCTCCTGCAGGCTGCATTTACTGACATTTGCATGTACACAGCAGAGAGCATGAACACAGCATCAAATCTCTGATAAATACCTATTTCCTAATGCCTTGTGTGTGAGGAGTGAAACAGGTGCAGCTTGGTTTCCTGTGGAGTTGAATGTCATGGCTGGACTCTCTGATGTCCAGTAAAATCTAAGTTCCAATTGAAGCTTTTCCCACAGCTGGGATATTTGCAGAGTCTCTCGTGTGCTTCAATTCTCTGGTGTCTAATAAAATAGAAGTTTATATTGCGGTCTTTCCTGTTTGTGGGGCACCACTGATGGGGGCTCCCTTTTTTTATCTTCTTTGCTTCTTCTATTTTCATTAAGTTTATTAGAACAAAGTACAGTTGTGATCATTTCTCCTCTGTCAAATTGGTAATAAAAGTCCATCTCAGATACACTAAGATGGAAAGCCAACAAAGATGTAAAATTATGCAGGTTTTGCAATCATTTTAATTTTCTTATGACATAGGGCTAAAAATTGGCTTGGCTTTTCAAGCAACATATTGGGGTTTTTTCTGAGCAAAACTTAAATAAGAACTGGTATTTACAAATGGTGATAATACTTCAATATGATAACATAGGTTGCCATTAAAGCCATAAAAATGATTAGTCTGACTGATGATAATTGATACAAGTGCCTCAGGACTTCTAAGGGGAAGAAATCCAGTACCAGCAGGGCTTGTGAAGACAGGCAGAAAAACTGGAAATGAGAGAGTTGATACTATCCAGAAGTAGAAGCAATTGAACAGTCAATTACTTCTAGAAGTTGTTTGTTTAAACATTGAACCACTGCTAGCATTTTGAGTTATCCATCTGTGAACAAATAACAATGCTGCTGTATGTCCCTCAGCCACTAATTGCAAAACCTTAGGAGCAATTCCATTTTTACGCTCTTGAAATCACTTATTTTTGACAAAGCAGCAGTAATAATGTGGGTTGCAAATTGCACGAAAAAAATTAAAAAATAGTTAAACTGCAATTTAGCAGAGCCAATGAAAACATTTGTTTCACAAGTTGAAACTTTCCCATGGGAATGCTGGAGCAGCCCTTCTGATCTCTCTGTGTGTATTCAAAGGAAACATCTTTACAATACAGATGCTTGGGAAAACACTCTGGAACACAGACATTGCTTCTCAGGATCCCAGAAACACAACAAACTTACTGGTGTTTGTTTACAGTTAAAGATTTTTTTAAAAAATAGAAGAGCACATTGGGGGAGGTGGTGTTTTTTATGTTTGTTTGGGGGGTTTTTTTTGGTTGTTTGTGCCTTTCATGCTGAGGGTCTTCTCTTTTTCCAAACTGAGGTAGGCATAAACAAATCTTTGTGCACCTGAAGTAAAATGAAGAGGTGATTTTGATGTCTGCAGTGGCAGTGGATGAAGCTGCTGCTGTCACAGCTGGACTTGGGCCAGTTGGATCAAATTCACCTCCCATGGGTCACATTTGAGTGGCTCCAGAGAGACAGTGGAGGAAACTTCCACCCACTTGGTGCTTAGGTGATCTGTCAGCATTCAAGACGTGACAAATCTGTAAGAATTGTACTCCTGTGTCTGTGCTGGACGTGCTTTTGTGCCTTTCCTTTGTAAAAGCTTCCCTTCCAAGAGAGGTGGATGTTACTTGCCAAAACCAGGTGTCTTTCCCTGCAGGGCTCAGGCTCTGCTGGATCATACCTCTGCAGTGGCTCTGCTGAGTATTTCGGGGTCCCTCTTTGCAAACATCCCAGCACCAGCCTGTGCCCTGCATTGTGGGGACTGGGAGGGGAGCAAAGCTTCCACCTGGCATTCCCAGCCACTCTGGGAGAACTGGCACTGCTGGTCATCTTCAGCACCCTCTGAAACACTGGCAGCAGCTCTCCTGCCATAATCATATGGCTGCAATTAATTTTAAGGAGTTGTGAGGATCAGCAGGTGTTTGAAGAAGGTGTTTGTTGTGCAGGAAAGCAGAGTAATCCGTTCAAAAATATCCCCTTCTTTATCAAGTGAGGGAGCTCAGCCCCGGTGGCAAATGACTGGGTAATGTCTGCCAGAGGTGGTGAAATGGCTCCAGCCTGGTTTGAGCATTTCTTTGAAACGTCCTGCCAGGGCTGAGAGCCTAAATGTTGGTTGCTGTGATACCTAAATTAATCACCTCCACAAGGTGATATGAAAGTCATCTGAAGTTTATATTTTGGGATTCAGTCTTGACCTATGATTGCTGTATCATGGTATTTTGGCTGCTCCTTTAACTTTTTGGGGTGCTGGAATTCCTCAAGGGCCAATAGTTCAGAGCTGACTTTTACAAGGGCTGTCAGGATTGTCCTGCTGAAATTCCTGCCACATCCAGCAAACTGCATTCAGCACTGCTGAATAAAGCAAGTGGAGTCAGGCACTGTTTTCCTTCTCTCTGATCTCCTGAGGATTCTCACAGAGTTCAGTGTCATGGCTAACTTTGGAAAAGGTCCTGTGGAAGTCACATTGCACATCCATCCTAGTGGCAATCTGGGAACAGAACCTCATTGAGCTGCCAGCCCTTTTCCTGAATATCATGTATGTGGTTTTGAGATTTGATCTCTGGGTGAGGGTGACAACATTTTGGGAAAACTTCAGTAGATCATAAAGAGATTTTTTTTTTCTTTTTTTTTTCTTTTTTGGCAAAAGAGGGTGATCTGAAAGTGTCAAATGTCAGCTGTGGCACAAAGCAGTTAATTTAGTGCAGTACCTTAACCACAGTTACATACTCTGGTCTTGGCATAGGAGGAGTCCTTGATGCTGACTGCAGAAAGATGGTCAGTCATGATTTTTGTTACTGCTGCTTGGATGCCTGACTTATAATCCTCTGGAAAACACCTGGTGATCAGAACTAAATAGAAAACTAAATTCCTAAGAAAACTAAATTCCTAAGAAAATTGCATATGGCGTAGGAGACATCAAGATAGCTTCATTCCCCAGAGAATTTATTGGATAGAATCAGAAAAAAGACAGTGCTTTGCTTCTAGGGCAGTGAAGCATTCCTGAAGATAAACTGCTTTAGCCATTCATCAAAGCCAGTTATTGCTTAATTAAGTTAACTGTCAGACCCTATTATAATTTGGGGATTTTTTTTTTAATATTGTGACAGAAGCCATTGTTTACTTAAACAGAAAGAAGCAAATGTGTCACAGACCAGCTAAAGAGCCCAAAATGTCTGAATACAACAGCTGGCCACAGGAGTGTAATTTTCTATTCCAGCTGCTCCCACTAATCTCTTGCCAGCACACCTAGAACAGCCTGCTCCTGCCATGGACGAGTAGCTGTCCATGTAAACTGATAAAAACATTACTGTGCCACTGTCCCCAGTAATAGTTCCATTGAAAACTTCCAGCTGTTGGAGGCAAAAATATTCTGATGAAGACAATGTGGTGTTTTTCTAGTTCCCCTCACTTAGCAGTTAAGGGGATGTTGCCTTTAGTAATATTTGCCTTTGTTCAAGGCCTCCTGACCTGAGGGATCTGTTTTATAGTGCACTCATGACCTCTCATTACTACATACACAAAACAAGACTGGCTGGAATGATGGAAATACATCTGTTAAGTGAAAAAGCTGAGGACATCTGTCTAAAGACATATATCCTGAAAAAAGCAAACATTAATGGAAGGGGCTGAAGGTCCACTAAAGTGAAGCTGACAGTGGACTCTGAAGCTTTAGTTTTATATTCATACTGGTCCAGTGGCAGTTCCTTTTCTGAGGAGTGCAAAAGCCATGTTCCTGTGTCTCTCTATACAGCTGATGTTCATAATAAATGGTTTTGTCAGTATTCAATTATTGTGGAAACTCCTATTTCTTACTGTTCATACGCCTCAAGCACTCGGATGTTTATAGAGATCTGGGTGTGACCTTAGTGTACTCCCTTGTCAAACAAAGTTATATTTAAGCGGAGTAACTTTTTTACTGAGCTAATTTCACAGAACTGTTGCATTAAAAATAGTCTTTTGAGAAACTTGATTTAAGGGGAATGAGCTTTCAGTCTGGGTAGTGCCTGTATCCAGTGATATCAGGTTGCTCATGGTTTGCAGCATCTGGGCTCATGACCAGAGTGCAAATATCACTGAATATCCCATTTTATAACTCCTGTGTGTGCTGGTTGTCTTGGTGGTGACTTGAACAGTGTTAGATACATAATGGTCACTTTTGCTGCTGACCAGCAGTTGTTCAGAACACCAAGAGAATTCCCAGTTGCTCTATTGTAGTGCTGGAACCACACTTTATCAAAGAAGGTGCATCCTTGTCAATAGCAGCAGAACAGACCCCTAGAAGTAACATTTCTTCTTCTACNTTTTTTTTTTTTTTTTTAACACTCACTGCTTTCCAGCAGTGAGACTAGGAATTCTTATCATACTTCAATGTGCAAGAAACCTCCAAATACTTCACATTCCATTCCCTAGGAAATCTGCACTCTGTGAAAAGTAGATGCTTTGGGAGTTGTATAGCTGGACTAGTTTTGATAAGGAGAAAAAAAAATGGGGAAAATGGTTCTGAATTGTGATCCTCATCAGGAAAAATTGAATTTGCAATTGCAACTGGATTAAATGATTTTTCATTAAGAACATGATATCATTAAAGGCATTAAAACCCCATGCAATAATTGACCAAATTATTGCTAAATTGTCAAAGACTGAGCTAATAAGCATTTAAGCTTCTTAAATACATAACATTTCTCTGTAGCTTCGAAATTAACAGTAACATGATCTAAAGTCATTGGCCAAAACTGTTTGTATAAAGGTACTCTGAGGTATTTTTGTGTTCATGTCATGTGGCAAGAGAAAAAAAATTCTGCTTGAATTTCTATAGGATGGAATACTTGGTCAGCATTTTAAATTCTAAATTCTCTAATTCTGAATCAGTGTTAATGAATAAATAAACAGTTTGGACAGATTCATTAAAGGGCATATTTAGAGGAGGGTTTTAAAATCAAATGTTGAAGCTGTCTGATAAGGCTGATGTGAGTGTGGCATTTTTCATGCAGCAATTGGCAAATTACACCACATTGGAGGTGATCTTCAAAGTGCTATTAAAGTGCATATACATTGATCAAGCTCTTTTTCCTAAAATCTGAGACTAATTAAGCAACTGTGATCATTTTGTTAGAGTCTGATGATCAATTACCTATGAGGAAGACAGGAATATAACAACAATAATTTTCAATCTCCAAAAGGCTCCAGGCATTATTAAAACACAGAAATATTGGGAGTGATCCAAATCTCTCTGAGTGTCCTGGGAGATGCTGACAACATCAAAACTAGTGACCAAATGGCTGATAAGCACCATTTTTTTTTTTCCATTGCACAGAAACAAAAAACCTGGTTTAAATTTCCCAACTGCACCTGTCTTCCCTGAAGTGCTGGACGTGCAGGGAGAGCCCTGTTCCCAACACCAACAACCCTGAGTCCTGCATGGCACAGAGCTCTGCCTCCTGGAGTGTCTCTGTTTTGGGCAAGAGGAGGAATTCATTCCCAGTATTGCTCTGAGTGGTCAGAGGTGACCTAAGCCTTGGCACTGGGGGATTTTGCGTGGCCGTGACCAAAATGTCAGTGTGGTGTGAGCAGCCAGCACAGTGAGTGCTGCTGGGAGGCAGGACAGCTCCTGCACACACTGCCCTGGCCTGCAGGAATGGTGTAAAGCCCAAACATTTTAAGNTTTTTTTTTTTTTTTTTTTTTTCCTCCTGCTAGAAGAGACATTTAAACATTTCTGTGTGAGCAGGTTTGGCAGGCACTCTCTGTGCAGTGTAGGTCTCTGGTGAAATCAAAGTCAGCTGATCAAGCTGCACCTTTGGAAATGCAGTAAAGTAACATTTTGGAAAGGCAGGATTTTTAATTTGATTTAGCATGCATACAGCAAATTAAGTTAGAAAGCCCCAGGGTGAATAATTTATTCATTTGTAGATACCTCATGTTTCTGACAACACAACAGAAAACTGGCATTCAATCCACTACCTCCAGAGCTTTTCCAGCACTTTTGCATCACAGCTGGAACTCTCCCAGACTGTGACCTCCATCCTCTGGCAGAGGTGCAGAACTCAGCCAGGTAAATCCTGGCTGCTGGCCGGGGTGAGGAGCTGCTCTTGGCCTCCAAACACCCTTTTCTTCCTGTACAAGAGCATTTCCACCTTCAGAACACGGTGATATCCTGAAAAATTCCTGTGCCCCAGAAACCAGCTGCCTTTTCAGCTGACTCCTTGAGAGTTTGTGACACATGGCTAACAGAGCAATTGTTAAACCTGGATTCTGGGTGGAAAAGGGGAAGTAAATTTAACAGATACTCTGGAAGAAGAAAGCCTTGATTTGTGCAAGTCAGCAAGAAAGTGAGGGTGATGAAGGCAGGGCTACCTCAAATTGGGAAGGAGGGGGAGGTGGGTTTGAGGTTTCTTACACACACATCATTTTCTGGCTTCATTACAAGTTCTCTGTGGCAGACTAATAACTTCTCTGACCTCAGGTTGTCTCTCTCCAATTTAAGCTTATTATAGATAACTATCAAGCCTTTTCTCCACATATATAAATCCATAATTAACTCTGGTTGCAGCACAGACTGTAAGGGGACTTCTGCCTTACAGACCCATCAAAGAATTTGAAATCCCTTAGAAGACATTGTCCATTTAGTCCTTAACTTCTTATCAGTGGCATTTCCTGCTAGCCTAAATACATCCCCAATTAAATCACATACCTCAGCCTTCAGCCTGTTTTACTTGGGTAGTTTCTACTGCTCAGTGAGCTTTCTTTCTTTCTCCCTGCTTTTTGTTTGTTCTTTTTAAAGAAGGATTTTCATACCCAAGAAGGCTTTCAGACGTAAATCTTTTCGGCCAGACATAAATCCTGGCTGACATGGGGTGATGCAGAATCTGCCTCGATTCCACAGAAAAAGGGTCTGGAGGATCCAGAGAAGGGACTCTGCCTTTTCCACGGTGTCTTTTGAACCTGTTAAAAGACTTGACAGCCAGAAAAGGGAATAGTAGCTAAAAGGATTCTCAGGTGCAGAAGGCAGTAGGTCTGTGAAATGCGTGATGTTCTCGTGGAAATAAATCTTAAAGAAAGCAGAAGGATGAGTGTAGTGATTGCTTCTTGGCAGCCTCAGCAGTGGTGACTCACCAGTTCTTCACTAGGAAAAAAAGAATCTCTCCTTCTTTACCCATGATTAATTTCTTGAAAGGCTGTTAGCAAGGTGACAGCATCATTCTTTAAACAGGAATTATTTTGTTTGTTTTTCAAAATGTAGCTCCCTGTTCATCTAGTTATTGAAAACATCAGTGGAAACTTGGAGCTCTCTTGTTGTATTTTTTGTGTTTGTGCTTTTCCATCTGATCCAGTTCTGGCAATTTTGAATTGGATCAATGTCATTTTGTAACAGATTCCATTATCTCAAACCCCCATTGTTACCCAATGGCAGGATCAGGCAGAAATACAAGTTTATTTGTTGTAGGACTCAGCTGTCAACTGAGACTTAAAACAAGAAGTAAGGAGAGCTTGGTTTCTCTATTTTTATGTGGGGTTTTTTCCTTCTTTTTATTCTTCAAAATTCACTTTGGGTCGAAAAGATTTGAAAGAAACCTGGCAGACTTTGTGCTGTGTGTATATCTGGCTGTATTTGCCATTTACATACAGCATCACTGGGAATTCAAAATATTTTAGGTGAAATGCTATGACCTGCTTTCTTCACACTGCTGGAATATGCATCACCCAGCTGTCATGGGTGATGATAATATTTCATTAAAAATGGCAGCATTTGGCAAACATCTTTCTCTAAGTATGAGAAAAAGCACCAGCATTCCAAAAAGAAGCATGTAAAAAGAGACTGATAATTCTGTCTGATTGCCCTTTAAATTTTTAGTAAAAGAAAAAAAAATCTTAATAGTGAGAGAATTTTAAGGGCCATTTTGTTAGGACAGGATTGTCCATCTGCCACTTTCCATATGAGCACTATTTAAACACTGGGGTCAAGACACACCTTTCCTCCCTTGTGTTTGATTCAACAATCTCTTTTATATCTGGATTTTTGTGAAGGTCTAGAATTTTCAGGAGCCTTCTTTCTCCTGCTTTTTCTGAATCAAAGACCCTGCCTTATGTTTTATGGTTGAGAATAGATGCCATTCAAATAATCATATTCTCCAGTGAGATGAGAGGGAAACTTCCAGTTATTTACAGCCTAATAAAGATCTTTTTTGAAAAGAAATTTTCTCATTCAGTATTTTATTACAATTTTTATCATGGAATTGTAGCAGATTAAAGGAATTTGTAAAGGAATGGGTTTTCATTTCAGATACACAACTGGAGTTCTTCTTACTGTTGTAATTTTTTAGTCATCTCTCACTCTCACACTTCAAATTTTTGTAAACTTATAAATATGAAACTAGATTTTTTGAGTTTGATTCTAGATTATCTGAGCTACTTAAAGTTTTCCACAGTCATGCATTTTCTTCAGTGCCTTTCTTTGCATCCCGTGCATAAATGTGATTCCTCATTTGGGCCTTGAAATACTAAATTATATAGGGATAGGGGGAAGAAATGGGATTTTTCCTGGATTTCAGTTTAAGACAGCTGGCAGTTCTGCCTCTCCTCCTCTTAAAACATAATATTTACTGTCCTAGCATTTCATCCTCTAGAGATGTTTTGATTTAGGGGATAACCCAATATTACCCTCAGTGAGGACACATTGAGCCCAGAACCATTTATTATGCTAACTGCTTTTCTGCCTGAATTTCAAACTGCAACTTTGCTGGTGTTTTTTGTGGTTGAGAGTGGATGCTGGAGATTCAGTTACAGGTTTTTGTTTGGCTTCTGCCCCTGAGGAAAATCCTGGCCTGGAACAGCCATTGCTTTCACAGAGCAAGCCTAATAGGTGTTGTTTTAAAAAATCCTCTTGGGTCAGTGTGGGTAAGCTGAATTGGGAAATTTTCACAAGAACCTCCATAGCCACAATCTTCTTTCCTGATGGAGGGATGGAGGGTGTGGAGATGGCCAGCTCAGCTCTCAAACCCCTCCTGCTGATGGACCCTCTGTGTGCCCTGCAGGGGCAGGGACCAGCCCAAAACCTCCATCCTCCCACAGACAGGTCACAGACAGGGGGGACCTGCCAGGCTCAGATGGGGAGGGGGACACTGCTGGCCCCTGTCTGGAGCAAGGAGACATCGGCTTCAATCACTCAGCCCGAGCTCCTCCCTGCTCCTCCCTTGCAGATCAATGTCCTGGGCAGGTCACAGTGGGAGAACCACTCTAAAGTAGAAAAGCAATCAAGCCTGGAAACTTATTTATCTTACCCCTATTGTTTTGTTATCAATAGAGGCTTATGAAGTCTTAAATCATCTTAAAATAAGAATTTCTAATAAATTTGCTGAGCTTTTCCTTACCCGGCGCTCAGAGGGAATAATAAATGTTACATGTGCACTTGAGAGTTATTTGATAACAAATTTTTGGAAACATCAGTCTCAGCATTTCTCAGTTTGTAATTCTGATCTCGGTTTTGTTTACTGGAGAGTATAAAGCAGGAAACTATTTTGGTTATAAGTTCTTCAGAGAGCAACTGGATCTTTTTTAAAATACATCTATATTTATTTTTATTGGTTTACTAAAGCACAGTGATTCCCAAGTCTGCAAAGCCTTGAGGTTGCAGTAGAAAACAGTGTATGTTCATTGTGCAAAAGGACAAGGAGCTGCCAGATGCTGAATTTGTTACACATTCTATTGTTTAAAACATTTGGCTGACTTGTTTGACCAGAAATGTGAAGCAGAAAAAAAAGATGAAGGGAAGAAAAAACCTGGAAGAGGAAAAGGAATGTAAATAAAAAAGCAAAGGAAAAATTCACAGTTGATCTGTGATTGAAATTATTGCTGCTAATGTCTTTCAGAGTTGTCCTCAGTAGTTACAGCACATACAAGTAATTTTTTATATGTGCTGGCCTATGCTACATAACATAAATTGTTTCCTTTCCATGCAGTTACAATAACGTACAAATACAGCAGTTCTTCATTATTTCTAATCCCTTGGTTGAGCAGGTATTAGAATCCCTTTTGTTATTTGAAGTACAAGAATGAAATGTCTCAAAGAAAGTATTCCAAATTGGACTTTCATCCCTCAGTTTGCTCTAAAGTTCTTTTTCCTGGGTTCAGGAATATGCTCTATCACATCTTCCATGCATCTCCACAGCTCTGAGTTTGCTGAGCTTCTGAACTGAAGTTCTTTGGAGACTTAAAAGAATATTCAGCTATTTCCAAAGAGTTCCACTGTGGTGGTGTGTTTGGGTCTTTGTTAAGTTGGGGTTGCCCCAAGGTGAAGGAGACCAGAGACAACATCCAGGATTCAGGAGTAAGAATGGAGTGTACTGCCCAGGGAGAAAGAGTGAGAACAGAAAGGCATGCAGGATTTTAATTTTAACTTGCAGAGCCTATTAAGACACAGCTATTTGGCTGAATGCCAAGGGTTGCAAATTAAAAGGATTGACCTGCACTGGAGCTCCTTTGGTAACATCCAGGTAACTGCAGCTCTTGTATACTGGTTTTCTAGAAGACAGCACAGGTAAACTTCATTTATTCAAAACTCTGCTGCTGCCTCACAAAGCGGGATTTGGGTTCACAAAGTTTAAAAAGAGATGAAAACAAAGTGCTGAGCACTTTGATTCTTGAAGTTCTGATGATGTATTTGCAGAACCTGGAGGTGTTAATCCTGCTGACCTCACCAAGCTGCTGCTTCCAGGATTGCAGTGAGATTTTCCTTCACCTCTGGTGCAACCACACTTGGCCCTGAATTCCTTCCCAGCCTGAAATAACTGTGTCATCTCACTGAGTTTTGCAAATCCTGTCCTGCTTTGCTCATTGTTCTCCATGTATGGGAGGCTCAGAGCTTGGAGCTGCAGAGGCAGCACTGCAGCAGTTCTTGCATCCTTTCCTACAGCACTGGAGCTGGAGCAGGACCCTTTCCCTGGCCTTGCCCTCCATTCCCTGAACTGATCTCCATGTGCAAATCCCAAATCTGTACCCTGGTGCTGCAAATCCAAGAAATCTTTAAGTGTAGGTGCTCCCTCCAGTCACAGAGAACCTCTCCTGTGCCCAGGTAATTCCTCACTGTGTGGGACCTGATGCTGAAGGAGCATTTTCCTCTCTTGTAGGCTGGGAATTTACATCCCACTTAGGCAGGCAAATCAGTGTCCTTTGTTTGACAGGTACTTATCATTGGCCTTTATCACATTTTTTCAACCTTGCTGCCAAGAGTCTGTCACAGCAGTGAGGTACATCAATATATAACTGGAATAACAGAGAAAAAATCATTTTGCCATATGGAAAGAGTGGTTGTGTTGTATTTTATTCATCAGAAGGAACATCTTCACCAACTAGATGTGATTTCTTGTTACTACAAGAAATAGTAGTAACTACTACTACTATTACGAGGTCAGGTACTTTCATGAAGTTCCACTTTTCCCCTCATTGTTTTGCACTGCTACATATCCTGGGAGACAGCCTGAAATAATGAGAGCCTATCATCAGTTGCAGGAGGAATCTGCCCAATTTTTTGTTCTCTCTTGAGTGAATTAAACTCTGATTTTAAGGCAAGACATTATTCCGTTTCAGCTTGGCATTAATGAGCCTCCATTTATTTTGAGGTATGATTCAATAGAAAATGCTGTATTTTCAGCATGCATGTTTTCATTAGGTAAAACAGGGGGTGTTTTGTTTTGTTGTTTTTGTTTTTGTTTTTTACTGCTGGCCTGCATTTTTTTGTGCTTTTATTTTATTTTTAGTTTACCCTTTAGTGTCTTAACCACAACGTGTAAGGCTTGATTGAAGGAAACACCACTCAGATTGTATGAGGGAGTTGGGTTACTGGGGTTAATGGAAGTAGTTTACAGATAGAACTGAAGGTTTTAGCAGCAGAGAACACCATTCAATAGGGTACTGGATCAAACAACCAGTTTCAGATGTTCCTGTTGAACAGCTCCTGAATGGATTCCTTGACCTAAAAACTCCTGATAGGAGCATCAAATTCTTCCACCTTTTTGCATGTCCTTTATATACAATAGCTTATGGAAGGCCAATGTCCTTCTAATTTTATGTGTTTCTTAGGCCTTCTAGGTATAACATATTGAACCCTTCTTCCTGCCTGCTGATTCTGGCTTTTACAGTTACTCCATCATTTTATTAAAAACAATATAAAAATCAAGTATTTAAAATGTTTTATTACTGTGGTGGATGGTCATTTGGCTGCTGCTTCTAAAACCTTCAGTTATATCTGTAAACTACTTTCATTAACCAGAGTAGCCCAACTCCCTTATAAAAACTGAGTGGTATCTTGCTGATTCAAGCCTTACACTTTGGAGTTGAGACACTAAAGTATAAACTAAAAAGAAGATAAGAGCACAAAAAATGCATTCCACTAGATAAGCAATAAAAAGGACATTGTTTTACCTGTGACAGTGGGGCTTTTGGCAGATTAGAATGGAACTGTAACTGTAAGGAAAAATGAAATTATCTTGAAAGATGTTGACCACAGTGTAAATAATCTGCTCTTTCTGAAGGAGGACAGTGGCTACATTTACATAACCAAATTCCTTTCTCTTTTAACTTGCCTTTGGCTTGTTCACAAGCACATAGGGATTTAAAAGAAAGAGAGGGAAACTCAAAAATTTCAAATGGAGCTAAGAATACTGTAATACCCTAAGTATACTGTACCATTAGAAGGTCTGCTAGAAATCCAAATATGAGGAAACAAAAAGAATGCAAAATAGGATCATGAAATCATAAGATGCATTGAATGAGCCAGGGTTTCTAGCAGTTTTGTTTCCCAGGCAAGGGGACTACACTTAATCACCATATCAGAAAGTGAGACTGAGGAGTGACATTCTGATGCTGTAGTCTGGTAGCAGCACATGCTGGATAGCAGGAACCCTGGCCCAGAAATTTATGAGGCTCCTAGGCCAGCCAAGTGCTCATTTTCCAGGAGAAGTGGAATTACCATTTTGAGATCTGCATTGCTTCAGCTCCCGGTGTAAGATGTGCTTTTTATTTGTATTTCTTCTGAAAACGTTCCTCCCTCTGTCCAGATCTGAAGGTAAAAGCTGTTCCCTAAGGCTGCAATTCAGAGAGGCAGGACTGGAACCTAGCAGGGGCATTTCTGAGAATAAAACAAGAGAGAAATGGTTTGGTTGGCCAAAAGTACTGGGTTTTTGTATTTTCATCAACAGCATCCTGGTGTAAGCCTATCTCATGTTGTTAAATACAGCACATCTCTAATTTACTTGGACAATTATGATTCCAGTCCCAGTCTTCATTTTTGGATCTTATTGTAAGGACTAAGCTGCAGTGACAGCCCTGGGGCACTCTCAAGGGGAGATCAAGGACACCACGGAGGAAAAATGATCCTTCCCCCACCTGCCTGAGGTGTGGTTTCTCCCAGTCTGAGCAGAGACTTTATGGGAAGAACTCCAATCTCCACAGCTGTGAGCACATTTTATCAGCAGGAAATCCCTGCCCTTTCTGATGTGTGCAGCTTTATCCTTGTCCCTGTCACCATTCCTGAATCCTCTTCTTCCTGAATGCCTCCCCTTAGGATCGCATAGAATGGGTCATGATGGCATTTTCTAAGACTTGTTTGAAGCTTGTGAAATCCATGCCTTTTACTCAGGGCTTTAGTTATCTCTGAGCTGGGGGTTTGTTGTACATGATTATACCCCGTTCAGAACTGGAAACAATCGCTCCAAGTGTTGCCATTCTCATTAGGAGGCCCCATGTTTTAAAGATGCTATCAGGTTGTGTGACATCTGTAATTATTCCATCCTATCAGCCTCTGCAGCCCTGCTGGAGCATTTTGGGGTTGTTTTTTTTTCTCCCTGGCTGTGCCACATTGTGTCACAAACAGCCAGTTGTTGTAAACACTGCACAAACTGAGGGGCACACAGACAGCCCATTGACAACTGAGAGGCGACCCAGAAGATAATTGCTAACATTGCTTGGGAAAAAAATACCCAAGTGTAGCCAGACAAGGAAGGATATGTTTTTATGAAAGCAGACAGTCTTAATTCCAAAATTAATTGTGTCTCCAGCCACTGATAATTAAAGGGGAGAGAGAGGGCTGAAGCAGTGATTTTCCCTTTGTTCTGTAATTTACCTTATCAGAAAAATGTGCTCACAAGGAACAGGACAGGTTTGGAGGATGGATCATCTGGCTTTGTTTTGGAGCTTTAAGCACCAAAGGGAGTGGTTTAAGACCAAGAGGCTGCAGGGAGACTTATGCCCAACAACCTTTAAATGACTTTAGGTTAGAAAAAAAGTATGTTCACTCCAACATGAAACCTGGTCACATCTCCAGAGCAGCACAGCCAAGTGCAGCAAACCAGCCCTGTGCTGGCTCAGCAGGCTGGGCAAACTAAACTTGTTCCCTCTGCTGGGACAGGCTGGGCAAACCCAACTGGCTCACTCTGACACCCAGACTGGGAAACAGATGATGGAGACACAGACCCTGCCATTCAAAGTGCAAAGCTGCCTGCCAAAAGTCTCCAAAAGTTTTGCTGAACCCTGTCTAAAGAAGGAGGTACTCAGATGCAGAGCTGATGTCCTGGGTTTGCTCTTTGGCACAAATGCATCCTTTAGGGTTAGGAACTAAGTGAGAAAGGTTCTGTGGCTGGTTTTGGAGAGCAGAATTACACAGCCACTGCATCCCTGGTTGTGTCCATCCTTGTCCTCACACCAACAGGGCACTGGTAGGTGCTGCTGTGGAGCAACTCCTGGTGCTACAAGGGGAGTTTAAAGGGCTCTTGCAACTTTCCAAAGCCATACCCCAGCAATTCCTCTGTACTCTAAACCAAACCTACACAGAAAAGAGAGCTGGCAAAAGATTCAGTTTGCACATATATAATTGCTTTATTTAAACCCAGAAAATCATTAGAAAAAAATACCCCCAACCAGTAAAAAAAGCCAAACAAACAACAACAACAAACAACCCCCAAACTTTTTGCTGCATTTAAAGCAGTAGTTTACTGCTACTGTATGTGAACAGTATTAAAGGGATACAACATACTAATTGTCATTTCTGATAAATATAGCTCTCAAAATTATTATTGATCAGTTAGCTGAGAAAAAGGGCCTAGAAGTGTTGGGGGCAAAAAATAGAGCATTTCATTCCACATATTTCTATTCCTGATAGCTGTTTCCTCGGCAGGACTTCCCCATATTTGTGATACAAAATTCAGATTTCCATTCTGCACAGGTTCCCAAGTCCTATTCACTGCCAGATCTGCACTCTGCAAAGGGCTAATTTCTGTCACATGTTGTGGGTTAGCTTGGCACTTTAGCCCTGGCAACATTCGTGTCCATAGCTGTATAAACTGAGTTTAATCCAACAACACTCGTGCTTACAGTCTGAAATGAAAAGCAGCCCAGTATTAGGGAGGTGTGTATTCAGTGCAGTGCCACACATGTAAAAATAATCTGGAGGGGCAGTGCTCAGAACAGGCACTGAGAAGTTAAATATGAATTAATTCTCTCACTCTCGTGACTATTTTGTTTGATACCGTGCAAATGGAGGAAACAATGGTCCCAATTCATACAGTCCAGCAGTTTAACTTGGCTGATGGAGTAATTGAGTGTAAACAGCCCTCATGCAGGTTTAGAGAGATGTGCATGTTCACAGGCATGTCAGGAAATTTCCCCTTTAGCAGTACAAGGCCTTTTTATGGTGGTCCAGTTATGCTTATGTGAAGGTTTCTATGCATATAAATATTTCAGGGAAAGTAGTAGATCCTTAGCCAGTTTAATTACATTGTGAAAAGTAGTAAAAGTGAATCTCTTGTTGTATTCATTCTCAGGGAATATAGGTCAGAATTATACAAGTGATTTTCCATTCTGGAAAAGAAAGAGAATACAATCAGAGTTAGGAATTAATCAGAAGCAATAAAAAGATAGTTATCCTTTTTAACCATGCTCTTTCTATTTCCTGGATTTAATCCCTTCATTTTGGTACAAATTTCAATATTGAATTCTTTTAAATGGTCACTTACATCTGCCATAATGCCATTGTACAGTATTTTTCCTCAAAGTAGTAGGTGAAATTTAACTGCCTCCTTTCCATATAAAAAGAGAACATACCCAAACCACAATGTTTTCTCCAAATTTTTGTCTTTAAATGCTGTATGACAGAAATTTCTCTTGGTTGGCTAATAACAAATCACGATTCCTGTGGGGAAAGAAGGTCTAAACATTACATTTAACTAAATGGACAAGCATTTGTTACATTTAGGAAGGTCAGGCCAGCATTCAGTGTTGTTACTGCAGAAACACCGTGTATTTAATTCAAACAGGGAATCAGATTTCTTCTTGGGTGGACTCATCTACAGCCAGTGTCCCAGGGAAGAGGACTAACATTTTTAAAAATGACTGATGATGCTGAGTACCTCAGCTGGCATTTTAAAGAAACTTGATGTCTGGAAGCTGTGGGTCATCTGTCATTACAGAAAATATCCTACCTCAGGTTTCCAAGGGGTGGAAGGAACAAACAGGTCACTGGGTTTTGGAATATGTGCTGTTTCAGCTGTGCATTGGGACTGACACATTCTCTTATAAACAAACTCCACATTGTAACCAGTGGGGGGAAAAAACCCCATGATAAATACATGCCCTTTCCCAGGGATAATTTTGCTTATCATTTGTCTTTCTGGACACCAAGGTGTCATTGTGTTAGACATGATGGAAAATCAGAGAGGGCAAGTCCCTCTAAATGATAGAAGAGAGTAAATATTCACTCCTTCCCAGAGAAGGGGTTGGCTCCTGAGCAGACTTTTGCAATCCCAGAGCTGCCCACTCTCATGATGTTCATTGCCTTTCAAACTGAGACCAGCCCAGCCTGCACTGTGACAGAATGAAGGCTTTTGGGGCATCACAGGACTGAGCCTGTTCCTAGGGGGTTTGTGGACATGGCAGGATTTGAACAGGATAAAATTCTGCTGTTTCTGTGGCAGAGCTCCCAGCCCTGCTCTGGAGCAGTTCCCGTGCTCTCATGGCAAACTGCACACACGAGACTCTGCTCTTTCACCATGGCCATGGGGGTATTTTCCTTCCTTTTTCAGTAGAGGGAGAGAGAATTTACACATCCTTTGGACAGTGCCAGGCTTTAAATCACTTATAACAGCAGTGGAAAGTTAATATTCTACACCTTGTATTTTTAGTTACTGTTTAGTAACAAATGCCTTCCTAATATCCACATTTAAAATACAATCTGTTTTTCTTCTAAGACATGTTTGATGTACTTTTCAAAAGCCTCTCCTACTCTGTTTCCTAAATCTAAAGCATTTGAACCAGCATTCTACTCTTGTGTTGCCTTGCAGTCGATTTTGGTTTGTAATGAATTTGCTTTGACTGTACAGACAGGTGTTTTGAGTTTGCAGAACTGAAACTCCAGGTTTTTTAGCAAATATTTTGAACAAGTACTGTGAGTTCTATCTATCAGAGCTAATCCTTGGGAACTGGTGGCTCAGAGGAATATGAATGTTACAATATCTAAGCAGAACTAATTAAAACATTTGCAATCATTCTTCAGTTTTTTGCCACCTATTTTATTATTGTTTTATCATTATAAAAGAAGGGTTTGGTACTGAGCTTCGCTGAGCTCAAGAATTGTTCATGAATTCTTCAAGATGCTACTGAAAACCCTTATCCCACACTCCATAAGAATAGTAGAACCTTTTCTTTGGAGAACAAGCCAAATCCTGCCAGTATTACTCACATGCTGTGTACTACTAAAATAATAGCAACAGTAGCAATCCAAAGTATTGTAATATAAAGCAAGTTAAAGAATCATTGGGTTAAAATATAGCTCCTGGTGTAATAATATAAAAGACAATGACTGGAAAAGACTGTGAGTGGATAAATTCCCAATACAGTTGCCTAAGATGCAGACATCAGCTCACTTCTGATGAGGTCCTTGATTTAAAATCACCTTAATCCTCCTCAAAGCACATCTCACAGAATTCTTATATTATTTTGCAGGTGATGGAACATACCTGTGTTGTTGATAATTGCTCTTCCTCACAACTGGATTGAAAATACCTTTCAGATGTGATTTCTCAGTCTGCTTTTGAGCACAAACCATTGACAGCACCAGTGGGGCTAAAGTGAATAATGGTTTAGGGCTATTTTAAACCATAATTTTGATGGATTTGGTTGTCTTCTCACTAACCACTTTTACTCACTGGGTAGAATGAATCAGTATAAAACAGTAGGACAGGTGGATGCTTCTCAGAACATCAAGCATAGGGTACTAATAGTTTTTTTACATGTTGAGGTAGATTAAAAAGCTAAAGTTTAAAAATCTGATCTCATATTATGACTTCTAAAGTGACATTTTAAGTATACCCTTTAAAGAAACATGACATGGTGGGGCTGTTTTTCAGGATTCTAAATGCAGTCTGGAGTTGTTGCACAAAGACAATAGATACATAATAATTGTAGCTCTTCAGCCTCTCATAACTTTCTTGTAGACCTCTTATTGTATCTACTGAGCAATGCAGTCAAAAGTTCAGCCAGTGTTGCCATTCCAAGACATTCCAAAACTGCAAGCCAGAAACCTCAAAAATCACCAAATGCTGCATTATGATGATTACTTTTCAGTTCTTCCATGTTTTATTCCAAGTATTGAATCACAGACATCATACACACACAGATTTTTCATGAGTCCTGGGAGCTGGACTTTCAGCAACTCCTACATAATCCCTTGCTGCCAGTGGTGTGGGGTTCTGGGGAAGTCGTGGGGCATCATGGAAGTGTCCCCAAGGTCACAAGGGTAAATGTTCATTAGCTGCTTCAGGGCTCTGATCTCCTCCTGTGTACAAGCACATCCATGAGTGCCCAAACCTGCTTTTCATCTGCAGCATTTTACCTACTTCTCTATGTCATGGTCAGCATACAGGCTGCTTTTAAAACCTGGCACATTCACCTCCCAGGAATTCTCTGAAGCATAATTCTGGTTTGAGAAAGGGTTTCACATCTCAGTGAAACATTTTCTGAGCAGAAAATATGATTCCGACAGTCCCCAGTGCTGTGGTCCAAAATAATTTGTCCTGTCTTTTGGATTAGTGTTTGTTGCCAGATTGCATGAATATGTTTTTATGAGCCCATTTTTATGATTCGTTGCTGGGTAACCCGCTGGTTTGGATCCTAGCAAGAATCCAGTCAAATCAAGGTATTTAAACTGCTGGTAATGACCATTTTGTCAGATTATTGACCCCCCTCTGTTCTGTCTCTGCCTGCACTAATGGCCAATTTTCAAGAGGTTCTTTTCTAATTAATTCTGCCACAGGATGATTAGCATTGTCAGATATTAATTTCTGCTTTCAAATTGTGAGAACAAAACTTGCAGGTTTTTGTTATTGCAGCCATAAGACCAGAAATTTCCTGATATGATGATAATTCAGTTCTTTCTGTGGAGACCATGAGAGTGTAACAACCTTCTGCAGGTGCTGCTTAAAACAGGTACATGTAGGAAATTTACTCTGTTCTTGAGAGGATTTTTTAATAGGTTTTGCCCTTCCTTTAGGTAGGTAGAGAAATTAGGTAGGTGCCCACTGCAGTTGTCACCTTGTTCTGCAAGCAGAATATATGCCAGTAGTTAAACACTTAGAACACCTCAGTCCAGCAGTTGAGTCTGTGACTAAGATTTTAAAAATTCTTGTTGTTTTCCATTACCCATTTTTTCCTGCTCTAAATAGCCTCATGTTCCATCTGCTAGGAAGAATAAAAAGCAGGCTTTCATTTTCTGCATATTATATTTGTAATTTGGTGTCCAGCAGAAAGTCATCTCAGTTTAGGCACCTAGTTTTCCAGTTTCTTCAGCAGTAATGGGGTTTCCAGAAGAAACGTGGACATTCTGTTGCTGAGAGCAGAGCTCAGGGGTTTTGAGAGGGAAATGATCATGCCACCAGGGCTTATTTTCGGGGTTGAAACTGCCTAGAGCTGTGCATTATCCAGCCTCTGCAGATTTCCACAGGAATCCTTTAACTTAATTGGCAGTGGAGTTTGGCCATCTGAGTTTCTGGAGAGAAAGGATTTGAGTTTTTAAAACTGCCTTAGATGTTTTAAATTCAGAAAGAAAGTGGTCACAATTAAAAACTTTGCTGTGAAGGACTAAGACTGGTTTAATTAAGCTGCATTTCAGGTTCCCAAGGAATAATCTGGCTTTCAGCTTCTCTTCCCTGACCTGAGCAGTTCTCCTGACAGAAGTTGCCATTTCATACATTTGCTTAAGAATAAACACTGCTGGGAAAAGTCCCCCTAGCCCTGCATGTGCCTTTTGCTCTGAAGCCTTAGCTTGGATGTGCTGATAGTTTTATTTCCACATTGGCCAACAGAAATAAATAACTGTATGAAAACCGTCAAATATTAAGAAAGGAAAAAGTCAGAAAGCTGTACATCTTGTTTGTTTGTTTTCTTTCTCTTTTTCTTTTTTTTTTTTTTTTTTTTTTTTAAGAAAGGTGCAGGAGGGAACAAAATAATGTCTGTAACAGGAAATCTCATCCCAGGTGTTAGAGAAAAACAATTTCCCCTTCCAAGCACTTTGAGAGAGAGGTTTCGGTCCCCATGTCAATGGCAGATATCTTTGGAGAAAGCACAGTCAGCACTTTAGCATAAAACCCCTGAAAAAAACCATTAAGTCACAGAACATGCTGTCCCAAAGGCTTGGCAGGCTGAGGTCACTGAGGTCATGGGCCTAATAAGGGAGTGTTTTAATTGGTTTCTACTGTTTCTCCCCTGACATCCCTCCTTTCCCTCCCTCCTCCTCTCCACCAACCTTCACACCTTTGATCCTTCAACTGCCGGGATTCTGAAACTGTATGGAGAAAACTGCAATTATCCAAATATCACCATTACTGTGACACGTTGCAGATAGGGCAGCACAGGGCCTCCACTACTGAGTAATCCTGTAAATTGCTTAAAATAACAACGAAGAGCACTATACACTTTTCTCATCCTTTGTCAGACTGAAATAAATAGGTCTTTCTTTAACATGCCTAATCCTGCTAAACAGTACAAAATCCTATTACTCAATGAATTATAAATCCTGCTTCAGCACCTCATTTGTCCTGGAGTGTTTCATTGTGAAACCCAGAAATTCAATGCCTCATTTTAGTCACACAATCCCTACCACGGCTGCTTCTCCCCATCCCTTCCCCCATCCTCCCGTGCTGGTTGTGCTCAGTAAGGTTTGTGTTAGGGCCACTACAGACCCTGAGGAGGCAAGTAAAGACAGCAGGAGCTTGTTTTAAACCCAGCCTGCACCTCTGTGCACCTACATTCTCGCTGTGCACTTTTGGAAGGTAATTCCAGATGCGTTGAAGGCCTCGTTCTGTTGGTGTTTTGATGAACGGCTGTCGAGCCACGTCTCTCCTGCAGCTGCACCTGTGATGGCAGCACATCTTTATTGTTTATTGTCCCTTGGGTGAGATGCTTACACTTTTCACATGGAGGCCCTGCATTCACCAAGCTTCTGGGATCTTTGGAATGCACCAAAACTGCATAAAGTAGTTTAAGTCACTTGGGGTCTTGCCTTTGGTGATGTAGGAGTACAGAACCTGCAGCTCGTGGTGAGCACTGCCCCTCTCCAGAGGCTGCTTGGAGCTGTGGATTTGCTGCTATTCCTGCAGCAGGAGTGAAGGGGGGCTGTTTCACCAGCTGTTGTGGGAATCAAGGCAGTGTCAGGTTAGCAGCATCATGAGAAGGAAGCTTGGTGCATAGAGGAAGAGTTTTCTAAAATAAAACTCTCATAAAAACCAGCTGAGTAAGAGCAGGGTTAAGCTTGATTCATTTCCTTTGGTTTGCAAGCTGTGGGTCAGGCACAACCTGATGACCCAGGAGGAGAGAGGAGGGAAGGTGAGGAACTGTAATTTCCTACCCACTCTGCAAGGATTTGGTAGAAGCCAGGGCTGGGATCCCTGGCCCTGGACCCTGAAAGTTGTCAGATATGGCTGGAGCTGCTGGGTGTGGGGTGGGAGGGACAGCATCCACTCCTGGAGGTGCCTTACCTGGCTGTGCTGGAGTTCCTTCTGGGCTCTCCTGCTCTAGCTCACATCCTTGGTACCCTGTCCTGCTGCCAAAGGAAAATCTAAACCTTGGAATCTCAAGGATATGTGTTTCACAATATATACCATCAATTTATATCTCCTAGCTAGTGTGAGATCTGCCATCTCTCTTGCCATCTTGCCATTTCTAAATGCTCTTTAAAACATGGTGAACACTTAATTTAACTAGGCCCTTTTCATGGAATTCATTTCTAATGCATTATCACATGGGTGTGTCATGCCTGTCTCTGCATTTAGCTTTTTTAGGGCTTTATGAAATAAAGGATTCCAATTCTTTTAATGAGTCCATTTTCCCCTAGCTTCAATACATTTAAAGAGGAAGATTTCTTAATCAGTTCTGTTTTCCTTATAAAACCCCAATGCAAACTGCTTGGGAAAATATTTTACTAAAATAAAATAAAAAAAAAAAACCCTACAAACAGCTCTTTTTCCCATATTGTAGTTAGAACTCAAAGTGAACCTAAGCCAAAAACGGAATCACCATCTAAGCAGAGAGATCACCTGTAGCTATGTCTGATTAGATAGTTCAGATTACATGGGGTTTTGGTTGTACTTACATTGTTCTTGAAATCAGGTAGAATTTATTTCTTTTGGCCAAATTAAACCCAAATGAAGTTCTTTATTAAATCATTTTGTCAGTACTAACACGAACATTTTGACTTAAATTTTGACTTAGAAATATATGTAAATTTTGTTTTTTAATGTGATTTCACAGACATGGAACACTTTTCCTTTTTTTTACTCAGCCCAGCAAGATCCCTACATATCTAAAATTACTTTCCACTCAGTGCATCTTGTTGTAGACTATAGAACTATCCTAAAAATCCCTGAAATTTCTGAATAAGCATTTTTATCTCTAATGATTGGTAGCTTTTATCTGAGCTAGGAGATGATGCTTTCAGCAAGTCACCACATAGACCAATCAGCAAATTCATCAGAGTAATTTCAACCTGTGGTCTTGACATAAATCTGGGAAGTACTAACATTTAATGAATCTGAAATAATCCACAGAAAGTTACTGCTTTCATGTCTCTTCCTAAATGTACACAGTTAAGGATTAAAAAAACAGCTATCAGCAAACAAATGTTCCTGGTGATGTGAAGAAACCAAAAGACTAGAGCAGGTCAGGAGTGGGGGGAAGGGTGAGGGGGTGTTCAACCCACATAGTTTCAGAATCAAGGAAAGAAGATGCTACAGCTGTAAGAAATTAACACAAAATAAATATTTTAAATGCTGATACTGATCAGAGGGGAAGAAAAAATCCAGACTGGGAGCACTAAGATTTTAAGATTGTAGAGCAAGGATTTACAAAGCTCTTAGAAGAAAGAAATAAAAGTTACCTCATTACTACTAGTACTTTAATGCATTTAAGGTTTGTCATCTCACACTTTAATACAACCCAAGACAGTATTACCATAGATGCACCTTTTTGAATGAAGCTCTACAGGCAAAAATTAAACTTCTCCATCTCAAACACGTCACGGTTTGAATCCTCAAATTTGGAATCCTCACTTTGCCTGTCTTGTCACACAAGAGTAATTCTGGACATGTGAACCCATCCCCTTGAGTTCAGGGAGACTCAGCACATCAGATTTGGTGGATTATGGCCCACATGGGCAAGGATAGGAGAAGATGGGGAAGAGCAAAACTGCTGAATGTGGGAAATCAGCAGGGAATGCTACAGGGGAGCAGGGCTGAGCTGTGCAGGGCTGCACCTCCAGCTGCACACAAAGACATTTATTTTTTCTTTTGCCTATCAGGATCTTTGATTGTTTCTGGCTAATCCTTTCCTATGTGTTCTTTCCTTCTATTTCAATCCTCATTGTGTTCCCACAAGTAGAAAAGTGTCATTTCATGTGATTTTGCTGCAGTGAACCAGGGCAAAGCCTTTGTTTTCGTAACATGTTATAAACTGTATTCTTTAAATTCTTCATTGATTCTATTAAGCTTTAAAAACAGCCCTTTCCTTCTCCCTCCCCACCTTCCCCCACATACAGCCAAAAAAGGAGGAGAAATGCTCCCAGCCCCCCTAGGCAGGGGTCTGGAATGATTGCCAGGCTCTGCTTGGAGGAGACCCTGGATGCTGATGGGAAGGGTGGCTGCAGGTCAGGGCAGGGGCTGATTTCTGGGGGATGGAGGGGCCCAGGGGTGCACAGGGATCAGGAGCTCAGGGCACGGCAGAAAGGAGCTCCTGGCAGAGCCTTTGGGGAGCCCCGGGACTGGAACAGGCAAAGGTGTCACAGGTCAGGACAGAGGGGTTTTGGCAGAGCCAGGCAGGGGCTCAGGGCTGGAAGGACAGGGCTGAGCAGCTCATTGGCACTGACAGGGGCTCAGGGCTGCAAGGACAGGGCTGAGCAGCTCATTGGCACTGGCAGGGGCTCAGGGCTGGAAGGACAGGGGTCAGCAGCTCATTGGCACTGACAGGGGCTCAGGGCTGCAGGGACAGGGGCACTGGCAGCTCATTGGCACTGACAGGGGCTCAGGGCTGCAGGGACAGGGGCACTGGCAGCTCATTGGCACTGACAGGAGCTCAGGGCTGGAAGGACAGGGGTCAGCAGCTCATGGGCACTGACAGGGGCTCAGGGCTGCAGGGACAGGGGCACTGGCAGCTCATTGGCACTGACAGGAGCTCAGGGCTGGAAGGACAGGGGTCAGCAGCTCATGGGCACTGACAGGGGCTCAGGGCTGCAGGGACAGGGGCACTGGCAGCTCATTGGCACTGACAGGAGCTCAGGGCTGGAAGGACAGGGGTCAGCAGCTCATGGGCACTGACAGGGGCTCAGGGCTGCAGGGACAGGGGCACTGGCAGCTCATTGGCACTGACAGGAGCTCAGGGCTGGAAGGACAGGGGTCAGCAGCTCATGGGCACTGACAGGGGCTCAGGGCTGCAGGGACAGGGGCACTGGCAGCTCATTGGCACTGACAGGAGCTCAGGGCTGGAAGGACAGGGGTCAGCAGCTCATGGGCACTGACAGGGGCTCAGGGCTGCAGGGACAGGGGCACTGGCAGCTCATTGGCACTGGCAGGGGTGTGTGGAGGAAGAGCTTGCATTGCTCTAAGTGAATCACTCTTGCTCCTGCACTCACCTTGATGAGTGCTCTCTTTGCCCCTGAAATAATTATTTTTAAAGCCTGCTCCTCTGCAGTCTTAAAATGGCCTTTTAGGTATGGCAGAGAGGTGACACCCCAAACTACAGCAGTGATTGCATTTTGCCTGATTGTGTAAGCACCGATTAAGGACCAAAGCAAAACGCAGTTTTTTCCAAGGGTCTTGGGAGCGCTGGGTTTACCAAACTCCCAGGCTACAGAGACTCCACAAAGTCTGCAGCTGAGGGGAGAAGTCGCTGTGGATTCCCCCGGGGCTCAGGGCAAGATCCAATAAACAGCCTGAGCTCTGGGGTATCGGGCTGTGATCTGCTAACCCCTCCAATAATGCCTTGCACTAATTACGAGGTAACCCACGTGGGCTTAGATGAGGTCACTGCCCTCTCCAGTAATGCATGTTAGAGCATCAAGTTTACCTCTTCTTGTGGCTGGATTTTCTATCAGCAACACCAGGACTTTGTGAATAGTTGTCTGAGCTGCTCATCAGAATAAAATGAGAAATGT
>VZTR01013371.1:101741-183347 GCA_013400775.1 Chaetops frenatus | reverse complement strand
CACAGTTAGTATGTGTTTACTGAAAACTACACATTTTACTACATATTAGGTATATTCTTATCCATCAAGGAGTTAAAAGCATGCTGTTGTATCCTGCCATACTTAAAATACTGAAATCCAAGTTTAATGACCAATATGAATATTAAATATTTTTCTGAACCACCTGCTATTAAATAATAACATAAATATAGAAATAATAACAACATCATTAGAGCAGTGAAAGGATACATTTTCAATTACGTTTGATTAAGTAATATAAAATATTTTCTGCCCATCTGTAGGTGATTCTAAATACAGTATTTTGTCTCAAGTTATTAAGTCAGTGTCCTTAGCCCAAGGAATAAATTATGTCCCAAAATGTAAATGAAAAAAAAAAAAAAAAAGCAGAGAAAAGACTAGATTAATCTGATCTTCTCTCATGTTTCTGGGATGTATCTGAGTTTTCATTCCATAAAGTTTCTGGCTTGCATTTTGCAGAGAGTTGTTTCCCTCCCTTCCTCTCCCACTCTCTGTCATCAACAATAACCCCTTGCACTGCAAATGTCACAATGTGTGTATGTAAATGCTTTGCTGAAGAACACAAACTCCTCCTGTTCCCTGGCTGAAATGCTTTGCTGGACCCTGTTACGGGAGCCCCAGGTCTTGTAACAATATTCAGTATAACAATGGACCAAAACCAAAATATTTCATTGAGGTGGCAACTAAAGCAAGGTAAGTCTTGTAGATATTCCTTGGTGCACTCCCAACAATCCTTCCCATCCAGAAATAGGAGGAGCTCTAGGAGGATGCTTTTTTTTTTGGCATAGTTGGATGTCCAAGAAGTAGACTCTTTGTTGTCTAATATTGTGGCATATTGGTAGTTCACATTTCTTCTTGCTCCCCAAGTTGCTGACAGTCCCCTCATGCCTTGAACCATGTGATAAACACTTGAAATTCTTGCTTCTGCTTTCCTGCACACTGCAGTGCCAACTCCTTCATCTTCAAGAGTGAAACACCTAAATAACATCTCTTCTGGCCTTTCATGCCTTTCCTAACCTTGCTTGTTTTTCTTCACAGAACACAACTCATTTTTTGCACCCTCTGCTTCTCTCCAGGCTGGGTAACTCCTCTCTGTTCCATCGTGCTCCATCCTCCTCACTTACACCCCTCCAAGTACCTTTGCTTCTCAGAACCCCTCTGGTGATGATTCCCAGCTATAAAAATGTCAGATCCCTCTTGCTCTTTTCTGGATCTGCTCCAAAGAAGCACGAACCATGTGGAAATCCATGGAAAAGGGAGGCTTGCCCTCCTTTCTTTCAAAGGCCAGAAGGCTGTAAGAGCAAAAGGAGGGGAAATCTGTGATGGAAATAAATTCTAGCAATACTGAGAGGCCTGATTCTAATATGTTCACATTTTTGCTGGGATGTGCCATTAAATACAAGTATTCTGTTTTTAAATATAAATGGATAATAAGGGACTGGTATAAATAAGCAAAATATGCATTTACAGTCACTTGGTTTACTACTAAGGCTGGAAAATGCCAGTTTATAAACACAGCTGAAACATGAGTGTGTCTGTGTATTTGAACACACAAAAAAAAGGTGTTCTTACTTACAGACATATTTTCCTTCAATTGTTTGTGTCTGCCACCACAGTTTATTGTGGAAAATAGAGCTGGGAGGACTAATCTGTTTCGTAAGTTTTCACCAACAGTTTCACGGCAGCTGAATCGGCAGGGTCGTCCTTTAGTTCCTCCATTGCCTAGGCAAGAAGTGCAATTCAGCACAGTTTTAGCAGCAAGTAACAATCATTCCATCCACTTTCAGCATCGTGCTCACCTGCATACTGAAATAAATTGCTTTGCTGACTAACAAAGAGGTTATTTTTTGTCCTTAAGTGCTTTGCTGAACTGCAGACAGTGTTTCTGGGCTGTAGGCACAGATCTGAACAGATTCTGCCCATTTGGAGCAGATCTGAGCTGAAAACAGGAGAAGGCAGCCATACACATAACAGGAAATAGTACAGAGTGTAGATAACTCATGCGAAATAAAACAAAGACATGGCAACTCTGTGTCACTGCAGGGTCAATTATAAACATTTTTTTCTGTGGTTCTGCTGTGAAAAGAAACAAAGTACAGGCAGTGTTACTACACAGTTGTCAGGTTGCTAGAGAACCACAACTATGACAGACCGAGATTTTAAATAAGCAGTAACAAAAATAGAGTAGAGATGCAGTAAAATAAGGTACATGGCTTTTGAAAAAAAAATTTGACTGTTAAAAGTCTAATATATTTTTTAAAATTCCCAAGTCTCAGTTTTTCTTTGTTGGTGTACAAAAACTGACGGCCCAAATTAACCAGTTCTCCTCTATTTTCACTGAATTCCCATTTCTAGTCTCAAGTGTTATGTAACACAGCCAGCTGCTTCTTTTTCCTCCTTTACAGGGGGATGTTTATTTACATCTATTCACTGAATTTAAAAATTGCAACCTAAACTTTATGGCATAGATGATGACATCCTTCTGACTGATACCATTTTCAACAGCTCACACATTTGGCCCCAATTCAATAAAATGTGGTAATAAGGACTGACAGTCACTAGGGAAAAAAAAAAAGGTCTTAATTCCTACCTGGAAAAAACTGCTCTTGCTCTTCATTAGTGGCATTTGGAGACTCTCCAACCATTACAACATATCACTCATTGCTCCTCTGATATGATATAAACCCTCAGAAAGACAGGGTCTGGTTCTTTGTCATCCTAAAGGTCAGAAATCCAGTGTGTGAACAAACAGGCAGTCAATATTGACCAATATAACTGAGAATTATACTCAGAATATTAGCAGTTCTTAATATTTGACTTAATGATGGAAAAAATCTTGTTCTAAATGTAACATTAATTCTAAGATTCCATACAGACTATTCAACAGGTGTGACTTGAGGAGAGAGAAGATTTCAGCCATCTAAAAATTGTGCTTTATTCTTTGCCCATTTTCTACCTTTTTGCACCCCAGTCTGAGTACATTTGCTCAGGAGATCTTCCAGCATCCACTTCTTTTCCTGGATCTTCTGCAGTGCCACAAGTGGTCATGATCATCATTATGCTTCCAAGCAAATTATTATTTCTTTTTTCTCCACACCATGCACAAATAATGCATGGCTTTACTTTGTAGAATACTTAATTCTACATCAAATGGAAGTGAGTTTCGGTATCTCCCTTGGTTAGGAGCATCTTAAAATCTAATTTATGCCTTTTGAAGGTTTTGTGTCGGGCTCAGGTCTGGGAAGAACAACATGTGGGCAGGCTATTCTTGTAATTAATTGTTTGCTTTCTCTGGCTGCTCTGAGAATCTGTTCTTTGTCCCATGCATCTGATAATGTCACGACTCTAAGGTTCTTTATAGCTATAGTAGCTAATGTACCTTAATGCATTTATATTTCAGAGTCTTCAGATGGGCTCCAAGCTGGGGTCTTGTTAACAGAAAGCAGAGCAGGGTGGAAGCAGCCTTCCTGATAACCACACATTGGAGGCCTCTCTCTTGCTGGCTCTGTGACCTCTCCCATTCCCCTCACAGTCTAATCATCCCTATTACAGTAACAAACATCTTGCATTCTCTAATCTATTGTTTTTAATCTCACAATATTTGCTCATCCAGAATGTCAATTTTATAAACAGAGTCCAGTGCCCTCTGTTCCCAAAGCACAGGCATCCACCATGAGAGTGAGTGAGGAACCTTCTTGGGATCTGGGAGATTTAGGGTTCATGATTCAGATCACCATAACTTCCAGGTGTGAGGTGCTGGCTTTATATATGGAGCAAAGGAGTGTTAAAATGTAGTACATAAACAGCAACAGGAGGAGAAGTCATTGTTATTTTTGCTTGGTTTTGAAATGCTTGGTTTAAAATCAAGTAGCAATGGGCTCATTGCAGTCAGAATCACAGCTAACAAAAAATCCACGTGGAAATGCTGAACATCAGAGCAATCCTGGGAGGATTGAGCCCTTCCATCAGCATGGAAGAGAGCTCTTTTCTCACCAGCAGGATTCCCACCTAAGAACATACTGAATAAAGAGTCTGTCCAGCCTCATCACCTGCCAGTGATGTGGATACTTTAGGAAAAATAGAAGCACTCAGTGATACTTGCTCACCTTCCAAGCACCTGTGGCTTAGAATTCCTCAGATCTCAAGCAAATATTTATTCTACAGGTTTAATGAGTCAGATGCACCCAAATACATGTTGTGTAGTAAGTCTAGGCATGTTCAATGAAGTGTTTTGAAACGTGGAGGTGTCAGCTTTCCTGGCTGTGCACTGGTGTTCCCAGAAAAACTTAAAATTTCGATACTGTGGGTCTGCTGCATATGCACCAGTATTTCCTCCCAGCAGTAGCAATCAAGAAGAACAGAAAAAGAGAACAGAAGAGCTCTCTGCTTGAGGAAAAGCACTACTAAACAGCAGTGTTCACTCTGTCAAAGCAGGACTGTCAGAAGCTCACTCTGATCAAAATGACTCTCAGCACTGCAAGCAGCTGTTCAGACTCCAAATGACACTTTTGTACCTGCTCATCGACCATTATCAGGACTGTACCATAAACCTGGGTTGTCTTCAGCCATGGCAATGGGTGTATTTGATCTCCTTGACCATTTTCTGCACAATTTAACCCAAACTGAGATTTATTATTAAATAATACTTTGTAGACTCATCCATGCTCACTAAAAAGAACCTCACTTCTGGCATCTCCCAGTTGAAGCAGATGAGAAGGACAGCAAGAAAGGGAATTTCACTGAACTAATTAACTAGAGACATCAAAATAAAACTAATAGGCTATTGAATTTGGGGGGGAAAGTAAGGTAATGAAGAGAAGCATGCAGAGCAGGAGGAAGCAAATACATGATGGGATGAAAGAGAAGGAGAGTTTAAGCAGTGATCTTTTGTCAGCAAGAGCAGAGAACATAAAACTGGGAAATACCATGGGATCATCAGAATGGCAGCTGGATGTCCTTATCACTCGTACTGTAACAGCTTTTAAAAGGGTGGAAAAATCCTAACTGAATAACTATTCCTTTCTTTTTATTATTTTTAACCAAGCATATGACTTTCACATTCAGAGGTTTCATTATAACCTCTGGCAACGAAGTGCTAATGGGTTCAGTTTTCATGTCTGCACTTCAGAGTGAAAAAAGGGTCAGAAATGAGCTGCATTTTTTCCTCTTCTCATTTAAAAAAAAATGATATTTTGACTTGTAAGGAGCCAAGTGCAGTTCACGTGCTTGGTTTCCTCTGTGCTGCACATAAAAACAGGAAAAGCCAGTCTTTTGGCCGTGCTTCTTTTTATTGTTGGTTGTTTGACATGTTTTTCTATTACAATTCACAGCAGGGAGCGTTTATCTCCGTTATGAAAAGCAGTTGGGCCATTGTTAGGGACGAAAGCTGCACTTCCCCAGGAGGAAGTCAAGTGTCTCTGCAGTGCTGTAGGAAGGCATTCTGCAGGGGAAGCCCCCCACAAGTGTTGCTGCTGGGGGACTCTCTGCTCAGCCACTCTCTGAGAAATGCCAGGTCTAGTCACTTAAAAAAAGCAAATATTACATCTGAAGTTTTCTTCTTCTACCTCCTCTTTCCTTCCAAAACAGTAAGGAATGTAGTGTTGTCTTATTAATATTATTTTTTTTTCCCAATCTCAAAGTTGAAAGCTCATTTTGCCATTTTTCCCCAAACACAAATTCCTTAAACACTCATATGTCAATATTATTTTTTTAGCTCACAGGTGAATATTGATTCAAAACCAAGCCATGGGCTGATTTGATTCTACCAGTCAGTCTTTTGGCCAGAGCTTGGGAGGCAGTACACCTTTTAGAAGACCCATAAGTTAAATTCCAGGTTGAGTAAATGTGATTTCATCTGTGTAGATCAAATAATAAAATGTATTTTAAATACCATCCAAATCATTCACCAAGGATAAAAAGCTCAGGCTGTGTGATATTTCAAAGGGAACCTCAGTCAGGAATCAGTATCTGCTCTTTTCACCAATATCCTGATCTGAAGTCAAACTTTGCATTTGCATAGTGTTCTTGTCAAAGTGTGAATGAAGAAAATAGAAAGTAAGGTTTTCATCTTGATTTATATTGTATGACTTGGTCATATGTCTGGTAGGGTTTAAAATACATAATTGAATTATTCTGCTTTCTTTTTAAGTTACATACCCGGTGTACTGGATTGTTATGGTTTGTTAATTTATTGAGTTAATCAAATTATTGTGTAATCCTGTATTTATTAATATTTCTCTTGGATGAGTATTTGTTTTTATACATGGCTTACAAGCCAATAACAATAATTTTAAGACTAGAAAGCAAAATATAGATAAAAAAGAACTGAATTCTCACCTTTTAAACTGCTAGTCCAATGCTTCATTTTGTGCACTTGCTTTTGGGTTCAGTTTGACCTTTGTAAAATACACAAAACCAGGAGACCCAGACTGCACAGTTCATATTCAGGGTTCTTGCCTGGGATTTCTTTAATACACTGGCTCTTCAATGGGTGCTTAAGTGCAAGTTTAGTGCAAAGGCTGTGAATTGCCTGTGAAATTTCCATTGTTCCTTATGACTTTTATTCTTTTATTAAGTCCTCAACAATTCAGTTTACTGGATTGCCTCTGTGGGAAAAATATTTATTCCAAGAGATCTCACAAAGATAAAAAGCTCACTGAATATATCTCTTCAGTTCTGGATGAGGCAAAACAGCAGTACAAGACAAATAATTGGTTCTGATGAAGAAAAAAATACAAAGCAAACAAATTCCAGATAGGAGGGTATTTTTTAGTTTGTTTCCCTAAGACTTAAGAAATCTGTATAGCAAGAGTTATGATCATCCTCATCAAACTGTATTAACAGTGCAAAGTCCATTTCAGACTGGAACTCCTCTGTGTTCCAGTTGTTTTTATCTGAAGTTATGCAGGACTGTGTCCATGGCTAAATCATCTGTTAGTATTAAAAGCTACAGATAACCAGCATTTAAAACATCCACTGACATTGTACAAAAATAAAAATCCATTTTGGTAACTCTTGACACAATGTACAGTATAGTTTTTTTGATTGCGTGCATTGTAATTGTGCAGTTTTTGCAGAGTTTCTTGCTTATGAAACTTACATTGAAATAGAAGTGACAAATGTTTGGGACTGAAGTATTTTCACTTCTATTTCTGCAATAGAAAAGGACCTAGGAATCTTTGGAATATTTAGATGGTGGAGGCACTTTTGTATTGATACAAATTATATTGCATGTCTAAAATGTTATCATTTAACTTTGTTGATCAAGGGCTGTAATTCCTTTTATGTAGCACTTTCCAGGAGAAGAAACTCATTCCCTGGCAATGGGTAAATGCCAAAAACATTTTGAAATGGAGATCAAAGTGATTTTGCTGCCTTGCTAGGTTTGCATCCATTAGCAGAGGTTACCCCTAAAGAGCAAATACTTGCCTTTGAAATGGAGTAGACTGCCTCAGGTATCAGGTGTTTCCAAAAATGTTCCCCATAGAGAAATACCAAAAAAAATATAATTCTTTATCTCTCATTTCAAGGGATATTACTTTTTATATGAAGTCATATCATCCTGAAGTGTATTTTAGGGAGAAAGTAAAAATATTTCTAACAAGGCTGCTTAATCTCTTTGCTAACCATCAGCTACCTCCTCCTGAGAAGGCTTTTTTTCCTTGACATGAAAAAATAACTTAATGATTCATCAGGCTTCAGTGTATTCTTCCTTCTTCTTAGAAGCGTTTCTTGGAAGGAGCTAAAAATTCTGCTGGAGTCTACAATAATATTCTCATGGACTTCAGAAATGGGTAGTTCACACAGGATTGGAATGAATTTGAAAAGAAACTCAGGATAATACTGAAAAGTCATTACAGATATTTAATTGAATCTTGGAAAATAAAGAGGATTCCCTTGAAGAGAAGAATATAAAAGAAGTTATTGGTGTCATTATAAGGGACAACTGGGGGAAATTTCACCAACAATTACAATCACCATTATCTCTTTTCTGTCTCTAAAATCTTTTAAACATCTTCCCATTTTGAAAACAGGTAAATGAAAACGTACTCTATCACATGCAGCAAAAACCAGCTCTAAGAGATTAACTGTAGTTTCCATTAACAGACCCAGAGCTGATCTTTAGCCTTCAGTTTGTGCAGCTCTTCCCCTACATGCATTTCCATTGCTGGTTTTGCCTGCTCTAACTGTGCTTTAAAATCTGCTGTCATAATAAACCCTCCAACAGAAAACCCAGCAAAGCTTCTCACCAGTCAGTTTAATCCCTCTCGCATTTGCCTAATTTGGTTACATCTTGCTTGTCACTATTGTTATTTTTCTGTAATGCAATAGCATCTGTAGCTGCCCTGCAGGATCAGGGGCTGGCTGTGTGAGACACTGTGTAAATAGACAGTGAGAGACAGTCCCTGTCCCCAGAGCACTCCCAGTCTAAATACACCCAGTGGGGAGGGAGGCAGGAGGTTGGAGCACTGAAATGATTTTGCCTGAGGTCACACAACAGTTCATCAGTAGTTTTTGGGAAAGATGCTGGTCTTTCTGCTGCCCTTCCAAAATCCTTTCCATATATCTCTCACATAGTGATTCGAATTTTCTTAAACATTTGCAGTTGTAGTGTTGTCCTTACTGTGTTTCTGTGTAGTGTCCTGGTGATTTTCATGGCACAAAGCTGATTCCAGTTCCTTTATATGATACTGGAATAGGGCTTGCCAGCCTGATGGGCTGTTGGGATCCAGAGGTGTGGGATTCCTGCAGAAAAGGCAGGGCAGGGAGCAAGCTTTGGTAGCTGGCATTTGCCTTAGGATTTTAGCTTTTATATTTTTCGTATATTTGTAATCCTGCAATTCTTTAGTGTATAACTCTAAAGCTCCAGTCAGCTACTGCTCTCCCATTTTATTCAGACAAAACAATTCCTCTCTAGACCTGGGACTCAAGGACACCTTACTGTCTCAGGCCTCAAAAAGTATAAAAGAAAGTGAGTGAAGGGGGGAAGCAAACTGTGGGTGTATGACCTCATTACCTGAAACTGTAATTGGAGGATTAACCCCTGCTATGTAAATGGACCAAACCTAGAATTGTCTGAAAAACTCGTGACCATCATCCATCTTAGGTGTAGCCCCCCGGAGGCTTTTCACTGCCCAAGGTGTACCTACTGAAGGCCTCCAATAAATACTTTTATTCTCTTCATCTGGTCTAGCCTCCCTTGTAGGTAGCCCCTGCAAGGCTTCAGTCGGGGCCAGGCAGCGTGAGCAGGGTGGGGAGCAGGGGCTGCAGAGGGCAGTGAGGAGCCTTCTCTCACAGGAGCTGGGGTTGGCCGGGATGCTGGGGCTGAGGTGTGAGGTGTGAGGGTCAGGTGTGAGGTGTGAGGTGTGAGGTGGGCTCAGAGGTGTCTGCAGCTATGCTGAGCTCGTGGCAAAGCCGTGAGCTCCTGGCGGCTCAAGCTCACCCGACCGTGGTCTCTAGGTGGGGATTTAGAGAAGGGGAAACAGCTTTCCCTGAAGACACACAGGAAAACTGTTGATGCAGTGCCTGTGATTTGGAAGCTGTTTGGAACCTTCCCCAGGGAAAGCTGCTGCCTTTAAAGGGACTTCTGTGTGAGCAGCAATGGTGGTGCAGAACAGGGCTCTCCCTCACTGCCCAGGAGCTTCCACTGTGGGTGGTAAAGGCCATTGGGAGTGTCCAGATGGGGCTGAGCTCCTGACGGAGGTGTTGGGACACCCCAAGGAGTGTTTTTGGAAATGTATCTGGGACCACACATCGTTCTGAATGCAGCATTAATTTTCTGCCTTGTGAGGACTCAGATTTATTAACAATTTATATACTTGGAGCTTTGTGTGCTGGGCAACACATCCTGCTCTCGTTAGTGCTAATTGCAATAGGAAATATGCACATAATCCTCCATCCATTGCTATTTGCCTCTAACAGTATAAGTTTCTAGAAAACAAAATTAAAACGTATATGTAATAAGAGAAAATGCCTACAACTTGACTTTATTTCACCTTAGATCTCAGTGTTTTCAGAAATGTTAAACTGCTTGGTATTAATCAAATCAAGCTGGTTAAATTTGCCTTTTTGATATCTAAAATGGAACTCTGTTTTATAGCTTGAAAGATTGTTTTTTAGGAAGATGAAGTTTTGAGAACCTTTGACTGATCTGTAGTAAAATATTTCACTGCAATTTCATTTGCCTGAACAAATATTTTTAGAACATTAACAGAAATTTATGGCATAAATTTCAAAGCCTATCTTATAATTTCATGTACAAATATTTATATACATGGTCCCAAGGAAGTTAAAAATGTAATGTTTTTATAGAAAATATACAATACAGCATATACTCTCCATGCAGTATATAGTATCTAAAATGAGGGAGGAGGGAAGTTTCGTGCAGTATCTCCCAGAAAATAGCTTTAATTTAAAATACAGCTGATAAGTGTTTGCAAACTGAAATTTTATTTTGTAGCACTGATACACCAAGAAAATCAAATATAGAATTTAGAAGATGCTTTTGATGGAGATTAGGAAACAAAACAGTGACTGCAACTATAGGAGCTGTGTGTGTTACAGAGGGCAGCCTTTAGTTACTAAATCTTCTGTCCCACACATCATCCCTTCAAATTTATTGCTTTTCATAGTGAACAGTCAGAGGTTGCTACTCACAGAATATTTGGGGAGACGTTTGTACCGCAACTTAAACCCGGATTTGAGTCCTTGCTTCAAGCCCTCACCCTTCTGCTGATGTTGCTAAAGCCTAAACCTGAGCTAAACTCCCGCTGACCCTCAGCGAGGAATGTGCCAGTGCCCCGAGCTCAGCACAAGGAGATGAGTTCTACCTTGCATATAATGTAAATATAATGTAAATAACGCTTATGTAAGCCAGCTCACAGCCAGCCAGTTCAAGAGCCCTGGTTCTCAAATCAGCACAGGCTGTTTTCAGTGCTAATTTGCCCCTCTCCCCTGCCAGATGCAGCTACAACACTTGGTTCTCAAACCTGCCAGGCTTCACCTATTTTTTCACAAGCTGTCAAACGCCTGTTGTAGCACGTGGAGTCACGGAGCTGGAGGAGCAAGCCAGGCTGAGGCTGAGCCAACACAAAGTTCTCCATGACTGATGGGCAGCTCCTGCTCCAGCTGCACATCCCTCCCCTCCCTGCTCTGCCCGTCATCCTGGGACACAGCTCTGAGCCAACTCACAGAGCTGCATCACTCTCACTGCAGTGCCCCGGAAAATCGTGGAAAAGATTATTCTGGGAGGTATTGAAAAATACCTGGAGGACATCACAGCCATTGGTATCAGCCAGTACAGCTTCATGAGGGGAAAGTTCTGCCTGTCAAACGAGATTTCCTTCTATGGCAGGGTCATCATCTGGCTGATCCAGGAAAGCCAGGAGATGAATCTTTTTGGACTTCAGCAAATCTTTTGATGCTGTTTCTCACAGGATTCTTCTGGACAAACTGAATAAGCATCTTACATGATGGGTGAGCAACAGGCTCACAGGTCAGGGTGACAGTGACTGGGGGGACACCAGGCAGGCACTGGTCACTAGTGAGGTTCTACAGAGCTCCAGCATCAGCATTGTGCTCTTCAACTTCCTCATTAATGACCTGGATGAGCACCCTAAGGAACACTGAGTCAGTTTTCTGGTGAGACTAAACTGGGAGGAGCTGCTGTGACTCCCTTGAAGGCCGTGAGGCCCTGCAGAGAGACCTCTGCAAATGACAGGGCTGAGCAGTCACCAGCCATGTGAAGTTCAGCAAGGGGCAGTGCCAGATTCTGCACCTGCATGGGGCACCCCTGGATGCAGGGACAGACTGGGAATGAGAGGCTGGAAAGCAGAGCCAGGCAAAGGAACCTGGGGGTCCTGGTCAGTGGCCAGTTGGACATGAGGCAGCAGTGCCCTGGAGCCAGGAGGGACATCCCTGTCCTGGGGCACCAGGCCCAGCATCGCCAGCCAGGCCAGGGAGGGGATTGTCCTGCTCTGCTCTGGGCTGGGGCAGCCTCACCTGCAATATTGTGTGAAGTTTTGGGTGCCACAGTATCAGAGAGACATTAAACTGTCAGAGTGTGTCCAAAGGAGGGCACGAGGATGGTGCAGGGCCTTGAGGGGAAGCCGTGTGAGGAGCAGCTGAGGGCACTTGGTCTGTTCAGCTGGAGGAGACTGAGGGGAGACATGGCAGTTACAGCTTCTCCTGAGGGTAAGAGGAGGGGCAGGCACTGAGCTCTGCTCTCTGGGACCAGGGACAGGACCTGGGAAGGGCCTGAAGGACTGTCAGCAGTACAATGCCTTTTTTCAAAGTGGTTCTTACTGTGTGAGCAGGTCAAACGCTGTAACCCATTGTGGGAAGAGCCTGAGCATTTTTAATTCTGATGCTGATATTTCTTTAAGCTGGGCGTGTGTTTATCGATCTTTAATCTAACCAACTGCTGGATTTTTACACAGTAAAAGTGAAGTTAGTGCTCTCGCTAGGAACTTGAAAGCAGTGGAAGGAGATAGCCAAGGACTGTCCAGGAGAAATATTCACAATTGCCAGGTGATATTAATATTCACATGAAATTTACAGGATTGGAGGTGGGGGGAACTTCATTCTGATTTTTCACAGGAGTGCTCAAGGTTGACACCAGGTTATTCTTAAGGATTTCAAGATCTTAGATTGCGATTACTGTCGAGTTTGTTTTAAATCAGAACTGAACAGAGTAATCTCAATATACCTCTTACTAATAAGCTCAGGACTGTGATGTTGGGCAAAAGAAATAACCCTAAACACTTTGAGGACCATTAATTTTAATGTTTGCCTGATGATGAAAGAATAGTCCAGGCTCTTTGTCTGGGCTTTACAGTGTATTTCTTTAACAGTGTATGGCTTTCATTTGGAAACATTAAAAGGTTCAAAATTAAGAAGTGCTGCTATAATGCCTACTTAATTCTTGAATGAAAAACATCTCACTTTAGACACCATCTCAGATTTTCAAAGGCAAGTGTTATGGGATAGAGCAAAGCCTGCATTAATCGAGTAGTTGCTTTTTTTAAAATGTATTTATGCTTCTGATGTAGTCTCTCAGAATAGTTGATGGCTTATTTATTTTTGCCTCTCAGAAGATATAAATGTAATAGCTCTGCTTCACAAATGCAGGATTTTCCCAGTAATGTTCATGAGATCAATCAGTCTGATTTTGTTCTTGAAGTCAAACATCTACACTGAATCATGTTTGTTTTTTTCAATACTCTGTAGAAACTTGACTTCTCAAAGATATATCTTATTTGCCTGTCTCTCATTCAGAAATCCCACATTTGAACATGCTCTTCTCTGTAAGGGTTAATTTCACCTCTGCTAATATTATATGACTCTATCAGTTATTAATGCAGTCAACTCATAAACACAGTTTAGGGGGTACTGGCCTTGGAAGAACTTTCCAGGAGACCAATATATCAAATCAATTCTGAAGTCCCTTGACCTCAGGATAGAATTACAGGTTTATAATTTACTCAACACTTACATGACCCAGAGAACAAAGGATTGCCAAGTCAGTCAAAACTAAATTACTCCTGACCTTAAATTAGTCATTTTCATGCTGTTAAAACTATGGCTAAATCACTCTTGAGAGATTATTTTGAGCTTATAAATCAGGTTTGTATTTTTCCATATTTATGCTCACAACCAAGAACTTTGCATATACGTTAATGCATGTTTAATTATTTTCTGAATGTTACCAAAGAGCTTAACTCATGGAAGTGTATTAAATGTGGGAGTTTTACACATACATGTGTCTGTCTCCAAAATGCCCAATTTTCTTGTGAACAATATGAAAATATGTAAGATAATCATGCAGAAGCAGTGAGGACAAATAACTGAAGAACACTCCCTCAACACCACTTGGAATTGCATAATCAGGCTGCCATGTTGCAAAACTTTAATTTTGAATGTAGTTTGATACTTATCCACAGCCTCTGTGCTCAGGGAAATAACTCATGTACAGAATTACTTGGATGTGGGTTTGCAGAATCAAGCCCTTCATTAATTCTCAACGAATCTTGGCCTATGCAGGTTATTTTTCCTCAGTCATTTGGAAAGTTAACCAGTTCCCCCTTCCCAGGGTACTTTCATTAAAGAGCTGTTTTGGAAGGTGTAGGAGAGGTGTGTAAACACTTCCAGGGTTTAACTTTACGGCTGCCAGGAATGGAAACTTGCAGTTTTAAAATGTGACCTGGGGTATCTGAAAAGCAACACACAGAGATAATATATATTTTTAAAACTCCCTGTGGTTTTTCAAGAGTCTCCATAGTCTGTAAGTGTCCACTGTCAATTATCTTGATTATACTTGTGACACTTTATAATTCAGAGAAATTATCAGCTATCACTTAGACTTAACTGGTTCACCCATTCATCAGACACAGGTGATTATTCTACAGGGAGCACAGTTAAAGATTTGGGGTTTGGGTAGAATAAAATGGCTTTATTTCCCCTGTAATTCTCACAGCATGAGGCTTGACATTTTGAGAAAGATTGAGGTGATGATAATAGGAATTTTAAGACTGGGAGAAGAGCTTAAAATTTGAGATTATGAGGCTTTGTGGCTGAGAAGACTGGTAATAGGAGAGATGAATGATTTTGTTAAATGTGAAGTAGATAATGTTCAACAATGTTCCTGTCTGATTCCTGGTTTGTCAGCCTCTGCTGGATGTCATGTGAAGTTAGATACCTTTGATTCATGGAGTGTTGTGTAAACATCTGTTGATTTTTATCTGTTCTGGTTTGCACTTCTGCCCTGAGGTTTACTTTGAGTTTCAGGTTTGGGCAAACTGAAATTGTCAACGAAAATTCACTTTAAATTGCAGCCTTTCAAGTGGTTTTGTTTCGAATCCATGCCAAACCTGAGATTTTGCATAGTTTCTTTTTGCATAATAGCCAAGCAAAAAGATAAATTGTGTCAAGATCCTTTGGAATGGGGTTGAAGTTTATAAGTTTGTGAACTTTTAGAAAACTACATCTGTAATTCATTATCAAGCCAGCTCAGTGTTGTGAGGACTTGTTGGAGGACAGCAGAATGCTGGGAAACTTCTGTGTAAGAGAATTAAATTAGAGGAGAAGAAGCATGTTCTTATTTCAGCTCCAAATGGACAGGTGGTCATGACCTATTTCACTTTCTGGAGCACTGAAATTTTGGGCTTGAGTATGTGAATGCTTGAGCTGCTGCCTCATCTCTGCAGTAATTCCTTCAGATCCAGAATAAAGCCAATTGCTCAAGGAGAAGATAAATCTGATTTAAGGCAATGTCTATATGTCTGTTCCTTGGATTAAAAAAAAATAATTCCATTTCAGTGGGAGTCTTGGTCGCATCATTCCCAGATTTTATTTCATTCTTACCCAGGGCTTCCATGAGGAATTCTCAGATGATTGTCAGAGAACAATCAGTGGGCACATGTCAAATGAAATAAGATTCCCTTGTTTTGGGGGTTTTCTTTGTTTGAACATATTCTATATCTAGATCTTAAAAACAGCCTTCAGCAGTGCTAACATAATTAATTGTTTGTATCAAGTGCTCTAATTACAGCAATTCAGGTGGTTAGCCATCTAAATGAGAGCATAATTATTTAGAAACACTTTTGATTGCAGTACTGGCATCCTCAAGGCCCAATTAAAAAACCCAAACAAAACATACACACACAAAAAAAAAAAAATCAAAACCCAAAAAGGCTGAGACTTTGAAGCACTATTAGCCATTATCCTGTTAATTAGATCACCTCATGTGCACTCAATAGTAAATAGCTATCTTTTGCTTCTGTCAGATATTCATTTGCTAATAACTTTCAGTGAACAAAGAGCTGATGATCTTTCAGAGGGTGGCAAAAAAAGCACTTTAAATTGGAGTTTTTCCATGAGCAAACTTTGACGGGCAGAGGAAGTTTTATTAATTTAATTTTGTAACAGAAGGAATGAAAACAAAACTCACTCGATGCAGACAGAATTCAGGACACTGTTATTAGTGGAAATTTGTCAAAGTCCATTGGAAAATTGTCAAAGTCCATTCCAATATTTGAACTGAGTCTTCCCAGGATGATTTTCTCTTTCATGGGATTCATAGCATGGATATGCCATTCTTTAACAGTATCCTGTAAACCAGTTTACATCTTCTCTGAGACATGTGGTCTTCATTCTGCACCAGATGATGCAGTGTAGGGCAGGTCTGCAGGGAAGAGTCCCAGTTACAGGGAGGAGAAATGGCACAAACCAAATAAAATGTATTCATGTTATAAAAGGATAAAATATTTCTTTTTTGGAATCGAAAGTGTATTTAAAATGGAGGGGGGGAAATTGAAGCATATTATCATTTCAGGTTCAGAATCATTTGTTTCATAATGACTTTTAAAGTATTTTTCCTTTGTGTTAGGGTGGAAACAAAGACAGGAAAATCAGAAATCCCCAGAGCATGAAGGCACAGATTTCCTCACTTACATTGAAAACAGAATTTTTCCTGTTCTTTAATAGCAAGTCACAAGCAATTGGTATATGAACACTTACTTTCCTTCTGTTCATCCACTGGCTGAGCTAAAGGTCTGCCAGAAAAATAAAAATGCCAAGAGATAGCATCTTTTCCTGAAAGTAAAGAAAAAATGCACAACCTTTGAGCAGAAAGCAGTTTCTCAATGAGCAAGTGAAATCCCTTGAAATAAACAGCTCAGCAAAACTTCTGGTTTCAGTGATTGTTTTCACAAGTGATGCTTGCAGCTCTGAGCAAGATATTTATTTCTATAGTAAACTATTGATAAGCACTGCATATTTTCAGTATTAGGCAAGTGAGACCTGTAGGATTTTTATGCATGTTCTTACATGAAATACAGAGTGGAAAAATAATACGTGTCTGTGGTCACGTAAAGTTCCCTGTGAGGTTCTATGAGTATGATCACTGTTGTCTGCAAAATAGTTCTTGCACACTAATTTTTTTTTTTTTTTTATTTTTAAAGATATATGATTTTTGTCTGGTTTTGAAGTGGCAGTTCCTCCACTGGCAAAGCAAGATCCTTTCTTGGCACATGGGTTTTTAGAAACTGGCATTGGAGCTCAAAATGCCTTGTGATGGAAGTTTGCATGGACCTTGTGAGGATATCTGTGGGTTTGAGAAGACATCTAAAAAGTAGATTTTCGGGTGATGAAATAGGAGATCAGTTTGAGAACCAGTTTTCAAGGCTCTTTTCTGCTGGTATAAACTGTCCCAAGACTCAAAACATTAGTGGAGGGCAAGGTAATTCTCTTTTAAGATGGCAAGTTTCAGTGATTCCCACCCCATAAGCAGGCACTCACAAATCCTATTCTGAGTGCACCCCAGCAGCCTTTCCCCCAGTCTGTGTCCCAGCTCTGCATCCAGCTGGGATGCTCAGGATTTCTTGCCATTGTGTACATTGTACATGTACATTGGCCATGTAGTGCTCTAATGAGTCTTCATGCTGGGAGCTCCTCAGGATCCCAGGTGCCACCAAACCTTTTTGGCCTTTGGAAGCTGACAGTGACCAGGCTTTTTCATTTCCTCTGTTCTCTGCCACCTCTGGGAATGATTAGGATTTGTTTCCTCTACTTGGTATTCTTGCCAGAGTGTCTTAAGACTCCAGCCCTGTTCTGTGTTGTCCTACCATTACCTCTTCGTGGCCTTTTCCAGTTCCTGACTGATCCTGTTCCCTTGTGTTCCTGAACTGGGTATTTTCAAAAGCTGTTCATAATTATGCTGTGATGTTCATGGTCTAGCACCTGCCAGCCTCACATGGTTTTTTGTGCTGGTGTTCCCTTTCTAACACTCCACACACAGACCTTCCCATTCATTCTCCATTCTAGCCAGTCTAAGCATTTCCATTATGAATCTCTGTAATTGCTGGTAGCATGATTTAAACCACAGGCAGAAAAATAATGAGAAAAAAACGCAGGATTTCAGTCTCCCCCTGCAATGCCACAGAGAGCAGTACTGTACTCTCTCTTCCCTGCACCAGAGCCTGGTCTCCCTGCCAGCCCATGGGCAGTGAGTGCATCTGGCACCCCTGAAAGTCCCTGGAATAAAGACAGGGCTGGAAAAGGCTAAAGTTGCTCTGCTACTCCACTTGGAGAGAGGAGCCCAGAAGCTGAATACTGACAAATTTAAATAAAAAATAAGGCACTTTTTAACAGTATATAAAGGTCTTTCTATCAAGGCCAGATGCCTTTCTGGAAAGTTACTTTAGTCCTCCACAAGGTTTTTGGCTCAGGGCAAGGGCAGCTGTGTGAAATGCAATCCCCTGCACTGCTGAGCAGGTCACATTTATGATCTAATGGTCCTGTTTGGCTTCAGATGCTGTGGGTGGCTTGCTCTGCTGAGTAGCTGCTGAACAGGGGACTAATTCCTCCACAGATTGCTCAGGTGCTCAGGAGAGGAGGGGCAGGGAAGGTGGAGAGGAGAGGATGCTTTGGAAAGCAGCCCCTGCTCAGGGGTCAGTGTCATGGCACTTTATCTCAAGCCTGCAGAGCAGCATCCCTTGTTTCTTATCACCATTTAGGGATAAACATATTGTCACTACTCTTCCTTTTCTTTGCTGTTGAGTCATTCTATAAATAAAATACAACCTCATTTGGGACTGCTGATTGCCTTAAAATCCCCATGACACCTCCATGACTTAGACAGGTTTTACACCTATTTTATAGACATATAAACTAGAGCAAAGCCAGGTAAAAGAACTTCAACAGGATCACCCAGAAACACAAAGGCCAGTTAAATGAATCACTTCAAGAACCCAGGAGTTGTGTTTCCATAGCCCCTGCTGCAACTACTAAATCACAAGAACTACTAAGGAAAGATCCTGCCAAAAGCCACTGATTTTTTGTCTTTTAAAGCCACAAGAAGCATTTTGCTTAATTTCACAGGGTCTCCTCCTAGTACTTGGTGCATATTAACTAATCGCATATTTTTTAAAAGAAATGTAAAGCCTTGGGCAGCTCAAAAGCCATTGAAGTTTTAATTCTCAGAACTATTCCCTGACTTGACTGTTATCCAGTTGCTATTCAGGCAAGATAGGAATTAAGATTAATGACCCCAAACAAACTGGTATTTCAGAGAATCAGTCTTTGCCAGGCATTATATTCTCATGACAGAAAATCATTGAGGCATAAATACAGTGCTCAGTCATTGGTGTATATTAACAACACCACGTTGTTCCCATAAATGCTGAATACAGCGAAGAGGAAAATGAAGCCTTAAAGTTCATTAATTTTGGTTGTGGCATTTTTTTAAAGTGAGCAAACCAGAACCTATGGAATAAGGCTGTCCCGTTCTGTGCTGCACAGATGTGGGGGCTATTCAGATTCCAGAAAGGCAACTCTGGGAAGTTGTTTGGGCTTGGTCATGGCTGTCTCTGCAGTGTCTTTTACCAGCTAGATGGTCTGTAGGCATTATTTAAAAGATGAATTGATGAAGACTGAGTTTTAAAGAGAGAGAAGCTTAAAAAAGCCCCAAAACTGAACTGCTAGGGTCAGTGAATGTTGCAATATGTGGGATAAAAAAGTGTCATTATCTGCCAGCATCTGTCCACATCCCAAGAAGGGGTTTGTGGCTTGAGGGTGTTTTCTAAGCAAATGAGATCTGGCATGGAGACAGGAACATTTCACCTATCCTGGGACCAGCAGTAGTGATGGTCAGTGCTAACACAGGAAGTTATTGTGGCAATTTCTAGGAACTGTTTGCTTGGGGAAAAAGAAAGAAAAAAGAAAAAAGAAAATCTTTCTGTGTTTGCATTTCCACACTGAAAAGACATCCCTATGACATCATCTTGTTTGTTCTGACATTGCAGAAAGAATGGAAGAAATAAAATGGCAGGAAAGAGACCAGGAACTTTTATTTTGCTGCCAACAAAAAAGAGAGGAAAGATGTAACCACAATATCCAATGGCAACTTCAGTTCTCAGAGACAGTTCAGCAGATGAGTTGTTGTTCAAGGGCAGTTGGGCTCCCAGACACAAGAGCATTCTGTAGTAAGCTTAATTACTCATCTTAATTATGCATTTTAATTAGCAGGGGACTAACACAGTGCTTTTCTCCTACTTTCTCAATAAAACCACTTTGTAATATTACAGAACAAACTTGTAACTGAAAACTCCAACTGTCTGTGGTTGAGAAAAACAACTCCAAGTTCAGGGACTTTTCTTCTTCATGAAATCACATTCAGTGGGCAGATTACATCCACCTCTGATCATTTTCAGGAGCTTTTTACTTACTTTGTTCTGTTTGTGGACAACATGAAGAAATCCCCCTGTGCTGCTGCATATCCCCATGTTGTTTCCTTTGCCAATGTATTGTCTGGCCTCTTGCTCCCTCTAAATGATGTCTTGGTTCTTCCTCTTCCAGCAATTTCCCTCTGGGCTGTTGTCCTGTCCCTGCACTGTCTTCCCTGCCCCTAAATTCCCTGCTGTAGGAAATCTTTCTTTCCCATTCACTTCGGGGAAGGTCAGGTTAGAGGGGCAGGCAGAAGTAGAGGCAGCTGTGCTCTGGAGGCAGCAGCCTGTGCGGGATGGGTGAGTGGGTGAAGACAGCAAATGCCACAGAATCTTCAGCAAAATAACCAGATCCCAGAAAGCAGCCCCTCACAAGCTGTACTCTCTCTGTACTCTCTCCTGCCTGGGACTGTACCTGCAGAGGAGGGATTTGCAGAGTCTGCAGCATTCCTTCCCAAACTGAGGCTGTCAGCAGAGCGGGGTGAAACCAAATTGGCCTCCAGGCTGCTCTGTGTTGAGAGGAGCCAATCCTAATTTATTTGTAGCTTTGAGCCAAACACAGGCTTGAAAAGGTTCAGGTAAGGATATGGTTAGAATAGAGATGAGGTAGGTTTAAGGTGGAGTGGTGATTAGGAGTAAAGGGAAAAGTAAAGTTGTGCCAACATCTTTTGAAATGTTCCCACAGGTTTCAGTGCAAATTGAATCTTTTATAATTTCCATCGTGTCAGTGGTGGAAATGCTCCAGAAGTATCTGTTCTTTACAAGGCTTTGATGGAATATTACAAGGCTGGAAACCTCTCATGTTATATTTACGTTGTACTTCTCTGCTACTCCTGGCTTGGGATGAGCTCTGGAATCAGAATCATTGCCTGACAGCCCCAGGTGTTTGCATGTCAGACTCAAGCTGCAACCTTCTCTTCATTCATGTGGTTTAAAAGGCTCAAGGCATTTTGTCTGGCTTGGCGTAGCTGAAGGCAATAATATTTTCATTTATAGGGAAGGTGATTTCTTTTTTTAAATGTGGACACTGCCGCTTCCCTCAGTTTTAAAACTGTATTACATAAGCTCCTTTCCCCTGTGGTGAGAACCATGTCTCTCCACGTTTTCTCCAGCAACAGAAGGTCCACATTGTGTGTGTGACTTCATATGGACCAACTGCTGCATCTGCCTGCGAGAATCTCTCGAATTTTATCTTTTCTGGTTTCTCTGTTCCCACCCTTCTTGCCCCTTGCTTTCAGTGCAAATAAGATTTCCTTTAAATTTTGCCTTATAAAGTATCAGCCCATTTGATATAATTGTACATGGAAAAAAAATTAAAGTTTGGACTAGGAATCAATGTTCTTCCTAGAAACAGAGCTGGAAAGTGAATAATCTTAATCAAATATGATGGAAAAACAAAAAGGCAGATACAGGACCGAGTTCTCCAGTAGTTCTGTACATTTCAGTTGCCATCACGGGTCTAGTCCCTGTTTGTGCTGGCTGGGAAGCTAATGCCGGGTGGACAGTTCCAGCCCAGATGCTGCTGTATGTTACTCTGGGCAGGAGCCACCACATCATCGAGGGACCAGAATTAAACCAGAGTTATTGTGACTCCAGATGTGTTTTCCTGCTAAGCAATCAAAATCTGACAAATGAATGGAGCCCAGCAGTAACGCAAGTACTGTGAGCGTGTATCCTCAAACCAGTTTCATAAACTGGGACACAGAACTATAATTGACCTTACTGAAGTGGCCTCTGTTTTCCACAGCTCATGATGTTACACTGAATAACTCCTCTGATTCATGACACCTGAGTAAATGTCAGGAAAGCCAGTCTGGAATGCACGTTCCATTATCTGCAGCCACCCTGCAGCCCAGCCTGGGCAAAGTCCAGTCCCTGATCCCTACACTGAAGTCAACTCTAATGATTAAAAAATGCTGCTGGACTGAAAATGTATCCCACTGATAACAGGCTTGTTTGGAGATGTGAGCTGTGCCTCAGCATGGCCTGCAATAGTTGTAACTCTGCCTGGCTTTGGGGTCCATTTTGGTATCTCTATTTCACTTAAAATATTCCCTGACTGCTCCAAAGCATATACAAGCTGGAAGTGGTCAGCCTCCATAGAGAGCAAGAAAAAGAGTACATCTGAACTGGCCAACACCAGCTTTTAACAAACAGAATGCTATATCAAAGAAAGAGTATAAAAACATCTCTGTGGGATAGTTTTTACACTTGCTTTGGATTTCATCATCTCTATTTTCTCCTCTGGTTCAGTTATTTCCAACAAAAAAAAAAAAAAAAAGAAAATGTTGGGTTTTTTTGGTTTAAGCCCCCCCCTCCCAACGTTTTAAAAAAAAAAAAAAAAAAAAAAAAAGCCAATCCTAAGTACATCCAAGTGTTTTAGCTGAAAGTGCTGCCTTTCAGTGCTGCCTGAGCCCTGAGCAGAGGAGCAAACCCAGGCTGCAGTGGCACTTGAGCACAGAGCTGTCTCACCAGGCTCTGCACCCACACAGGCACAGGCAGAACCTGCAGAGGCTCCCCTGCCCCAGCCCTTCTAGAGCAGCTGCCAAGCAGTTCTGAGCATCCCACCAGGGTGGGAACTGTGTGAACACCCAGGATCCAGGACCACCACCCTCTCTCCTTCCTCCCTGCCCCACCACAGTGACAGCCCAGGAGCCAAGCTAGGAACCACTCATCATTAAGGGTAGGTTTGAGCCCTTTTAAAATTGAGCATCCTGCTGAGAAATCCTTGGGCAGAGAGGTAAGAAACTCATGCTGCTTTGCTTCAAGAGTCTTGGGTCCTATTGAAGACACAGTTAGAGATGATGTCAGTACCATTTATGGATCCAAGGATATGTTATTTCAGCAGACATTTCATGGTATCCATTATAGCTACAGATGTTGCAAACTTCAATTATTAATTTATGTGCTCATAACTTTCCCAAAGCCAGATCACTTCTGTTCAAATGTCATTTTGTTCTCCTTTACAAAGCGTTTTAGGGGAGGGTTTTGACAAAACCTTATTTCCTGATATTTTGGTTAAAAGATGGAAAAGCATGGAATTGTGTGTCAATAAAACTCTAGTTATATTCTTTTGAGCATGACATAGAGACAAAACAACCCACCCAATACTTACCACCTCAGTGTGGTGGAATCCATCCTTATGAGGAGAGCTTAAGCTTGGGTTCCTGGGTAATTTTTTTTTTAATAATTAAAATTTTTTAACGTGCTGGAAAGCATCTCCTTGTGTGTGTGTGTGTGTGTGTGTGTGTGCCACTGCCCTCTGGTGCACAGAGGGAGGAGAATTTGGCTGCTCTGTAGGGACAGAGGTGTGGACACCCACCCACCCCTCTTCCTGCTTGGGGCAAGTGCTCAGCTCCTGCTCTTTGGGAGCCAGGCAATGAAAGGAGTTAAATCCTCACCCCCGAGGGATTAGAAACCACAAGCCCTGTGCAGATCTCTCCCTTTCTGTCTCCTGTCCACAGAAAATGCCCCGTGGGAAGAGTGTGCAAATGTGGTGTCTGTCACAGCCCCCTCAGGCTGGTGTCTCATCAGCTGCACATCCCAAAATATCCGGGAGATTGGCTGCAAGTGGTGCTGTGCCCCTGCTGAGCACGACCAAAGCAGGGCCTGCCTAGAGCACCTCTGTCCTTTTGTTCTCCCCTGGTGGATGTTTCTGGCACATGACAGACTGACACCTTCAAGCCTGGGAGAGTTTTGCCCAGCCCAGGGGTTTGGGATAAAATATAAGGTTTGTCAGGGTGAATATATTGGGCTACGCTCAGGGATAAATGTAACCTGGTCAGTAGTGGCTGTAATGGACATTCGTGGTCAGAAACCTATGAAAATAAGCTAAAATCTCAAAAAAAATATAAATGTTTAGGATCACAGCCATGCTGCCCCAACCCCCCATCAGGATAGCTCTGCTTGCTGAGCAGAGCAGGAATTTATCTCATCTGGATAGCTCTCTATCACCTGGAGCTGCTGTGCTCCCTGGGGATTTATTGGGGCAATTAAAATTACTTATCCACATGTCTCAGTCTATGGACTTGCACCTTTTCATGCTATTTCTCCATCAAAGGCAGGTTTCATACATTTCTGACTCTCAGTTTAGCACTAGTGACCATCAAATCTGAGCAGTCACTTCTATTTCTGAATTTGCTCCCAATGAGATTGGTGTGAGTTTTGCCAATTGGAACGTGATGATATCAAGTGCTTTGGAATGATAGCTGGGTGACCTTCTTAGCTGTATTTCACAAATAAAGGACTTTTCTCTCTAAAAATGAAGCCTGTTCCACTGTGCATCAAGTTCCAAGAGTTCAGTCTCATGATTTTGAACCCTTTAGCTTGATAACAGATTGGAAAAACTTGATTTCTGATTTCTGCTGCAGGAGGGGAAGTAGGAGGAAATTACTGCCTTGGTTTGGTTCAATCTCTGACTTCTTTTAACTTGTCTATTTAAACCTGTTTAAACAGTGCCTAAACCAACTCATATGGATCAGCCTAATAAAAAACCCTCAAGTATATATATGAAGTTTCACATAATTTATTTCTAGGGGATGATTTCAATTTTTTATCTTAACTGCTACATAAGGACAGTAGGCTAACCCCTAAACCTTAAATTGTGATTCGTTTCTGGTTATTAAAAAAAAAAAAAAAAAAGGAAAAGAAAGAAAACCAGTTGTAGGGGCTGACAAAGATTTCTCTATCAAGCAGAATGTCACCTCTGTTCTAGTCAGCAGCCACAGGAGCTGTGCTGGGGCCCTGAATGTCAAGCTGAGAGCTTTTTTTTTTTTTTTTCCACCATAATAGAGGTCCTGCACGCTAAACTGCTGGAAGCCTGTCAGTGACACTTCTGAAATGCCTTTGATGGGCTTACAGAAATGTAAAGATGCCTCCTCAGCAGTGCTGCTGCTGGTGAACAGCAAAGGTGGTTCTTTGGTTGTGCTCACCCTGCTTTGTCTTCTGTGTGTTTGCACATGTGAGTGTATTTATGTGGAAATGGGCATGGATATACACAGAGAAATGAAATATGAGCATATAGGTAGGACAGACACCTATTTGCCTATTTGTGCATGTATTTAACATGAATATTATGCATTATTGTTCTGCTGGGACTTGAAGTGGAAAGAGCCAGGGAAAGCTCCTGAAGGATTATTTTAAAAGCCTGTGGCTGTGGTATCTTACCCAGTCAGAAGCTCTCAGGCACAGGGTGGGATTATTGGGGGTCCAGGAGTTGGACTGGATGATCCTGATGGGTCCCTTCCAACTCAGCATATTCTATGATTCCATGATAAACACTATTTTTTCCCAAAGGATAATTATAAAAATGGATAGTTATGCTAATTCTTAAAACACCGTCCCTATGTGTTGAGCCTTTATTTCCTTCCACTGTAACTTTTTCACTTTTTAAAGACTTTGTCTCTAAACTGTGGCACCCAAGTAGGTAACCAATAATTCCTTTTCCCCAGCCAGACACACTGGGAAGAGGCAGCAGATTGTGTTCTCAGGAGACTCGAGAACCTTGCTGGAAAGCTTTCCTGGGATTATCTTCAAAATTAAGGATGATGCCCATATAGAACATAGATTTCCCAGTAATGCAGCTCCCTTGCAAAAAAAATTTTTGTGTGTTTCACTCATTTTGAATGAGTAAAGGAGTCCAAAGGGAAGGAGTCAGTCCTTAAAGAAAATACTCATTCTTACAATTACCATGTTCCTGCTTCCTCTCTACCCTGCCAAAATTCACTGTAAAGAGGGGGTGTGGTCATTGATTGCCTGCCAAGTGTCACAATTAATATTCTGCAAATGCAGGATCCTCTGGGTGAAGTGATACAGCTGAGTTATAAAATGTCCAGTCCTGTGTCTGAGTACCAGTACAGACACATACCCACGTGTGCTGAGAGGATGTGTTTTGTTCATTTCTATTTACTTTTTTATAGGATGTGACACTTTTATTTTTCTTTCCTTCAAAGTACTTTTTAAAGGACTTAATTTCTGTGCAATAGAGCTCATGGGTAAACACTCAGTAAATGCAAAATAAGGAATGAACTCATGGTTCTAAAAACATTTCACATTCTTCAAACTGATGCCAGTTGTGTGCATTGACAGTAATCCTGTCTAATCCCCTCCACGTGTATTATGTCTTTGTACACCTGCTTTCACTGTCTCACTTATCACTTTTGAATCCTTAGAAGCACAGTTCGCAGGAAAGCAAAGCAGCAGAACAAAGCATTCATGCACACACAGCGTGCTATGCTGCAGTTTTGCATTGTCAAGATAAAACAGTTGTAGATTTCTGTGCTTGGAGTTAACATCTTCCATTAAGACATTTTCCCTCCTTCCTGCCCCCCCCCAGCTGATGTCTGTCTGTGTTTGTGTTCCTTGGCAGACTGACTGAAGCACACAGAACAGCTGTGAAAGTCATCAGGAGAATGCAGTATTTTGTGGCCAGAAGAAAATTTCAGGTAAGCAGCAGGATGAATCCCAAGAGCATCTCGTGAGTTTGTGTGACATTGAAGGTGCTCTCAGAGTGGACCTGTCTTGGTGAATGTGGTTGTGATAAGTCAAAGGTATTGCTGAGGTTCTTGGGCTCACACCTTTTGTGGATTTTTTCATGTTGTGGGCAAAATTATCAGTGATCCGTGGGTGTAGTGTGATGCAAACCCCTGACTTTGTGGAGTCAGCATCGTTATTTTTCACTTCTCTTTTTTTACTGCACTTGTTTTTTCGGCTCTGTTTGTTTAACTTTACTGACCAATACTTACCCATCCACCAGCAGAAGTGAAGAAGACACTGGTGTTGGGGTGAAAACACCTCTGTTGGGGTGTCTGCAAAAATACTGATCATAACCAAGGTGCTGTCAATCATCTGATCAATTAGGGAACATTCAGCCCATGCAATGGATGGCTGACAGATCAAAAGGCCTCACTGATGAGTACTGTGGGTGCAAAGCTGCTTTCACAGGTGTGACCCACCTTTCCAAATGTGTTTCCCAGAAAGGGACCTCATAGGCCATATTTGATACAATTGTGGACCATCTGCCTTCTGGCAATTTGCTGGCTTTATGAAGTGTTCAGTTCATTTTCTCCATCAGGTTACAAAGTGCCCAAGCTAAATGTGCTGCATTGAAAATACTGCTTCATTTTGCCTGTTCAGTGAGATGACTGATGATAAAACTTGTTTGGAATGTGATCCTGATATCATCATTCTCATCATCCATGGGCTGGAAATACCATGAAAATGAAAAATTAACTTCTGGACTGATTTTCAAAGCCCTCATTATTTCTCTCTCAAGGGTCATGCTTTTTTGTCCAAGAGCATCCACTGCAAGTTAATAGCCTTTAATAATCCTTTTGGAGAGGTTTTAAAAAAATAAATCAAAAACCTACATTTCAGGGAAGTTTGATTAGAGCTGAGCACTTGAATGCAAGGGATAGAAGCCTGAGATAAGCTCCCAGCACTCAGAAGGCTCTGAATTAGGGCAGACAGAATATCTTACATATTTCCTAATCTTATGCAGACATGTATCTTCAGATAACCCTACCATTTGAAAGAAGACATGGGGAAGTCAGTTAGTTAAACTCAGCAAAAAACAGGAGAGCAGGTTTATAAATATATCAGAGAGATAAACACTATGGGAAATTAAAAGAAAAAAAATTAAAAAATGTAGACACCAGTTCTGGAAAACAAAATCAGTTTACAAATGAGTTAGGGTAAAAATTAGGATATTCTGAGCCACCAGACACCTAATGTTCTGGAGCTGTCAGCCAGTCATGCCAAACCTTAAAAACTGAATTTTGTCAGTCCATGGAGAGAATTCAGTGACAGGGAAAAAGAAGAAGAAGGGATAATGTTCTGTTTCTTCCTTTCTTGGGGCCAGAAAATAGAGTTTGTAGGACTCCCCATGCTAATTAGATTTTGGGTAATATTATTTAGTCTTGCGAGCTGAATGTGGAATACTGAGCTCAAATGGCCAGGATTTGGGGTTATGAACATGATGAAAGTTAAAGGAGTGGTTCAAGTTCTGCATTTAGCACTCTTCCCTGGAAGGCCATTGCCTCCTGGCTTCAGCTGTATCATTCTAACATTTCCTAATGAAAACATGACAGGGGATTGTGCTAAAGTTTGGCAAGAGATAAGATGCCCAGATCTAAAGCTTTATGGGAAAAAGAGGAGGGAAAAATGGTGAAAGCTGGAGGGATATTTTCACTCAGCTTCAGAGGACTCAGGTAGGTTGCAGCATCCAGCACTTTGCAACTGTAGGATTCTGAGCTGATGGTTTGGTATAAGGGAAAACAGACAGAAGACTTCTTTTGAGGGGGAAAAGAAATTCCACTGGGAATGAGTAGAATTAATTATGCACATAGTAGCCCATGGGGGAAAGGGGAGGGGAAGACTCCCCAGCACATCCAGGCTCTGTGCCATGCATGGTGTTCAAATAGAGAGAGTCCAAAGGAAAGGACATGGGATTTAGCCAAAATGCTCTCCAGGCACCCCCACTGGTCCATCTAAAGAGTGATACTGGCACTGCTTCTCGGGGTGAAGACAATAGGCTGCTTTTCTGGCCAGGAATAGTGATGTGTCAGCGTCTGCAAAATGTGGAGCTGGGTAAGGGGGGAAAAAAAACCCAACCCAAACGATAAACTGAAAGCTGAAACCTCCCTCCACTGCAAAGCCTCTGCTCCCAAAGGCACTCAAATGCACACACACACCTCCAAACACACAGCTCTTCTGAAAGTATTGCTGCAGGTAAGTGCTGAGTGCAGGGAAGGCATTTTGTCACGAAGAGCTCTTGCTTCTTCATTCATTTCACGGGATTTGTTTCCATTCCACTTCCCTGCTTTCATTTGAAATTTCTAGGATTGTGTGGCTGCCTTCCAAGCATGACTCCAGCACATACTGTAGGTGTTCAATGCATGTGTGCAGTGGTGCATGCTAATGGCTCTGGCTGAGGCTGTGATAGAGTGCAAACAGACAAGATGACTAATGAGCTGTTTTCAGTAATTTCCAATTACTAGATTTGCAGTTTACCTTTGCTTTTTTCTCCCTACCCCCCTTCTTTTGTTGAGTGAGAGCCAAAAAGGGAGACATCTTGCCCCACATTTACCATAAGGGTTCTCAAAGTGCTGCTCTTTCCAAAAGGCCATGATTTGCATTTATACCTCCACATACACATTAATTTTACTTGCTAAAATTTCACCATGCTACACTTTTTATAACCACATCACTTTGTGCAAATTCTCTAGGCTTGTTTCAAAATTCAGCCTCTGTAGTTGCAGCAAGAAACCAAAGCTTGGCAGAAGCATCTGGATTCTGATTAGGATTGGAATAAAACTGGGCAGGTGGCAGTCTTTTCACTCTCTTGCATTTTTCATCTGTCCTTTTTTATTTGAATTGCACTTTTTTTTTCCCCGATCTCAAAGGTATCATGAAAGACAAAGGAGCACAAACAAAACCCATGCGTGGCTTATGCAGAGCATCTGTCCCCCCTGTTCCTCGAGCAGCAATATTTCTGTCACCAGACATCTTTGGTCTTCAGAGGCATTTGGTTCTGGGTCCAAGTGTTCTGAGTAGGGCCAATCCCTGGGGTTCAGCTCCCTGACATTATGGTTAACACATGGCTTTGGAATGAGCCGGGAGATCCCGCACATGAGAGTCCCAGATAAACGATCCATCTCGGGTTTGTGTCTCCCAAACACGCTGTGAAGGGCTAATATTTTGCTCAGTATGGAGCAGCAGGAAGACATGAGTGTAACTGACAGCAATGGGAATCATTTGGCTCCCTCTCCACGACAAACATTCACTCCCACAACAGCCGAGTATTTTTTTATTCATTACAACAACCGTTGCAAAATGGCAGGCAAACAAGCAGATTTAAAATATATATATATATATATATATATATATATAATGAAGGCCTGTCTGAAATAGAGATCCAGTTTGGGCAATAGTCACCTTTCACCGTGGTGCCTGCCTCCTTTCCCAGCAAGCTCGGAAGCCGTACGACGTCCGTGACGTGATTGAGCAGTACTCCCAAGGACACCTCAACATGATGGTTCGCATCAAAGAGCTTCAAAGAAGGTAGGGCCTGTCTAGAAATATCTGATTTCTCTAGTGCCAGCTGGCTTTAGGAGAGATGTGTACTTAATGAACAGTAATTGTCCAAAATTGCAAGCACAACAGGGAGCACAATATCTGGAGGATTTAACTTGGAGACGTTTTTAACCCTTTTTATGACCAAGTTTGCAATTATCCTTTATTCTCCTCTCCTCTTCCTCCAAGTGGAATTAAAAGAAATGAAGGTGCATGCTGTGAAGTTTATAGTGTGATCCAAGCTTTTCTGTCCTCTTCTTAGAGAAGGAAAACTTTTCAAATAATGATTTACCTTTCTGTTTCCACTCTGTGGTTCTCCACAACTGAGAGAAATCTGTTTTGCTTGTGCTGCACTATCTGGAACTTTTCCCTGCCCACATTCCTCCATGCACATGCTTTCTCCAAGTTTGGGGCTTGCAGCTGAAATATTTTGCCACAAAACTATTCTCTTCTGTTTCAGCACAAAGTGCTTTTCTCTTTACAAATTAATGCTGTGGACTGGGACAACAGAATGAACTCCCCTGGCCCTTAAATGAAATTTAAAAAAAAAAAAAAAATCCTATTGAATGGAATCTACTGTGTCAACATATATAGATATTAAATCTGCCTGCATGAGGCTCCAGGAATAGTTGCAAATGTTATTAAGAAATCGTTCTGTTTGTATAGTCTTTGTTATTAGATTACATAGGACACAGGAGAACTATGTTTTAGTTACAACATGAAAGTCTGAGAAATATTAGTACTCACAAAAATAATAATAATATGGTTTGATTTTGGAGGAAAAGCTCTTAAAGAGCTAAACTGCTGACTGTGTGTGCAGAAAGTCATGCTAGTCTCATGTTTTTGCTTGTTTTGGTTTGGGTTTAGAGCTACTGTAAATTCTCATGTAAATTATGATCCCAAGCTTAGCAACAGAGTTTGAGTTGCTTGGTAATTGCTCTGCTGGTAATTCTCTGTTTGCTTCTCAGGTTGGACCAATCCTTGGGAAAGCCAGGTCTTTTCCTCCCAGGTAAAGTGACTGCATTTTATGCAAAATTATATCTTCATAACTTTGGGAAAATATCCTTGGCTACAGCAATGTGGATTTATAATCCAGTCAATTATACATGAATGTAATTCTCTTAATAAGCCCTGGAATGCCTGTGTAAAGATAAATACCTTTCATTCAGGTGGTAGTGGATTAAATGGAAATTAGGAATAAATGCTAAAATGTGTATTAGTACATGATGAGATAGAAATATCCTGAGGGAAATTCTTCCACAAAAATATTCTTTCTAAATCTTTTGGGCTGGAATTACAATATATATTGATTCCACTTAAAAAGTTGTCTTCCTTTCTGAACTTAAGTTCCAAACCCCCAAGTGACTTGAAGCACAACTGAGGGTGGCAAAATAATTTCAGAGCCTCTCAAAAATGGCATGTTGTCAGTGGTTAATATTATCAGAACAAGGAATATCATTCAAAACACATTTTCAACATCTGATTGCTGCAGAAGGCTCAGTGGTACAATCCTTTTTTCCTGTAGCTGGTTTTGGACCACAGGAAAAGAATCTGTCAGCTTGAATACTTCTATAAATATTTATGCATGGGAATTCATTCCACAATGTGCAAGCTGAATTTATGGAAAAACGTCCCTTAACTCCAAGAATGTATTATTTTATTTCAAGTATAGCATTACCAAACTGCAACTGCAATTTGTGCTCAAAAAGACTGGTGTTAGAAGAACTTTTTCTCAAAGAATTTCTGGTTTCAGAGGAGGTGAATAATTAGAAGCTCGTTGTGAAATAATGTTCTGAGAGGTTCAAGAAGCTGAAGATGTTTGGGAAGTTTGGTCTCACCAAATCTTGGGTCCAAAGGGTCACCCCTGGGAGGGCCTTAGGTGGGCCTGTGGCTTTCAACAAGTGCTGGAAAGAATCTAAAGTACCAAGGAACTGACTGGAAAAGGTAGAATGGTGGTTAGGGATGCAGAAGCTGGTGAGCTCAGTTAGGGGTTTGCAAGACCGAAACCAGAAGTTATTTGATCTAGTAGTTATTTTATCTAAACCCTCCACAAATCCAAAAATAAGATAAGTGGTTCCAGAGAAATGGTCTGCAGAACCAAACCTAGAGTTAGTTTGCAATTTCTCCCAGTGTGATCCAACCTGCCTTTACTCCCAGGATTTTCCAAGTGGTGAACGGTGATGAGTGGGTGCTGTGTTTTTCTGTTTGGGATGAAAATAGACTTTTGCACTATCCTTCTCCTCTAGCAAAAGGGTTATCCCTGAGTTTCCCTCAGAATGCATGGCTTATTCTACACTGAACATGGATTTTTGATATAATACTTTTCCAGGCATTGCTAAAATCCTCATTTTTAGCAATATGGGTGTTTCCCCCAGACAATGTTATTTTTGTAGGGATGACAAGCAAAAAAGAAATGACAATGCAAAGAAAATTAAATTGCCAAGGAGAAAAACATGAAAAGAATTTTCCTTTCCAGCTCCTTCTATTTTTTCCCTGTTTTATTATACTCTCATTCAAAGAATCTTAAGGTCTGATTCCAAGCCTGTTGAAATGAACAGGAATCTTTCCAGTGACCTCAGTGGGGTTTGGATCAGGTTGTTATAGAAACTGTGTTGTGGCCTTTGATAATATTATATAAAGTAATTGCAGCCTGTCTATAGTATTATTACTTTTCAAAAGTGAATGATGTCATAAAAGACCCAGAATCTGAATTCACTGGAAGCAATTATTGTTATTTTTCAAGTTAGTTTCTCCAAGATAAAAAAGCACTAAAAGCTGTGTTAAAGCAAGATAAGGATAGGAGAAGAGAATAAAAGCCATGCTGGGTCAGAGCAGTCCTGACTCTGACAGAGCCAAGAGCAGGGTGCTTTGGGAAATGTGTAAAAAAAGCCTCCAACCTTCCTGTCAGCTTTCAGCCCTCTGCACACCAGAGGCTTCCTGAGAAGGTTGTAGTGTATTCAGTGTCCAAAATGGTTTGTCCTCAACAGATGTGACCAATTACCCCTTTAAACTGATAACATCTGCCATATTTTGTACAATGAACTCTCATAATTCCACCTTCACGTGTGCGTATTGTGAGGAATTCTCCCTTTTTGTTTGTTTTGGTCTTGGCATCTCCTACCTTTCTTGGAAACTCCTACAAGCAGGAGTGGATTTAAAAACACTCGGATAATGAATCAATTTTCCAAGGACCTGGACCCCACTTTTATGAGTATACTCAGAAGACTCTGTCTGAGTTTCATTGGAAGCCTGTCCCAGTTTTCCAGGGGACACAATTTTGTCAGATGAAACAGACTCCTGTTCTAATAAACAAATGCCTTAATAATGGAAAGTGTTGATGTAAAGGCAAAGAACTTATTAATTAAAGTTATGGAATCAACAAAGTAGACACATATCATGATACAAATAAAAAGAGTGTCATCCTTGACCTTCACTACACACGATGGAGTTAACTGCTTTTGAATGCAATTTTTGAGACTTATTGTAGCTTTTCAGGGGCACAGGTGAAGAATAATGCCAAGGTGAAACAAAAGATCCAGTGTCTGGGTTCAGAAAGGTACACAAAAAGCTGATGTTTATCTGCAGTTTATCTGAACCTCTTGGTTCTGCATGACACGAGTGGGAATGCCTGAAGAAAAGGGCTTTCTTGCAAAATTTTGACAGTTCCATTGTTTGGTTTTTTTCCCATTAAGTGCCACCTACGCTTTCTGATACTTTTCCCTTCCCATCTGTTAAGAAGAAATTGGGTCACTGTATCATTTAAAATGTAACAAATATGCTCAGTTTAATTTTTATCTTTTTAAAGTCAATTAATATTTGAAATCAGAGATACCCATATTTCTGCAGGAACTGATTTATCTCACCCCTCCTGGAGATGAAAACATTTTGGCAGTTTACTTTTTTAGGCTGCCCAGAGGAAATCACAAGTACCTGATCCAGGACTATGCCTTACCTTTTTTAAATTTCTTCTTCCAATCAGCTGTAAAAGGCTCTGACGGACAAGAAAAGAGACTCCAACCAAAAGTCACCGTGTCGGAGGCAATTTGTTATTTGCTATTTTATGGGTTCAAAGGGGCAATCCTGACCTTCTTTTTCAGCAGCACACACAGTTTGCAAATCCAAGAGTCCAGCTGTTGCCATTAGCCCATCACAGTTATCCCTGCATGGAGCTTTGGCAGGGCTGAAGCAAGCACAGGTCCAGGAAGCTGCACTTGCACCGAGTTGGCCCAAAGAAGGCAGCGGTGTCTCCTGAGCTGCTCTGCTTTCTGAGGTCCCATTTACAGAGGTTTTGAGGTGTCTCCAGCAATCTGGAATATTCTTGGTGTCACAATGGTCAAATTCCTCCTTTCCTGCTTAAAAGAAACTGGTGGGTTTCAGATAAGTTTGAGTATTTTTGAATCCCCTCTAGCTGTGTAAAATCAAGGAATGATTCTTGCTCTGTAACGCAGAGTGATTTCCAGCTTTTACCATTTTCAGACCATCTCTCTGCAATTCATTCAGTGTCCTAAAACTCTTCATAAGTACTTTTTCCTAACCAATGGAAAAAAAAATTAATTTTCTTTAAAGTTTGGTACATTCTGATGAGATGGAGCACACTAATTGTGTAAAAAAATTAAAATTATTGTGCAATTCCTCCTTTGATTTGCTTTCTTCATTCTGCTCATATCAGTATATATTAATTATATCATGTGCTTCCATTTGAGGACAGTTATCAACTGTTGAACTGGTGTGAAGCAAGCCTCAAAGTGTTAGGGATTTTTGTTGGTGGTTTTTTTTTTTTTTCAAGAGGTATCTCTTGTTTTTCACTAGGAAAACAGATGGGTCAGCTTTGTGAAAATATTAGGAAATGAAAACAGGATTGTGTTGCTTTGAAAGGAGAATAGTATGCATAGTCAGGAAGGAAAAGGCTTTCAGGGAAGAAATGTTGATATTAGTTAATATGTATTAATATTATTAATCTATATTGACAACTACTCCGTTTCCTGAATTAGAATGCTTATTGCTTATTTACTAGAGTTTTCTCTGATTCAAATCTAAATATATAAAATAATGGGTTTGCATCCTACCAACCATGCGATACAAGGTGTTTTCAATATTTTTTTATTTATTTCTGAGTTAAAATTTTTCCATCTGTATTTTCATCCAGTTATAAGTAATTGTGCTTCCTTTCATCATGATCATGCCATGTATCCTTTCTCTCTGTGCCTTTCCCATAAGAGCTACAGGATTGCTTAGCTGGTCTCTGTTTTATTGCAGCCCAACACAAAGAGTAAAAACTCAGTACTAAAAGAAAGTTAATTTAGATTACAAAGCAAAGATCAGAGAAATGGAGACATTTCAGATTTATAGTTGGCCACGCAATATTTTCAACTCTATAAAAACAAATCATCCAATAATGTAGAAAGTCCAGAATCATCCATCTAGAAAAGATTTGAGAGAGAAAACATAAACATGAGATAGAAATCAGATGTACTGGAGCCACTTTATCTGAACTGCCCACCCTCACTACCCCAGTGTTGAGTGCATTGTGCACTCACCACGTTTGCTTTTAAAGATGCTCTTTCATAGAAGGAAATGCTGGTAAATTAGGGCTGGGTGCTGTTCCCCATGGAGGCTGATAGGAAAGTGGGGAAGAGCACAGCATTTAGTGACTTCCACAGCCTGCCTGCCAGCAAAGGGCACAGCTCCCTCCATGTGCATCATTCCCTGCACTTCTGATTCTCCACATCTGTGACAGGAGGGCCACTTGCCACAATACAACTTCTTGCTGCTTATCTGCTTCCTATTTTCTTCTTTTCTGCTCCACACAACTTTCAGGAATAACTGAAATAGGAAACATTTTTAATTAGTTTTGGAATGTCTTGGTGATTACCTAAAGATGGATTCTTGTATTATTTAAAAGAAGAAATAGCTTTTTGAAATACTTCTTCGTGTTTGGGGGACTTTTTGGGGTTAGACCTAAACAAAAGCACAACCTGCCCACTGCTGTTCAAACCACGTCCCAATTTAGAAATCCTTCAAGTCATGTTTTTTTTCTGATAGATTCTGTGAAAGATGTGTCTACAGGTTTAGTAACTAGAAAGCAGACAGCAGAGCCAACTATTTCAGTTTAGGCAGAGATGAACACAGAGATAAACTCTAGCCTCAGCCACTTACATTTTTAGAATTTTCTGAGGTTGAGAAGGATGAATAGCACACATGTATGAGCCAAGCAGTGTCATTTATTGTCTGTCCCACATTGTCTTTCCTGACTTTATTTGCTCCTGCAAGTTCTCTGGGGAAACACTTCTCTTTCCTAAGCCTGCAAAAAGCTGCCAAGGGTGTGCAGGACCTTTTAAAGATTCTGGGTGATGTGTGGAGGAGAAGGAAAGCACAAAGGGCTCTCACCAGCATTGCTTTTGCTTGCTTTCCTCTGGGGTTGTGGTGAGTGCAGCACAAGTTACCTTGAGGTGAACTTTGCTGCAAACAGATCACTAAACATGTCCCATTAGCAAACTTTTATGGTAAAGCAAGTACCACTCCCTGAGAAATCCAGGAATGTGAGTTGCCTGCAGGATGAGCAGGCACAGGCCCTCACTGTGAACTCTGATCAGTGTCAATTCATATCTCAGCCTACCTTCCAGCCAGTCTTGCTCATGCCCTAGGCAAAATTGACTTAGATAGCATTAAAAACCAGACCTTAATCACTCATAAAAATGGAGTAATGTATGAGAAAATCCAGGTGTTTTCCCAGTATTGGAAATACAGTTTGGTAGAGAAAAATGTCCAACTTCCATTGGCATCAGCTTCTAAGTTATTTCAGTATTGGGCCATGGTTTTTAACTTGTGAATATTGTCTCCCAGCTGAGAATATGTGTGGGTTTGTGCTTCATTCCCTGTGCAATAGGTCCTGTGAATAGAAAGGATAAGACCCCATTTCCCACAGTTTTCACTCTTGGCTCCCAGTGCCACCATTTGCAGTGGAATGTGCAACTGGGCTTTTCCAACCAGCTCTCATAAAGGGTAGGAGGGAAAATGAAGATGCAGAAAGAGCTTTTCCCAGTGTCACTTCTTTGCAGAGAGGAGATGGATGGATGGAGGGATGGATGGATGGATGGATTTATAGATAGATTATAGACAGATGGATCAACCTCTGCCACTCCAGCCCCTGAACCCCTGGATAGTGCTGCCTCCTACACCTGCAACCTCAGTTGAAAGTTATTCTGATTTCTTTCTGCATAGCAAGTTTACCTTGCTCAGGCCAGTGATATTGCAAATTGGAGGAGTGCCCAGGTACCCTCCCATTCCATCCAGCTATATGCAGTTCACTGAGACAATTAAATAACAAAACAAGTTATTCCAGACTCCATCTACAGCCCTTCATGTCCACAGATTACCTCTACCAAGGTCCAAGTTGCCCTTTAGACTAATTTAATCTTCTCAGTCTGACAAACTAATTCCCTTCTCTCCAGCCACCCTCTTTCTCTTCTGTTTCATTCTTTCTTGTTATATTCATGTATTTTATGCTACCCTACTATTACTAGCTTTTTTTTCCCCTTTAAATACCATAGATATAATTCATAGTTTGAATTTATTCTCCACCTAATGAATGTCCCATTTTTATTCTTCTTTCTTTAGAAAAAGGGGTAGACAAAGGATACTACAGTATAGGAGCCAGACTGATCCGGCTGGAGGATAAGGTAAGTGCATGAAAGCTTGCTTTTTTTTTCTGAGCAATGATATCTGATCTAGAGACCTGCAAGATAGTATCTTGGCATGATTTACTTTAGAATTACAGGGCTCCATAATAAAGAATAATATCCTTATTTTTGTGAGGGAGTTGATGAAGTATCATGTGCATGTTGTTCAGTATTAACCATTTACCTGCTATGCAGTTTTGGTTCTTGATTATAAAAGGAGCTGCTTTTGTGTTGAAGTCAAACCACACACCTTGTACACAAGTGCTGTGAACTGGCTGGTGTTTGTCACACAGGAATTAGTGGGTTGAACAGAAATGTTACTGTCAGGAATCTTTGTGAATAGCAACAGTTGACATCTCAGTTACAAATCCTGAGGTTCTTTAATGTTTACTGCATTTTTTTTCCCCCTGTGCAGTTACCTGTGCACCTTTTCTGCCCCTCCCTCATTGTCTTTTCTCCAGGAATATGTTCATCTTTATTATTAATTAGACTTACTTAGAGGTGTGCCCAAAGGCCACAGCTCAGTGAGGCACTACTGTCTTAGACCTCTTCCAAACTCCTCCAGAGCTTTTTCCACTCAAGGCAATAACAAAAATACAAGTTTGCTGAAAACTCAGACTCTATTTCTCTAACAGTGTTTTAGTCAGCTTTCTTACCTACCTGTAAAAGTTGGTGTCCCTCCAGCAGGAGCAGCACAGTGGCTTTGGTGGGGGGTGTGATGTTGCTGAGACAGAAGTCCATTTGAATTTGGTGTATCCACTGCCTATTTGTATCCTTGCCTTATCAAATTTCTCATGCAAATTCTCTTTGCACTTTTTTCTGGGGAAGTGAGGCGAGGAGGAAAGAGGAAGGAAACTTCTCATGCATCTTGCCGAAAAGCAGAAATTGAAATTAAACTAATACAGTCTCTTGCCTAATTTTTAATGATCATTGCTAGGTCAGCATCAGAAATACGTGGCACTGCAATGTCAAAGGACAGATTTTCTTTGATGTTTAGCTTTCTTGCACAGTGTCAGAGAATCAGCCTCACAGATAAAGACATTATCTGAACTAACTCTGAAAGTGGATTGGTCCCTTGTGCAGACACAGCTGTTCAAAGTGAAAATGGCTTTCATTCAGATTGCCTTACTCACTTCAAAAGAGATAAATTGCTCTCTGGCCTCTGTGTATTCTGTAAATTCATACCACAACTTCATTCAGATTTCTTGAATGTGCATATAAAGAGAAATCCCCAATACAGATGGGAAATTTAGCAATAAAAGTATCTGTGACAATAGCTGGAGTACTTTAAGTGAGAAATACTGTTGGTATTGTAAATACCTCTGGAAGCAGCAGTTCATGGTCTCCTGACTGCTCCATATTTATGAAGAAGAGAGGTGAGAAAGTTTTTAGTGTCTCTGGCCTTGGTCCAGCTTTAGCACATTGTGCTGTGTATTTGATGAATTTTATTTCAAAGCCTGACTTAGAGTTCTGTAGAGGCAACTTGCTATAAGAGGAATGTTACAGGAGATGCAGGAAATGCTGCTGTGACTGATCTCTGTTGCACATACCTGCTTGTGTTCTGCCTTTAATTTAGATGTGATCTAAATAAAGTCAGTGCAAGCTCAAGCCATTGCTGGGCAAGACTAAGCTGCACATTTGTTCGAAGAATTAAATTTGGTGCTTTAAATTTTGCATGGGAACTGGTGATTTCTCTTTCTCTCTGCTTATTGTTCTGGAGAAAACACATAGAAAAGAATAAAAATGTGTCAAGATGTTTTCATAAGATGAGTCAATAATTGCAGCTTTCTTTTTGTTCTCAGACCAAACTGGAAATGTGAAATAAAATGTCAGACTTGGAGGGAGCCCAGGGTATTTGATCTTTTGGTACAAATTATCATTCTTTCAGGTGTACAGGGCTTCACTCTCATATCCCTGCTACAAAAGTCGATGGTGTAGTGGTGCAGAAAAAGGGCAAATACTTGTTGTGTTGGTTTGCTTGAAGTTTTGCTGGCATAAGTCTGGGGTTTTGGGTTTGTTTGGGGCTCTTTCTTGTATTTGCATCTTTTTTGGCACATCAGGCTAAAATACATGTGTTTACATAATGAATACAAAGTTAAGCTTCCCAGCTATCTCTATTTTAATGGGACAATAGAAACTACTGCATCCTGCTGTCAAACTGCTTCCCCTAAATTATTTTCCCACGTCTCTTGGGCTCTCCTGCTCTAACAGTTCACTGTGTAATAGCTGCTATGTGCCCAAATGTGAAACAATATTGGAATCAGGAAGGACAAGCTGAGTTTCAACCTTTGAGGAGAATAAATGAAGCAAGGGCATGTCTGACATCAGGCTCCAGCTGGTGGTGAAAAATGATCTCCCCCTTGGAACTAGAAAACCTTTGGGATCAACCTCTTCCCCCTGGAGAAATTATTTTTACATTCAGTCACCCAGTCTAGTGATGGCAGCCTCCCAAAAGAGTGACAAATCTGATAAAATTACACATTTTTGGACAAAAGCCAGTTAGTGCATACTGATAAAAATGCAATGTGGGTTTGAGCATTTTGTCTGCTTAAACAAACTGTATCAATAAGCCATGAGCACACCTCTGGTCCAGACTGACCTTCCCCAACAGCATTTTGCAGCTCATTTGTTTTAGCTGTCTCTCCAGAAGGGAATCTGAGTGTAACAAACCCATTGAGAGCTGTGTGTTGTTCTGCATGAAGCCATAATTACTCTTTTTGCAAAGTGAGGGAGAGAGAAGCACACATTTCTTATGGTTAAGATGAACCCCATTCCCTGGAGAGGTTTGCTGTTATTTCAGTTAAAACGTGGCATTTGCTGTACAGAAAGGCAGAGGCACAGGTCTCTGAAGGGGTTGCTTGGTGAGAGGTAGAAGCTTTGAGGCAAAAACGTTTCAAAGATGCAAAGATACCAGCCTTGCATTCATGTGGCATGAGAGCACTGCCTGCAGCCTCTCTTCTGGGACCAAACAGGCTCCTCCTGGGAGTCTGAAGTAACAGGGAAGAGGTGAGAACCAGTCAGTGGAGGATGAAGCACCATGCAACTCCAGCAGAAAGCAGAAAGAAATAGACTCTTTTTTGCCTTTAAGCATTGCACTGCTGACTAGAAACAGGTAAAATACATGGTGGCAGCTCTCAGGCAAAAAAATCCAAACCCCTCTTTTGGCAACATCAAGGCTGTGCAAGGCTTCAGTTCTCTCACTGACATGGCACGTTGCATAGTGAGAGTTTGCCTGGAACACTTTTCAACCTGTTTTTTTTATCTTGAGTGGGCCATAAAATTTGTATTTTGTTGTGGCCAATGTAATAACCTAGTGTGGTTCTTTTCACAGAAAAAAAAAAACCCACTAAGATGTTTGGAGAAAGAATGGGGCTTCCTTCCCAACACGTGATGTGTGCCATTTGGCCGACCCCTCCTTCAGTTCCATGGCAGGGTTTAATTTTATATTGTGGTATGTGGCCATTGACAGATCCTTTTGAAATGTATTAGGAGGGAGATTGGTTCCAAGATGATGTTCTAGAGCTGGCGTTAGTTTCTTTTCAAAATTGTAAACTAATGCTTCTTTATGATGAAATGAGTATTCTTTCTTTTCCTTTTCTTTTCAAAATTAGAAACAAAAATCATGGTGTGCTATGTCAAACTGCACGGCAACCTATAAATAAAAACAGGAGAGAAAAGAATCTGCAAATGAAAGGTTAGAAAGGACAGCTGTGTTGTCTTTGAAAAAGAAATCTATTAGGTATTTTTATAATTATATGGCAGCCTTTTTTTATGTGGTATTTACAGTTATGATTTACGTCCATATTACCATAACTATTTCCATACTTATAGACAACATGTGATAATGCTGAGAGCCAAAAGCAACCATTTGGTAGCATTTAAAAAATGCAGGAACACTAAGAGAAAACAGGGCAGTAAAGCAGAACCCTTCTGAGTTTTATCCATCTGAGTAATGCGAGCCAGGACAAAAATGTCATCCAACATAAACAAATGTAGAGGTTGGATTGTGGTGGTAAACTCTCTCTTTACCAATTTAAACACTCGTTTTTGAGTTGGGAGCTAAAATGATGGGCTCAGAGAAGGGTGGTAACAATGGAGAGATGGATGTTGGTGAATCTGATTCCTGCTGTCATTACACCAGGAGTCATTAAATAGTAAATTATTTATCATGGCAGTGCCTGCTAGCCCCACCAGCATGAAGAGCTGGTAAGAATTTCCATTCTAAACCCCTAATTTGGGAGTGGGGTGATGGGCGTAACTGAAATGCATTTAAAAAAAGAATTACAAAAAAGAAAAACAAAAGCTGAAAATTGGTGCATGATGAGTCAGTTGCCATATGAGCATGCTACACTTTTGAGGCTTCAAGAATATGTCTGAAATAAACCCTTTTGTTACCAAAACCATGTTTTGGCACCAAGGTGTTTGTGGGTTGTTTGCCCCCAGTTCCTTAAAGATGGAGTCATTCCATAACAGAAAGCTTTTCAGCAGGCTGCTTGCAAATGGGTGTTGTGTGGATTTTCTTAGGTCAAAGCCTTATCTCATTTACTCTGGAGCAGTCCAGCATAAATCCATTGATTCTGTGCCACGAGCATGATGTCATTGGGGTTTCATTTTTAATTTGTTGCTGAATTAAAACAAAATGAAGCAAACAAAAAAAATGAAAGCCCTGGTGCCTCAAGCCAAATTGTACTTCCATTTATGCCAGTGAAGTTACTCAGGATTTACTCAGGTGTAAATGGCAGCAAATTTCTTAAATGGCTTTAACAGAATTCCAGCTCCTGTGTTCACATCCTGCTCTTCAGGAGAGAATTGACAGAGGTGAGGTGAAAGCAGAAACAAGGACTCAAACATTTCAGAACCAATCTGAGTGAAATCATGTTTTTCACCTATTATGACTAAGGGAATCTTTGTGGTGTGCTGGTTATTGTAGAACTGAAACCGTGTTCTTGTACTGAAGCATCAAGATGGGCTTTCAATCTGCAGCCCAAGTAATGAAAATTTAACTGCTTAGATCTCAGCCACACAATTTTCTAGCCTGCTACTGACTCCTCATTGCAGAGAGGAACTGTTGCAGCCCTGACTTCTTCTGACTGCCTGAGATGGGTTCATGCTTCTTGGACAAACCTGGTTTGATACAGTTGAGAGGGAAAGGCTGGGTTTGAGCTGCCTGCTTTTGACAGTAATTTCTGGAGGATCAGCCAAAAATAAGAGCTAACTCTGATACCCTTTCAAGTAAGAGAAGAGACAGATCATATATTGTGAGGCATAACGGAAAGAATCCTCCCTCAATGCTTCCCTTATGTTTTTTGTTGTGGAGCTTTATCATATGTGGTGCTTGGTAGCACCCTCCTATTATTAAGGTTCTACACCACTTTCCATTACATTTTCAGTTCCTTACATCTTTGCCAAACTCCAGCCATCTGGGCTGAAATTCTCGGAGGCAGATGTCTGCCTTGGGCTGAGATCCTTTGGAAAATTTATATGGCAGAGTAGGTCATTCTTTCTATATCACAGTAACCTGACCCACTGTGAGGATTCTCCCAAAAGTAAACATAAAAACATTGATGGAAAACACTTGATCTTCTTCTAAATTTGAGCAAGAAAATTGGACAGAAGTGGATTATTATCCACCAGTCTTGGGACCCAGAGGCCTGATCCAAAACGTAGTGAACTCATCAGGAAGTTTTCACATGAATCAGACCCTGATTTTTAATGGGTGAGGGAACAGAGAGTTTTGCACAGTGAACGTTTGCCAGGACGCAATTCACCACCATAAATCAGAGGTTAAATAATTCCAAAGGCCAGTGAATGAGCGTGCAGATGGCAGTGTCTGCTCCCCAGGGATTGCACTGACTGGGATCCAGCCCCAGCAGTTTGATCTCATTTAGAGCAGTCTCAAGGATTGCTCTCATCAGGCACTTGGTGCAGGCTTGTTGCTGCTCTGCTCTCTTGGCTGGAACTGTGCTGGTGGGAGCAAAACCCCCCATCCAACTCTGCCCAGGACACCCTGGAGCATGCAGGGCAGGGGGCAGGCAGGGGCTTCACAGCCAGATGTGGCAGAGCAGCTGGAATCAGCTGGGTTCAAATCTGCCCTTGAGTGAGAAAGAAGGAGAGTCACTTGCAGAAGCAGCACAAGTGCTCCTGGAGACGAGCACACGGAGTGACTGTGAGCACCAAGGGAGAGAGAAACACCAGAGTGACTTAGGGCTGCTGGGAAGTACCACAGCCTTGGGAAGGGAACTTAGGTTAGAACATTGGGAATCTGATCCATATTGATGCACCCAGCTGTTCAACCTGCAGAGAAAAGGTCCTGAAAACAGCAGCGCTGACTGAAAGGGCTGTGGATGAGGGGCCCTGTCCCTGCCTTCCTGTTCCCCACAAAAGCCTCCCCAGCATTACAGCTGCCTTTAACCTGCACTGAGAAAAGGGTCCTGAGCTTGGAGATGGAGATTTCCTGGAAGCTTCAGAGAAAATCAATGCCTGGGTAGAAGACAGGCCCTCTGGAAATCCCCCTGCTCCCAGCACAGACTGCAGTGGGAGTGTGGCTCTTCTCAGGTGCCAGAAAGTCCAGCCACAAAAGGAGAGGAATCACAGCTCTGCTGGTTCTGTTGCTTGTGATGCAATAAAGTAATTTATTTACTATTATTGGGTGAAAAAAAAAATTAGAGTATTTTGGAGACTTTGACCTTTTTTTTTATTTTTTGTAAGAAGTCAGATCCTCCCATGAAGAGCTTTGACCTGAGTGTCCAAAGAATAACAGAAATCAGATCAGCTCCAAGTTTTTTGTTTCTGCTTTTTGTAATTTTTAATAGGTTAGTCTAAATAAACATAATGTTCTACATGAACCTGGGCCCCAAAACCAAATGCCTTTAATCAGCAATGTGAAAATGGATTATTTTAGCAATCCACTTTAAATTAAAAAATCGTAAATTCATTAAGCCTGTCTTTTCTTAAATGCAGTGTTTTAAAAATTGTTATTCTCTGACGGAAAAAGAAGTCATTTGAACACTTTCTGCAACCTCCAATTGTTCCAGATGTTAAACAATTTAATTTAGGAAGCTTTTTCCAAAATATATTTTGTTGCTGTTCTTTGTTGTTAATGGCTGTGCACTGCAAGTGCTGCCCTTCCTACAGGCAGATTGAGAATATTTGTTTGGAGTGTTTCTCCATCTGAAAATGACAATTTGTTTCCAATGGAACACTTTTTGAGATACTGTCACATTCATGTGTTTGAAATCATGTACTGAAGGAAAGTGTTTCCAGTTTTCCACTTCAGAGGAACATTCTGAAAATGAGAATTGGGGTGAAATACTGTTGATTTTCTGGGCATTTCTGTTGAACAGGTTTATTTCTAATTCCATTTGTATGATTGAATTAAAAACATTCCAGCATCCTGAAGATTTTATAGAACACAGATAAATATTATTATAGGAAAAAAAAATTCTTTTCCTCTAGTGTTCCTTACTTCAGAATTACTGAGGTAGTTATTTTGCCTACCACATTTTTCAGATCAGTAATTTATAGGGCAGGTTTCATGTTATTTGAATACCGTGTAATATTGACCTCTAATTCCTCTTCATCAGGGAAAGTACACTGAAAAAACCCCCCAGATTTGTATTATTCAAATAGTTCCCAGACTAACAGTTGGATTTCTGTTTCATGCAAGATCTGTGGTGCTGAGTCAGAGCAAGAATCTCTTTAATCCTGGAGCTATTCATCCACTGATGGCAGCTGAGGGATGGATGTATTCAAGCCTAATTTACTATAACTGGTCTCTGGGTGTTTGCAATGGATTATATGTAAGAAGCACTATGAAGAATAGTGCTGTACAAGGCAAGGAGGAAAGCACTCTGTAAAAGAAAAGAAAAATAAAAACCAGAAAAAAACTCACCAAGACACACTGCAGTACTGTGACAACATTCCCTGATGTATTGGCTGCATCTAGGGAAGAGAACTTTCACTCAACAGTAAATTCACATGAAAGACTTCATATAAAGGCTTATGAGGTGGGGGAGAGAAACTGAAAAACTCTTTTTTCCCCTGTATTTACCACCAGCTTTTCAATGCATAGCTTGGAATTTTATGGAGCAGGGAAAGAGTGAGCAGGTCAGTAATACATACTTTCCTTACTAGTAAATAATGTAGATTAATGATACTCATATTTTTCCTGTTGAGAAGTTTGCGTGTTCTGGGGTGCTTGAATGAAGCACGTGTTAGCCAATGTGTCTGTTACACACTGCAGCCCCTTGAGACAGGAGGGGTGGGTTTGGGCATGAGGAGGAGAGCTGGTACAGAGTACCTCAGATCTCTCCTGATCATGTGGGGACAGTGCTGAGTTTATTACAGGCTCTATCCTCGAGTTTTGCTTTTTTATATGGTGTCAGAATACAATTAAAAGTTACTAAATCACTGAGCACTTTACCCAGGGGTTTGTTCATGGCTCTGTGTTTGAGGAACTGTGCTTTTTTTCTATTATGAGGGAGTGTTTTTTAGAATGCCCATAAAGTAAACTGTGTGCTGTCACATCAGGCCAGAGCCAGCATTCTCAGTTCTGTGGCTGTGGTGCCATAAAGTGCCTTGGGAGCACAGGGCAGTTCAGCGTGCAGGGGACCCCAGGAGGTGGTTTAGCCACTGCAGCACCCACCATCCCTGCTGCAGGTCTAGCACACTGCTCCAGGAACACTGGGCAAGCTGCAGATGGACAAATAAACACTGCAGATGTGCTGACAGGCTGTCACAGCATCACAGAGTCATTTAGCTTGGGAAGAAAATCCAGGATCGTCAAGTCCAACCTGTGCCATATCCTCACCTTGTCACCCAGCCCAGAGCACTGAGTGCCATGTCCAGGCCTTCTGGGACACCTACAGGGATGGGGACTCCACCACCTCCCTGGACAGCCCCTTCCAAGGCTTGACCACCCTTTCCAGCAAGAAATTCCTCCTGGTGTCCAACCTGAACCTCCCATGGCACAGCTTGAGCCGTTTCTTCTTGTCCTGTCCCTTGTTTCCTGGGAACAGAGCCTGATCCCCACCTGGCTGCACCCCCCTTTCAGGTAATTGTAAATAGAGATAAGGTCTCCTCTGCTTGTTCTGGTTTAAGAGGCATCATCAAGGACCAAACTGGCAAGTCTGTATTTGTTTCTGAGACCTGCAGCCCATAGTTAAATGGCACATGTGGAACATGGCAGTGTCTTGGCCTACGGTGTTTTCAAAACCTGGCAACTGGAAATACTGAAAATTCAGTCACATTTTCTCTTCTGAAAAATACTAACAAAAATAGGAGGCTACAACTGACTTAAAAAGGACTGTTTTTCAAGAGGTGAAGGATACAGCAAGTCATAAAAAACAACTCTAACAGGTGTGGAATACAGCCAAAAGAATGTAATTTGAATTGTGGGCTAGTGCACGACCATGCTGCTGCAGCTGCCAGGTCAGGTTAAGTGTCTGACCAGGATCTCCATCTGGATTCAGGATCTGCCTCACACAGCTGCTTTTCCTCTTCAGGTGTAGAGATTGCAGATATCATCAGCAATATTATCACAAGTCTCCTACTAACCTGCATGCTTCTTAAAGCTCCTGTATTTGGAGTGGTGCAGTTATGGGACATGAAGGAGAGTCCCCAGTCAGAGCATTCCCGGGCCTCCTGGCAGTGGCACTCCCGAGGGCAGAGACTCCCTGGGACCGAAGCCCTTCCCCGGCTCCAGTGACCGACGGGTCCCGGCCTGGCTCCCCACGCACCCCACTCACACCCCACCAGCTGTGCCGTGGCAGAGGTGGCACAGTCCCAGGTGTCTCGTTCCACAAAGCCATTTATTCCTGGGGCAGTAACACAGAAACAGCCTGAGCTGGTGCCTCCAAGGAGGGACCCCAGCTGAGGAACCCCTGGGATCTTATCCCATCACAGTCTCCCCGTGGCCATCTCGCTCTTCCTCCGAGTCTTCAGCTCCTGCTCCCATCTCCGTGTCCATCCACCTCGCTGCCGTCACCCGTTTTCATCTCCTTTGGTGTCCAGAAGGTCGGCAATTGCCGGCTGCTGCTGCTGTGTCTCAGTGCCATTCACCTGGCTGGCTGTCACCCGCCTTTGTGCCCTTTGTCACCCCAAAGGTCGGCAGTTCACGGCCCCTTGTCCCGGGCTCCCACCCAGAGCTCAGCCTGTGCTTTAATCTGCATTTAAATCTGCATCTCAATCTGTATTTTCATCTGCAGCTTGCAAGACCAGCACCCTGCACCAGAGGCATCCCTCAACAGTGAGGATTCTTAAAATTGCTTATTTCTATCCCTTGCTGTGGACACACCCATGAAAAGCAGGAACGCTGAAACCTCAAACCTCCCAAAAGAAAGAGGATGAAATGCAGAGGGTATATTTAAAACATGAGGCTTTTTAAGGTACTCTAGTAGTATTGACTGTAAGTAGCTGTTGCAGGCTGGTTTATGTTCCTACACGCTGTCCAGGGAAGGCAGAAAAAGCAGCTGGAAGGCCAGGTCAGTGCTCAGAACCTGAGCCCCCCGGCCTCTCTGCCCACAAAAGCCCACTGCCAGCTGCCCTGCCCTGGGGAAGTGTAGCAGGAGTTCAGGTCTCTCCCGAGCTCTGCCATCAGGACATACCCTAGGAGGCAGCAGAAGCCCACGTTCATTCACAGCAGCTCAAAACGCACCAACGTCCTTAACCTTCCTGCTCAGCCTTACCTCGAGCTGCCTGGTAATGCCAGTTTTGTTACTGCCTTCCAGGGGCTCGGCAGCCTTGCACAACTTGTCACCATCGGTATCTGCAGTTTGTGAAGCCACCAGCAGCAAGTCCTGCCTGTGACAGGCTGAGCCTGGAACTCACACCAAGATTCAGAGGGTGCCACGCAGAGAGCATTTACACCTTCGTGCAGTGCTCAGTTTGCCTCAGGATCTGCAGCCAAAGAGGAGAAATAGCTGCTTCCTCCACTCTGATTTGAAAATTCTCTAGTGCCATGGAAAGAGGACGGTCCTTGATGAGCGCCCAGGAACTGAAGCCCAGCAGTCTTTTCCCAGCACCACTGCACATACCTGAAATTAGTCTGGGCAAGCCAGGTAGAAATCATTTTTTGAAGGGCAGGACGATATCCAAAGAGTATGCTTACCATAAAACCAAATTTATAAGTATGATTACCATATAAATTGGATATCCATCTTCAGAAATGAAGGGCTGGGTAGGCAAGGCCACAGTAGTGCCCTCAGGACATGCATTTCTGTGCTCTGACCTCCCCGTTCACCCTCATCATTAAATTAGTGGGCAGCTGCCCCAGGGTAGCAGTGCCAGTGCAGAGTGGGGGGACATGGCTGGGAGGGGAGGCCAGGGCAGCAGCAGGAGCCTGGGAGATGGTAGCTTGGGAGAGGAGAAGGATAGAGGTAAAACAAGTTATTCTTGCTTTTCTTAGAGGATTTTGGAGCCCGAGCTCAGAATCTGCTTCAAACCAGTTGTTGCTGGAGTCTGGTCCTGCAGCCTTGCATGGCTGTGCCTTAGGCAGCAGTTTTTTGATGTATGTGTTAACTGGGTGTGCAGTAAACATATAGAGCTCTGATTGATATTTTGTAGTTTTTGCATATAAATTTTTTTTCTGGCTATTTTCTACATTTTATGCATTCCACCCTCCAGTTTTTAGAGTCTAAGAAGAGCTTAGATTGTTCTAGAAGTACTGAACATTGCTATTATTTCTGACTGGAGCTTTTGCTAGGTACTCTCCTGCTGTAGCACATTCTGAACTCACTATCTAGAGGGAAAAAACTCCAAAAGAAAACAGTGTATCTGATGTTGAGAACAAATTTATTTCTAGCCGCTGCTAGAGGGGCTGTACTGCAGGGATCACTGCAAGGGAGGTCTGATCCTAGAGTCCCAATGAGTCTTACCCTGAAGTGGGATTGCAAAAATAGACTTCTGATCCTGTGGTAAAACATGTCTGCTTGGGGGGTAAGATACTGAATGGTGACAGGAACTGCTGTAAAGCTAACACAGCTTTAATATGTGGGGAATAGAGTACTCCATATGCTGCTGTGTGATTTCCTTCTTTGGCTTGGAAGGCAAAAACCCACTGCTTGTATTTGGAAGGCAAATTTCAATCCCCAAAATATCTTCTTTGTATTTACTTAATTTTACTGGCTGGTTGGGCAGGCTGACCATAGCTGGGACTGGAGTACAGGTTATGTCATTCAGCAGAAAACTCCCTTGTGTGAGCAGAATTTTGTTTCATTTTATTATTTTTTCCCTCCTCTTTCTCCTCCTCCAAGACTAGACATACAAAGGGAGGTCACAAAATAAAAATAAGCTGTAGCCAGCAAAGTTCAGGTTTTGAAATTAAAAAACTCCCTCTGTATACTTATTAGAATTTCTTGTTAATGAGGTCATTTATGTCAGGGCAGGAAATGTACAAAATAGCACAGGATAGAAAAATCTAGACACTATAAAACACGCCAACAAATTTGGCACACGCATTACTCCCTTAATATGCCCCCAATGTAATCTATAGATCCCACAAGTGACCACACTATGTTTATGTATGTAAAAACTCCTATATATGTAACACTCATAGGAGTAGCAATTTTACTAGTGGGAAAAGATTATTGTGGTCTTTTTATATAGCATATAGGTTTTCTTAGAGTGAGTCCTTGTAGAAGAATGCAGGGCCATGAAAAACTGTTAAAATGTCATGATTATATTAATTTCATACTTAAAGGAATACTTCACTTTAAGTTATGGCTCCAAAATTACACTGCTCATTCATGATGTTTTTAATGTATAATTGGCTGCCTTCAAAAATGTCACAGTAGGAGGAAAAAAAAAAGTTCATTTTCCTTGGCGTGTGTACTGTTGCTATTCCTGTGTTCATTTGGCTTGGCTCGGGGAACCAAACGCTGCAGTCTGAAATAACTTTTTATATGTTGACATGTGCATTTAACTAGAATAAGCAGGCAGAGTGGACCAAGTTGGATTCAGCGAGGAACAAAATATATCTTGTGTTGCACCTTTTAATGTGCCAGCCTCCGTTCCTGATTCTTTCTCATTTTGTCATTGTCCCAGCACACGTGCTGGACCTCTGAGCTGCAGCCAGCCCCAAAACAAAGATCAGGCAGTGAGACAACACCAGTGTGGGGAGGAGGGAAGAGGGAGAAGGAAGGATGGAAAATACAATCTCTTGAAGAAAAAGCCAGGAGGGGGAATACTATTGATCTGTTGAAATTTATTTAGCAACATTTATTTAGCCTGCTGTTTTCCAGAGCAAACAGAGCTTTGCTGCTTTGGTGACTGTCCCTTGGTGTGGCCTGAGGAGAGGCCTCTCCAAGTCCCACACACACTGAGCTGGATTCTTGAACCCTCACCTCCTGTCCAACCCCCTGGCGTGAGTTTTGTTTCTTTCTAGAGCTGATTTGAGCTCTAGGTACTGGATTTGGTCTGACCTGTAAATCACAGACCGCTGGTGGCTGTGTTTGACAGCAAGCCTGAGGAGGAAGGCTGTGGTGCTGCACTGCAGTGGGGGTGTGGGTGCAGTGGGAGCACCTTCCCCCCATGCCCTGTGTGCTCCCCATTGCCCCCAGCGCACAGCTGGGCTGCAGGAACCTGCCACAGCATGGTTTATTGATTTGTCACACACCCCCTCTGCAGCTGGGGCTCTCCTCAGCTCACAGGGAGTCTAAATCATGAGTATGTCACCTGGGCCTTACCACAGAGAAAATCCTGAACGCTCGCAGGGCTGCAGCACAAGGGGACACATAGGGAGAATCCCAAGGAAAATTTGTGGGCAGTCACACAATTCTGAATGTCTGTTTCCTGGGTTATTACTTTCAGGGAGGAAAAAAAAAAACCACTCTTCTGTACCCACCTCCTTAACACCCCCACGAGCCTGCCAAATACCCTCAGAAGAACAGAGGGCTGTGCACTGTAAGAAGTCTTTCTGGGCAGCAGAAGTTAAGGATCAGCAGTGGGTAGTGCCGTGCTTGTTCTGCAAACCAGGCAAAAAGACACCTTATTCGGTTATAAACAGGAAACCCGGGCCAAGTTTGTGAGGTTCTTGTCCAGGACCACTCCCTAGATGAGCTCAGGCTCGATGTTCTTGTCAAGATGAAAATCGTGACACACCCTGTGCCTTGCATATTGTTGGGACCTGCTCCTGACCACATCTCAGCAGGGCTTACTGCCTTGAGCACGTTCAAATTTGGTGGGCAAAGAACTAGGGGGTCAGTTGGGAAAAAAAATTACAGGTAAAAAATTAAGGACATTTAGGAAACTTAAAAATGCAGTGAAGTTTCTCCTGCGTCACTGTGACAGCCTATGACAGAGCACCAAAATGCTGGGATTTGAGGGCTTTTTGCATCATTTTGTCAGCCATACAATGTTTTAGGTAGATATTGTGTTCTTCATAACATCTGTTGGTCTTCCAAATGAGGGGATCTGTGTTTAAATCCCAAGGAGACATTTGTGTTTGTGCCACTGCCAGTTCTCCTGACTGTTTCTTCAGTGGAAACGAAGATGGACATGCAAGAAGCTGTTTTCTGATATCTGCAGGTTTTATTGACTTTTCCCTGTGATACACCTGATAATGGGGAGAAGAATGATCTTTTGTTGTTTGTATGTTGACTCATTCACTAAAAAGAACCCCAACAAATCAAGACTTGAACTGAAAATGCTTAAGAAGCCTAACCTTGAAGTCCTTGATTCATGTTTTCTCCATGCTCAAAACTGCCATCTTCATCTGAGGAAGTAATATCCAGTTTTAGAGTTAATCTTCTGTTCTATTTTTTTTTCCTCTCTTTTTTTTCTTTTTTATCTGGTCTGTGTAGGAGGACCAATATCACCAACTTGAGCTGTTTTATAAAACAGCTTTGCAGCACAAAGCCAAATAGATTTTGGCTTCTCTGTCACTTGGGGGAATGAGTGCTCAAACACAGTATTTATTAGCATTTAAATAGTCTGGATTTTACACCTTTGTGTGCACACATGCGTTTTACTTCTCAGCCCTCTCCACCCTCTCCCCCCCCAAGGCATTAATGAAGTTTGTTGTTCTCAAAATAGCAGTTCTGCTTGGAATGGCTAATTGCTGGGTTTCTGTTGTAGTGCTTTGGTCAGAAAAAGCCCCGTAAAGAGCAGCCCGTGTGTCCCTAGCTCAATGGGGACCTGTGTTCCCCTCGGGGAGCCTCGAGGGGCTGTGGCTGAGGAGCTCAGCTCCCTGCTTCATTTAGACCTCTCTGGGACAAGCAGCACACACTCCATTGATGGGCACAGTAAAAGGGCTGCTGGAACTGAATTATTTATTTATTTATTGCTTCTATATTTATTTATTGCCGGTGTCAAAGAAAAGATTGTGCTGGCGGGTTTTTCATCTTCTCCCAAGTGCTGCCTGCACACTGCTCTGCAAAAATATTTCTCCCTCCAAATGCACTTGTGCTGATTGGAACTGGATCCTCACAGGCAAACTGCAATGCTGTTGCTGCTACAATGTCATAATATTTCATAGGTCATTTATAAATATTATTGCCAGGGCAAATAAATTTCTTCAGAGTACTTAGTCTACTGCTAATAAATAGTTTATTTAAGCTTGTAAGAATGGTGACATTTCACTTGGAATATCTTTGGCCTCTTTAAAATTGTTAGTGCAGAGAAGAAAAGAGGGGAAAAATAAACTGGAAAAAACATGCAGCAGGTCTTTTGATATTTTTTTTCCTACGTTTTTACTTGCTTAAAAGGGGCTTGTTGTCAGACTGCATGTCTCTGTGTGAAGCTATTACAGGGTTTGATTAATGTGTATTATTTAACATCTTATTTAGTAGGTTGTTCCCTCTTTTTTTCTCTTTCAGAGCTGCATGCAGCTGAAATAGTGCTTGAGCAAGTTGCCTCTCATATCAATAGTAATAACTAAATCCCTTTCGCCACTTTCCCCTTTTGGGGTGAACATTACGGGCATGGTGGTGGCATTTTCTTTGTTCATTTTTTGATGGTTTGGGGTAGGTTTAGATTTACCTTTATTATTCATCTTGCTCTTTGGTTAAAAAGGCTGGGATTCAGATGGATTTTTTATAGTGATATGAAGACACAGACCAGAAGGAGGGAAGGCTTAGTTTTTGGGGTGGGGTTGTTTTGTTGGAGGTTTTCTGATAGCTCAGCAAAGATGTCAACTCTCAGGTCTTTTCATTCAACTACCGAATTCACATCAAGAATAAATGCTAAATTTTTCTTTCATGTGCTTCCCATAAAATGTGTCATTTCATGCATGCTCAGGAGGAGGTACAAAGCTGATGATTTTATTTGTGCATGTGTGGGAACATTATATTTCTATTGCAATCATCCAGTATGGAAAGAAAAATAATGTTCCATTGAAAACCTCCAGAGAGTTTTGAACACAGTCCTGTTTAAAAATTACAGCCCCTGCAGTTCTAGAGATGCTTAATATTTCTCCTGACGGATGAGTCCATGCCAGTCTCTCCCAGATGACAGGCAATCTCCAGAAACTCTGGGAAAAGGCAAGGAAAAACCTCAGCAATCTCCAGAAACTCTGGGAAAAGGCAAGGAAAAACCTCAGCAAATTCAAAATACCTATAGGAAGGGGAATTATTTTATATTAAGGGAGTTAGCGGGCACTTGGTCAAAGACTTCTGGTGTAAAGAGCCTGGAAAATTTTGTACATACCTCAACCAAATCCCACATAAGACTGGGAGGAAGGGAAACAAACCTCCCATGTGCTCTTGAGCTGACAAATGACTGAGTTTCCAAGAGCAAAGCAGGAAATTCTCTGCACTTACTTACAAGTTTATGGCAACACAGGTGTACTCTCCTGCAGACTTTGGCCTGCACATGATTTTGTCATTTACAGAGATCGGAAAGAGAGGAGAGTTCTTCTGACTTGTATTTTTTGGTTTTGAATGGGCTTCCCCTCCATTGATGGTTTCTACCTCAGAATACCATGAGCTTGTCTTTTTAGTTGCCTGTGTAGGAGATTTTTTTGTCTTGTTTTCCTTCTTTTCCTTTTTTCTCTTGGAAAATATCAATCTCTCTGCAATTCTTTCATTCACGTCCTTCCACAACCCGTTTGTTCTGAACATTCCCCTTGATCTCCAATGGACAACAAGGATGGCACCAAGAGGCAAAATAGAAACTTTCCCTGCTTTGTCAGAACAAGTGTCTGAATTAGAAGACAGTAAAAAGGCACTCTGTTTTCAACCAGATTTATACAGATGGACCAAAAAAAAAAAAAAAAAANAAAAAAAAAAAAAAAGTCTTCAGGTCCAATATTCAGTAATGTTGTGGCAATACAATGTGTGTGGATCACTTTGAGAGAATTTACACAAACATCCTCTGCAAACTTGTTGTACTTTTTCATCTTCCAGCTCTGGGAAAGAGTACAGGAAGGGGGCAAATGTCTCCAAAGTATCAATATTGAAACAGCTTCAGTGGTAAAGCTTCAGGGTGGTTTTTGTTGTGCAAAAATCTGGGCTCCTCTGCATCCCTGATCTGTCCAGGGACAGATCTCAGTGTAACTGAGTGTGCAACATGAGAAGCCTCTCTGCAGACTCCTGGCAGCTCTGCTTGTGTTTTCCACCGAAAATTGAAAACTTTGTTCCTAATTCTCAAAGGACCCCCCAGCTCCTGGAGGGGCCACAGCTCAGCCAGCCCTTGTGCTGCACCTGTGCTGTTTGCTGTCCAAGGAGGGGGCAGGCAGGGAGCACAAATGACTGCTGCAAACCCCAGAATTACCTGCCAGCAGTACTTCCCATGTTTTCCAGGGGCTTTATTCCAACACCACCTTAGTCCCTTTCCTGACCATGTTTATGTAGGCTGGAGACCCTTGCAGGAAGGCAGGATGTTTTCCAGCTGTTGATTTTTATCTTTTCTCTGATCTTCAGGGCATGCAACAAGCAGCATAAGGCTTTATATGTGTGTTTAATATCAGTGGATTATTTTAGTTTGGACTTTTTCCCTTATGGGTTGCATAAAGACAAGTTTTGTGAGATTCTGACTTCCCTCATAAAACCCCTTGCTTGCAGCAAGCAGCATTTTGCTCAGTAAAGCTGTCAAAATTGACAGATTCAGCTTTGATCATAGTAACAAATCTGTTTGACCCCAAGTTTTCAGAAATGCCCCTTATACAGAGGGAAAAAAAATATCATTGCACTCCCAAAGGCAAACTCCAAAGCTTAGGGAAAATTTTGGTGTTGCATGGGAACATTTTGACTATTACTCACCCTTGCTGAAGGAAGCAGCTTGAACTTTAACTGAGTACTGAATACAACAGCTCCTGGAAAATAACTATTGTGTTTTCAAAAGGTGTAGGGAGATCAGATATATTTTCAAAATTAAAATGACTGTTCAGCTTTTTGACATGCATAGAGCTAATTCTTTAGATTTCAGTGATGTAACCAAAAGAGTGAGATTTTGGGATGAGTAGGTGTCATAACTTGTGTGTGTGGTAGATGTTATCAGCTACAATACTACGGGTATTTAATACTGCTGAATACCCTTTCCAGCTATTTCAGTGTGCTTCAGAGAAATAAGAAATACAGAGCAGTTTCCATTTGTAGGAGCCCAGGTGGGCTGGGAGCCAGGCTCTCACCTGGCTGAGTTCAGAGCTGATGGGGCTGAGCTCCTGCAAACAGCTCTTCAGGGTCTCACTGCAAACTGTCAGAAGTGCCTGAGCTGGAGAATTTCCTTGGAAACGCTGTTGTGTTTATCCAGAAGTGCAGAAGGTGGCTTTGCCTTTGAGGTACCTTTCAGATGACTGGGTTTTAAATTTGACACTCACCTTTCACAGAGCTGACATACAATGGGATGCAGCCCTTTTTTTTGTTGTCTGTTTGGTTGGGTTTTTTTAAACTAATTGTCTGTCCACGTGGCTGGTGTAAGTGAAAAATACCCTGAATCACCCAGGGAAGAGTAACATTTTTCAAGATAGTAAACCAACACTATAAGTACCTGTAGTGCCAGGATCTTAACCTCAGGGACAGCATGGCAAAAGCAGTTTAGAACTGTCCTGCTCAGTCCTTCATCAGAACAGTGCTTTCTTTCTCTCTCCCTCTCTGAGTTTTTAATAGACATCTCAAGTTGAGATGACTGTCAGCACCTTCTTCTGGTAAGACTCAGTTTTGCTAAATATATATTCTACATTTGTGGCTATAAATATATACAGATATAGAGTATACATTTTCTGTAGGAAGCCAGGTTCCATTTCAAGTTAATATTCTGATTCATTCAGTGTGTGTATATTGCTGTAATTGCCTTTTTTTTTTCTTTAATTTACATATGCCCAGCTGTGAGAAACCTTGTGACATTTTACAAGAGTCCACTTTCAGTTCCTGTGCCTCAGTAGCTGATGAGTTCATTTCTGTGACGTGGGTCTCTGTCTTGGTTAGGGCACAGAACTGAAACTGAATTCTGTGGTTCTGAGAAGTAGACTCTTGTGCCTGGAAGTATAATTAAATGATCTCTAAAAAAAAAAAATCAGAATATTAATATCCCATTTAGATAATTAGTTGTATGCTTTTATAGATAGAAGGGGTTATGCAATGAAATGAAACAAGAAATAAAATCAAAAGCAGGTTAAGTTTTTTTTCATTTCCCCAAATAAACACACCTCTGTGGAAGTCACTGCTACACACATTGTCAAGTGGAAGATGTTTGCAGGATTAGATGCTTTATTAAGACATTATTTAGCATTTTCTCAAAACCAGACATATGCCCCATGCTTCAGAGCCTCAGTCTAACCACTACATGATGGATTTAGAAAGAAATTTCTGCTGTGGCCAGCTCATCCCTTATAACTGTCCACTAACAATGCCATCACCCCTTTGTGAGACATTTTTTATCCATCCCAGATGCTAAACCCTGTTTTCATTTGCAAAAATGTGCTCCACAAGACAAGCCAGAACCCTTTGAATGCCACAAGAACTAAAAATTCTCTTGAGTTCAGGATAAGCCTGCCAAAGACAAGGTACCCTGAATTTACACTCTATAACTGAGCTGTCTCTGAACAACAGAACAATGGGTGTAAAAACATGTTGAAGGGTGCAGGAGCTGCAGCAGAGTTTGTGTGTAGCTAAAGGAACTCCCTAAAGTAGAACCAGGCCAGCATAATCAAAACAACCCTTGGTGTTAAAAATACCATTGCTGGCTTGGGCTTTTTGTATCTCAGGACAAGGGGGACAATACCCTGCTCAAAAAGATAACTCACTTTCAGCCATTTGAAGAAAATCATTAACCAGGTTGCACAAATGTTTAGCCAGGGATCCTTTAGGCTTCTCTAAAGAATCAGACCCTTGTGTGTGTGGCTTGTGAGGATCTGGGGGATGTGGCGTCTGGAAGTATCCTGTTCAGAAAACATCCAGCTCTCCTGAGGGCATAGTGAATATCTAAGATTTCTGTGTCTAAAACTGAGGTCCAGGAGTGCTGGAGTCCTCTCTACCCATGAATTTCTTCTCCTCCAGAGCAGGAAGGGTGGACAGGTACAGAAACCTGAAGTTGAACTCACTGCCCCTGAACTCTTTCCTTTATTATCTTTATCATGTAGTTCAATCTCTAGTGTTCTGGAGAGTGCTTCAGCTTGAGAGAATTTATCTTAGAAATTCAGCTTCCCATTTGCAACTCCTTTCCAACAGACACTCCATACAGTTAAACCAAATCCTCTATAAGCTCCTTCAGTGACCAAAAAAATCTTTGTTAACAGAGAGTTAAAATTGCCCAGTGGTTTCTCATGTCTTTCCGAAAAGCCTGGCTCAGCAAAACTCAGCCCCCTGAAAACACAGAAAATGAGGAGTCCTGGCATAAACCAGCAGAACCTTAGCTGTGACCCCCTGGAATTCTCAGTCCCTGGAATTACTGGCATGCACTCCAGATGAGTTCAGTGCAGTAGGTTTTTCTGAGCCTGATGCTCCAGAACAGCATGTGCTATCAGCAGGCAAGCTGCAATCTGTATTGGTTTTTATTTTGCTTGGGGTTTTTGGCAGTAGAATCCCTGCATTTTAAACAGTGTCAGAGGGATATTTTGACAGGATTTAAAGCAAAAAAAAAAAAAAAAAAAAAGAGGTTTTAGCCATCCCTCCTTTTTTGTTGCAGTCAGTTCTCTCCTGATGTACAAGCAGTGTTTGCCTTACCTGGGCACTTCTGGAAGTTCAGACATTTTCCCCTTTCCCTGTCATCCCTGCTGGATTTTAGCACACTTAGAAGGAAGAATGCACCATTGGCATGCTCCTCACACTTGCTGACTGACAGTCATTCATTCATCATGCTCCAGATTCTCCTCCTCCACCCCTTTTTGCACTCCTGTTTTCCAGCCCCAACAGTCCTCCCCAGGACCAGAAAATTACAGTGTGAGCTAAGTCTCAAGGTTTTTTAAGTACTTTAAAATCAGCCCAATTTCAGCCTGAATTTCAAGGCTTTCCAGTTTAGTTATGGCAAAACCAGAGTTCTGCTACAATCAGCATTTCTCCTGTGTTAAAATATGAAGCAAAAAGCAATACTGTTACTGTTCTGTTGCCTTCAAAATATTTAATTGTTCATGGGCTGTGGTGAAGTGGGGCTTTAGAGGAACCTTAGTAGATACTCAGGGGAAACAGAGTTGTGAAATGATGTGCAATATCAGGCCTTATGTTTGGGAATACTCAGTTTCTCACAAACCCAGGACATCTTAATGGATAAAAAAGTAAAAAGCTGTGAGAAAATTCTGTTCCATCTCAATTTCTGTAGTTTACAGGAGCATCAATTTCAGGCATAGTTATGATGATTCTGGAAGTAAGGGCACAGTATCAGCTCTTTAGTTCCAAGATGGAGCATTGCCAGATCCTTCAGTTTTAGTGTTGATGTTGGTAAATAATGTACAGTTTTTGGCTAACCATACAGGTAGAAATTTGTGGGTTAGACCAAAAAAAGCAATGCCAGCACACTGACAGGAATTGATTCAAAGGTAGATTCTCTAATAGTTGTGCTCTTGTTCCAGTCTTTCAGGCTGAAATGAAAGCTCAGAGCCCTTTTGATTGGAAGCAGAGATTTATGCTTAATTATAGCATTTCCCATGATTATATGTTTGTGCTTCAGTAATTGCTAGATGAGGAGGAACGTTGAAACAATTTTAGGGCTAGTATGTTGCTCTACCAACAGATAGACCTTAAGATAACTCAGCATGGGCCCTTCCTGGTTTCTTTATAAGGAAAAATACATGGCAAAGGTTCCACTCCACGGGTCCTTCAGAGAGGTGGTGGCAGGAGATGGTGCTGCTTCTGCCTCCACTGCTTCTGTCCCTCACCTTTTCTTCTACAGACAAGTCCCTCAACATCCCTGTCTGAAAAATGGTCTGGGGTGAACAACGAGTTCAACTCATCCAGACCATGAGTTCTTCAGGGGTCAGACAAAGTGTTTTGCCACGGAGACCACTGTTGATTTGGTTATGATAATAAAGTCAAAATTCTGCTGCTGTACCTCATAGAGTCACAGAATAGCTTGACCTGGGAGGGACATTTAAAGGTCATCCAGCCAAACCACCCTGCAATGAGCAGGGACATCTTCAACTAGTTCAGATTGCTCAGAGCCCCAGTCTTGGCTTTTCCAGTAATTCTGTATATTCAAAATGTATGATTGCACATTGCAAGATAAGTAACAGGTCACTAAATTCCCATCCTTGTTTCATAATCTGCATCCTGATTGCCTATATTTAAAAAGAAGTTCCTATGAACAGTGTCTTTCTCTTTTAAATTTACTCAAAAGGAGAATATTAAAAAACAAACTACTGTGCCAGATGTTCGAAGATTTTTTATCCCCGCCCCCTTCTTCTACTTTCATGACCATGAAAACACTGCTTTTTTTTCTTTTTTTTTAAATTAGAAAAGCAAAATGAACCACAATGAACTGAAAACTAAAGAATGCATCAGATTTTAGATATGAGTTCACTACTACAAGTATACTTTGGAGATAGTCAGTTACTAAGTTAGAAGATTATGACCACAGAATCACTTGTTGTAGAAGTCAAAATGAAACTCTTACCAGAATGATAGAATTTATATTTTCACACCCACCCCCAGAAGATCCAGGGCAGTGACTGGCTGAGGCTTCCAGAATTAATACAGGGCAGGTGTTGATGTCATAGGTACTCCGAGCACTTCAGAAACATAGGTGATAAAATAAATGTTGGGGATTGTACAGGTGGCATTGCCTACTGGGGCAAGGCAGCCTAGGATCTAATTTATCAGATATAAATTTAAGTCTGAGTTAACTCCCTCTTTTGGAAGTGTAGAAGGAAATAATTTTTCCTGTATAATTCATCCTAGAGCATGTGTCTGATACAGGTGCTCTTTTCTCTAGCAGTACTTGGTTCTCTCCACTGGCTGCTAAGGGAGTCTTGATATGGAGATCGAGAACAAAGGAGAGGGGATCCATCCAATCCTTGTGCCTGGTGTAGACTGAGATACACTTTCTTTCTCTTATCAGCAGATGACGTCCTCCCAGTGACAGCTGAGACCTTGAGGAGATGTCAGTCTTAAAACAGTTGGAAATGGTTCAGAATATGGTCTGGACAAGCTGCAAGAACTTGGCAGTCTGACTATTCCATCTCCTCTATGTCTTGGTTGCTCAGGACATTGAAGTCAGTATTTTTCTGTTTCCAAATACATTTGGTGCATTAAAATCTCACTGTGAGATGAAGCGACTCCTCACAGGCTGGGATTTTGCTCTTGAGATGTGGCTCTTGCTTGATAGTCCTGTGATCATCTGTGCTTGCATTATGCTCCAAGACAGGCTGGGGAATAAGACCTTACTCATTTTTACTGCTGACAAACAACTGCTGGGTACCTTCATATGAAACTGCAAAACAGGATACAAAAGGCAAAGAGATTTATTTTAGGCTGACTTTAAAAAGAACCAAGTACTATTTTTAGTGTGTTTACTACTCATCAAAGGGATTTTCTGTTGTCTCAGACCCAGGCCACTGAGGTTTACCACTGCTTGTATAACATTTTTTCAATAGTGCCATTCCTTTTTCAGTAATTGGTGTGGCTTCCCATGGCTCCAGCAGCCCTGCTCTCCCTGGGCAGCCTGAGAGGGGGGATTTGCCCACGCTGGGGTGAGAGAGGCTGCACTTTCTGGGTCTGGGTGGGGTCCCTGTTGACTTCATCTGCCTTAGAGTCAAGCCCTGGACTCTTTTGGTTTCACTGAAGCCTACTTAGTTTCCTGGTAAGGATACATTTCTAAATATATCCCTTACATTGGATGCAGGAATGTTTACCCATGCAAAGTCAGGCAAGGTAAACACTTCTAACATTTTTTTTGGTCAGTACCTTTTTAATGGAAATGAGTCTTGAATTATATTTGGCATCATCCTGGTGTGCTGGAGCTAAATACAGGGACTGTCTTCCTTTTCTGATATCTGTGATTTCTAATTTTATTTTCATGTGGAAAGCGGTGATTTAATGATCCTTCATTATAGGTGTGCCAGTCAGAGTGGATGTTGTCAGCTCTGTGAATTTTACATTCACCTTTTTAATAGCACAGCCCTGAATGAATCTGTTGACAGAAGCTGAGCAATTTAAAAATACATTTGAAAGTATGCAATGGGATTATGACAGAGGGCTGTGCCAGAAAAAATACAAGCTCTTACTATGCTGTTACAGTTGCTTAAGCACACATTAAATGCATAGTTTGCACTCTCTCTTGCTCTCTCTCTCTCTTTCAAAGAATGTATTGTGAAGTACATTTATTTAGGACTGTTCCATTATGTTAATTCAGCTTTGATTCTACTGATGGATTTCTTTTTTTAATCCCTCCTGTGTGTTTGTGATAAACCCTGACTAGAGATGAGATGTAAGCTTGTCATTCTGTTCACATAAATCTGATTTAAAAGCTATTTGTGGGAGTGGTTTGCTTGAATTTTTTTAACAAGAGGATGCATTTGTAAGCAGGCTGTTATTTTCTTGTAGGGTGCAATTATCTCATCAACTGGTGCTGCTGTACCTCTGAGGAGCAGTGAAGACTCCTCTCTGCCAGTCCTAATGAAAAAGTCGTTGTGCCATATCACACCTTGTGGTATTTTCTACTTACTTTTGTGCAGGGAAATAACCTAATTTTGGTACAAGCCAGAGAAAAATGAAAACCTTTAAAATAAATCGGTGACTTTTTGAAAGTCAATATCCCTTCAGCAAGCTCCCTACACAGGACACTTATCTACCAACACAGGTAGAAAATACTGGTGCCCTGACAAACGGGGTAGCAGTGATTTGGTCCTGCACTCCCCTTGTCCTTCACAGCAGTGCCCTGCCCCACACCCCATCCTGTGGCCCTGCACTCCCTTGTTTATCCTCACAGAGTCATAGAATCATAGAGTGGTCTATATTGGAAATGACCTTAAAGCTTATCCAGTTTCAACTCCAATGCCGCGGGCAGGGACACCTTCCACTGTCCCAGCTTGCTCAGAGCCCCATCCAGCCTGGCCTTGGGCACTGCCAGGCATCCAGGGGCAGCCACAGCTGCTCTGGGCACCCTGTGCCAGGGCCTCACCACCCTCACAGGGAACAATTTCTGGCCAATATCCAATCTAACCCTGCTCTGTGTCAGTGTGAAGCCATTGCCCCTTGTCCTGTCACTGCAGGCCCTTGGCAAGAGTCTCTCTCCATCTTTCCTGTGGGCTCCCCTCAGGCACTGCAAGGCCACACTGAGGTCACCCCAAAGCCTTCTCCTCTCCAGGCTGAACAATCCCAATTCCCTCAGCCTTTCCTCCCAGCAGAGCTGCTCCATCCCTCTGATCCCCTTGGTGTCCCTGCTGTGGCCTGGCTCCAGCAGCTCCCTGTCCTTGCTGTGCTGGGATCCCAGGGCTGGGGACAGCTCTGCAGGGTGCAGGTGGGGGGGTCTCACCTGAGCAGGGCACATGGGCCAAATCCCCCCTTTCCTGCTGCCCACATTAGGGGATCAGCCCAGGGAATGGGGTTGTCTATGGGGCCTGTCCAGCTCTCACTACCAGCACCCCCAAGTCCTTCTGCCAGGGCTGCTCCATCTGCTCATCCCCAGCCTGGATTGCTCTGAGGGGTGCAGAACCAGCATTTGGTCTTGTTCAACCTCATGGGATTCCCATGTTGCTTTTTTTTGTTTGTTTTGTTTTGTTTTGTTTTGTTTTGTTTTTGTTTAAATGGAAGCAGGATGCTCCTTCAGGAAGAGACTTCATCCATAAATAACACGGTGCTATGTGTGGTCTGATATAAATGAAATTTGAGTGTTTATTTTTTCTGTAATGACAATATCTCCCTTATACAGAGGTCAGGAGGAACTTGCTATTTCTTGTAGTGTATTCCTTCATTGTACTGCAGCACTACACCAGAGCCCCAGGTCTGCAGGAAGACACTCCACTAACATAAGATAAAATGCAAAGAGGAGTAGGGCCGTCTTTTAGGAGCCATCCTTGCTTGTGCTGAAGGTCCCTGTCCTCTCTGAGGGACCCTTTGTTCCCAGAAAGAGCTGAGGAGCTGAGCAGCACCAGAAGCAGCCTGGTGGGAGCAGGGACAATGTGCACCTGGGACTTTGTCCAGTTCTCTAGAAAGTCTTGTGAATTGGAGATCCTGGAAAGAAATTTGGCATTTGAGTCATGCTGCCCGTGCATGGTGAGTGGTGGGGCTGGGAAGTCACAGAACAGGCCTTGCCAAGTGTGGGCAGAGTCAGGGGAGCTCTGGATGAGCTGGACTCCCTAGGAAGTACAGGGCAGCAGTGTTCCCCCCTCCTTCCATGAGCCACAAGTTCCCCTGGGCTCAGCTGTGGGACATCCCATGGTCAGCTGGGACATTACTCCAGTTTGGGGAATATCCATCTCCCAGATCTCCACCAGCAGCCCTAATGGTGAGAGGGCTACCATTGTATGAACTCCTGATGCTTTCTCCAGTTCCCTGCTAATCCTGCTTTCCTGCCCAGTGAGGGAGTTCTTGGGAATATTGGCCAGAGCTGGTGACAAAATGCACGGCATCGTCCTCTGAGCGCTCTGGAAGGAAGCGTAATATTGGAAATAAAAATAGAACAATTGATTTGCGAGCTGAGCTCTGCATTGACACAAAAAGGGTCATTGAAAGGGCTTTGCAAAACGTAAAGGGGGATATTTGAGAAAGTGCCCAAGCTGCAGAAATGCTGAACAATGGGAGTTTGACTGGAATATGCTTAACCAAGCCTCTCGAGCCCTACCCAGCAGTTGTGACAATGCATGTCATCTGTTGACATGCAGAGAGAAATTGAAGCCCATTCAGAGCAGAGCTATTTTGGGGCGCTTGTTCCAAGCGCTCTGCTTGGCTCAGGCCGTGTGTGTGAATGGCTGCAGACGCCTCCCCAGTCAAGTAGCCGTGGGTTTGGCAATGAGCTCCCTCCCACTGGGAGATAAGGCAGTTTGTACCCTGTCAGTGACCAGAGGCAGCCACAAAACATTAGGCAGGCTCCTGACTGTCGAGAGCTGAAACGGCCTGAAAACAGCAGGGTCAGTCTGCTCTCAAACACACTGGTATTATCTCATTAGCAGTGGCATTTACTGCACAGCTCAAGCAGCAGAAAAGGGAGTTGTTAAAAAAGGGGGAAAAAAGGCAAACAAATAGTATATGAAATCATTAGGCAGAGGGGATGGTATTTACATGTGGGCTTTTTCTTTATTGGAGAAAGTAGTAGTTGTGCTAGTAACTGAATCATACACAAGCAGCAGATTATCACTTCCTTATCTTACCTCTAGATTACGTTCTCCTTCCAGCTGGCAGGGAAACAAGGCATTTTACCTGAAGCTCAGTCCTTGCTTATAAGGCTTTTTTGCTTTTTCTGTTTTTTTCTTTTTTCTTTTTTTTCACAACTAAAGAAATCCAGTGTAGCTCATAACATCCAGGTTTGGCAATGAAAGACAGGCCCCTCCTGTGAAGCTCCTCTCCCCTCTCTCCATATCCACCTCCTCCTTTCTCCCATGGCATGGTTTTGCTGTCAGCTTCTCTGCTGCCAGCTGGAATGTCACAAATTTAGCTCTGACTTTACCGTGGCATTATGGCATTAAGAGTCAAGAGAAGACCAACCAGGAGGATAAAAATACCAGACAGCACACGAGTGGCACATCCCTGGGGGGCAGCAGGAGTGACAGGAGGTGTGGGAAGTGAACAGGAAGCTGTGGTGCCCTGTTGTAAGAAATAAATAAATAAATAAGGTGATAACAGAGACAGAGGAGCTCAAGAGAGAGAGAAGAGAGCAGCACATACTGAAATAGTGGAAGAGGAAGCTGGGTAGGGGTCTTTAAGTTTCCCCTGGTACTCAGGTGTTGCAGCCGTATCATGGTGGGGGTTGATTTTGGCAAATGAACCATATCCACAAAGATCTGCTTTTTACAAAACAGAAAAATCTCCTCGGGTTTCCAGAGCACAAACTAGTTCTTCATGTGGTTTCCTCAGATGTGTGTGCCACTTGGCAGATAACATAAAACCTGTGCACTCCCTGTAAAGGATTTTCTGTCTGAGCTCTGTTGGTGACTTGTACTTTCTCAGGCAGAACAAATTATATGATTTAGTTTCTTGCTGAAGTACAGGTGTAGTTCTGGCTCACATAAGTTCGCATATACAAGTGATAAAATTACAGTTTCCAAAAAATGTAGGGGGAAAAAGCCCTGCTCTTGATTTCTTGACTGCTTGGCTCAGGTAGTTTTCAGAAGACAAACACAGAGAGGGGTATGCAGAGAACCAAAAGAATGTGTTGAAAGTGTAAAGACACAAAAAATATTCTGGGACAAACTCACCGTTATGGGGATCTATGAAAAGACACTGAGTTAACAATTTGTACCTTTTACAATGAAAGTTTATGCAACTAAATTGTCCAGACAATATTTTTTTACCCCAGTATTGCAAATTTCATTATTTTTTTAGATCAGTTTTTCATAAAATGCATAACAGTGGCCTTAGGCTGAATCCAATTCTGTAATCTACTGGGAGCTGTTACATTAAAATAAACTTTCAAGTGATAGGGCCCCTCCTGTGCTTGTTGTCATACACAGAGATGCTGCTTTATAGCACCAGAAGGTTCACTTTCAGACAAACTAAAAGTGCTTCTAATTTAATAGAAACAGCACAGGCCAAGTTGTGAGCAAAGAAATGGATACTGAGAAAAAAACAGTGCAGGAACTACACTGGATAATGCAGCTGCAATTCAGTGCCAATAGGAAATGGATTCCTGTATTTTTTGACTAAGATGTGGACTTGTCAAACAAAGTCTGGCAGGGCAAAGTTATCTTTCAAATTTTGTCCTGAAAGACAGGAGATAGAAATAAGGTGAGGAAAAATAATGCCAGTGACAGCATTTAATGGGGTTTTTTAAAAGCATTTTCCAGTCTGTCTCTGGGATGATATTGGTAAAACACAAATTGTATTTGATTTGCTTCTGTTTCTTACAATCTAGAAGAGATGTATAATTTAGGTCTTTTTGTTTTGCACAAGGTCAGAAATGTAAGTGTACAGAAAGCTGAGTATGAACTAATTAAATGCTTTCAGAACTGATATCATGAAGCATATTGTTATTCTGGCCTCTGCACAAGTGAATTTTTCCTTCTTCTTTATTTATTTGTCCATTTATTTTCTGTGCCCAGGACATGTTTACACTTGGTAGGTATCCTTGGATCCATAAATGAAGTGAATGCAAAGAGGCTTTTAAAAAAATCACTACTCAAGAAACTCCCTGGAATATAACCGGCAGTATATCAGCTCGTAATAATTAGAGTTGGTGTGCACAAAGGCTGTGTGTTTGCTGTTCTCAGGTATTCCTCTGCATACCTGGGGATGTACCAGCAGGCATAAGAAATATGAGATTAAAAATCATTAAGACTTGCATGTGAAGCTATACAAGAGAGGAATGTAGGAGTTTTCCTGCTCTTGAGTAGCCATTTCTTCTTTTTCTAGGTTGGTTTTATTTGTTATCATATGCTGCATTTAGCTCACTGATAAATTCGTTCAGGCTATCCCAATTTTTCTTTGTGAATGGAAGTGCAGGCTGGCACAGAGAGCAGGACAGTTCTCTGCATGGGTCTGGTGCTAAACTGCCTCAAACAAACCTGTCAGGACAGTTCAAATGCATTGTAGGTGAGGCTGAGCAATTTGATTGATCATTCTCCACAATACTGCAAAGGGATGCTGAGAGTGGTGAAAGAGTCTCAGTCTGTCTGGCAAGTATCCTGCAATTTTAATTGTACTCAGACAGGAAAAAATACAAGGCATTTGCTGCAGCTAAGTGAACAATCCAAAGTGGACAATGTATTTAACACATTAAGGTTGGGAGTCTGGGCTGCATCAGAGCCTAAAGAGCTCCTCGCAGGACAGCTCCAAGAACAGCCAAAAGCAGAACTAAGCAACTTCACCAGTCCCTGCCTCCGTCTTTGGCACAGCCTTTTTTCCTATTGAAGGTCAGTCTGGGTGTGATTTTTGCAGCTGGGTGGCATTTGGGCTGCCTGGGAATAATCCCAAAAACCTCTGAGACCGAAACTTGCGACCTGTAGTTCCTTCACGGCATTGCAGTGAACTCTGATCTCTCACTTGTCCAATGCCTCCGAGTAAAAGTAAACAGAGATTTATTTATATATATGTAGCCAGTCCTCTGATTTACCCTCAGCTTTTGGAACTGTTTACATATGAGTTGATCCCAAATAGTCCTTTCTAAAATTGGTATTTCTTAGCTCAATCATCTGGCACTGCTTCTGTCACTGGGTGAGAGTAGAAGCACACACAGAACAAATTGTCAGGCGCATTTCAAAGTTGTTTTTCTGCCATTTGTGGTCCTAGTGTAGTGCTGGAAAGGAAGGAAAAAGAAGCACACACCTTTTTCGTGCACATGTTGCTGCATTTATGTGATTTTATCTCACTGACACAAATCCAACATTTGAAGAGTTGCAAGGGAAAAGACAAGAATAAAAGAGAAACAGGAGTCAGCTGTTCCTTGGGAAGAGCAAGGTGTAGCTTGTTGTTGCTGCTGTTGTTTGACTTCCACTGTTATTAATCCACTGCAAGAGCAGAATTTAAAGAGAAAAAGGATATGTCAATGACCAAGATCATGTCCCTGAAAATACCATGTACAGCACTGGTTTTCTTTCCCATTCACCACACTTCAAGAAGACACAGGAGCCATGAAGACTGAAATTACTCAAAAGAAACTATTTTACTTTTGCCACTTTCAATTTTGACATTTCTATGTTGGAACTCCTTGACAGGAAAAAAAAATTTTCTAAAAAATCAGACATCATGCAGATGTCTCAGAATGAGAGGCACAAAAGCTGCCACTCACTCTCAGAACTGAACCCTTGTTCATCTCTGGAAGAGCAGTTAGATTTAAATGAGAGTTTTATGTGGAAATTAAGCTGCTTTCTACTGTGTTGCATGGCATGAAGGTAGTTCTAGATGCTCATTAGGGAAATACTGTTGATAAATAATAAAGTGACACAGTTTGTCTGATCACACCTGCCGTGATATCCATAACACCCAGAGTACTTCTATTTAGTGTGTGTTCAGAGAACAGGCATTCTGCTTTAAGCTCATTATTGTATGTTCTTATGGGTCACAAGGAATTAGGGCAGATTCTGGCTGTCTGAAATACATATGTGTAAATAAACAATGAAGTGCAAATTAATTGCCATGTATTACAGAGGGGGTGTGGGAAGGTAATGCTCTGCTGCAACACAAATCACTTAAACTTCATTGATAGTTTTGTACAGAATATAAATAACAGAAAAATCTACCTTAATGTGGGGCATAAGATGGGTATTAAATAGTCTGTTGTGTGCCATGAATAATACTAATGTCTCAGAGTTAGGAAAGGTACAGAGCAGAGCAGCCAAACCAGGCTGTAAGAGGGAGATGGGAAATGCATTATCCAGAAAGGTTAGGCAGGATTAGGCAGATTGATAATAGGAGACTCTCCAGGGGTATGCTGAAGACAATACTGAAACGAAAGAAACAAAGAGAATGGATCACATTCATCTTTTTAAGATAGTCCCTAATTTGAAGAGTCTGGAGTGGGGGATAGCAAGGGGGGGACTCAGAAATGATAAGTATTTCCGGCACATTTGTTTAGTGTTGTTGAAATATTGAACAAATAGCTGAAGTCAAGAGCAACAAGTCAGGGGTTTAAAAGGAGCTCGTTTGTTTTCTTTTTGTGAAGGATTTTTGAGATTACATTAGCTACATATTTGAACTTACCATGATAAGTTCTAGGGTGATTTGTATTTATTGGGGTTATGAGGGCAGGCCTCAGAGGACCATAGGGTATTTTTACAGGGCTGTTTCCATAACAAAAATGGCACAAAATTGTATTAACTTTTCACAGATTGATAGAGAAACAAACTGTCTAAATAGATGTGTTTGTTTAAAAAGGGCTTGAGGTGGGGGGAATCCCTGCAGGTTTTCCAAGCAAATGTGGAACTGTAGGTTTGAAGTTTTAAGCTGGGGGTTTACTTCCATTCTCCTAAGGTGTAGCTGAGAGAGGCTGTGGGAATAAGAAGTACAAGGAGCAAGAAGAAAGGAGAATAAAGAAAGAATGTGAATCAATGCAGAGGGGGAAAAGGAAAAAAAAATTAAAAATCTCACTTCCAGGTAGTTTCTGTAGAACAGGATGGGAGAAAATTCACATTTCCCTTCACCTTGGCAGACTTGGTCATGTCTTCAGTTCAAATTTCTTTTCCAGCTGAACCCTCTTTCTTCCTGGGTACAATAATTTGAATGGAATATTTCCAGCTTCATTCTCTGGAACTGGCATAAAGATACACATTTGCTTCTAAAAATTAAATAAAATTTTTAAAAGCAGATACTGTGATAAAATCAGTGTAAGTAACTTATTTTAAGTGAACAGTAATTTAATTTTGATTTACTTGGAGCATTATATCCCTGTTATTACAACACATTTTATGTCAGTAAGCCACTGATTGCTGGAAGGTGGGAGAGAACAGCAGGGGAAAATATCTTTCTTTTTTTTTTTCTAATCTTCTTCTCCACTTTCCCCTATTAATCATGGTACCAGACAGGATACTGGGTTACATGGAGCACATGTTTGGCCCAGGATGGCCAGTCCTATAATGTACAGTTTTATGAAGTGATGAATTCTAGAATGAGAGTTCCAGCGTGCTTTTTTGTAATAACTGGGGGTTTTGACATGCTTTTTCACTTACAGTAATTATTCCAAGGTGGAAAATTGAACAAATGAAAACGAGAAATACAGAAAGCTGAGTTTACATGAAAAATGGCTAAGATGAATTTCATTTTGGGACTCAACATCAAGTCCTGTCTATATTGCAGAAAAGACTTGCTGAATTTTCATACCTGAGGTTTGTTAACTAATACAGCCTATATTCCTAACTCAGACAAAGCAAACTGTGTTTTTTGCTTAGCTCATCAAAGTGACCATGAGGGGTGGAGGGGAACTCTTATAACTCATGTATTTTATTGTTGTTTAAACACAACTGGTAATAGGTGTGTCTAAGCCAGGGAAAGCAGAAAATAGTAATTAACACCAACTACAGCAAATTGACATAATAAGTCTTAAAATTCCAAGACCTATATTCCAAGTCATATGTCAGAAAAAGGAAACTTACAGAAATTAAAATATCTCACAGATATTTTTCTGTGGCTGCACAGTACCCTAAAAATTATAGATAAAACCTATCTACAGCCCCTAGAGAGGGAGGTCTCTGTGTTATCAGGAGGGAGTTCAACCTGCTTGAAGCCCCCCTCTGCTGGGCCAGCTGTCCTTTGCTGTGTTAAGTGAGTTTGTCACCTACAGTTTTTGGTGGCATTTACTGAAAGCAAAGGCACTGACAAATGTTTCTGTGGAGTGGCTGTGCTGCAGGCACAGACAGGAGAGTAAAGCATCAGGCCCAAGGCCATGTGAATAACCATGGCAGAAAAATACAGTGCTGAGAGAGGAAAAAAACTCCATAAAATGCAGGGCTGCACTTTGAAGCTCTCCTGACTATCACTGATAACATTTAAGATCAAGTAGCAACCAGTGAGGATTCTCTGTCTGTGACTCAAGAGCTGAGCTCATCACAGTCATGGCATGGCCATCCCTGCCCACCAAAGCCCAGCCTTAGGCAAGGCTTGCACAAGCTGCTCTCCAGACCCTCTTGGTCATGTTGGGCAACAAGGGTGCTGCAAAGGGCTTTGGATCAGGACCTGCAGGTCAGGTTTCTCAGAGGGTTTTGGTTTCTTATAGCACCCACTTTCCAACAAAATTAAGTGAGCCCCCATTGGTATTTCTAAGTAAGCACATAGAAAGTGTCCCTCTGTTGTAAAACCCCTGCAGTGCCTGTGCAAACAGGACAGTGAAATTCAGAGCAGGCTTTGGGGGAGCAGGTTGCTCTCTGCAGGTCAGCTCTGTGCTGAGATGTACAGCAGAACACAGGGTACCTAAGCAAGCACCACCTTGACCTCCAGGCCAGCCTGACCAGCTTGGCTTCCAAAGGGCCTAAGCACCCAAAAAACCTCGCTAATCTCAGGTGAAATCTGCATGAGCTTGAGGAGGAGCACTTCCCTTTCAGCAGGCATCCAGTTAAGGCACTGAACTGGTGCTCAGTAGAAATGAGTTCAGTGTCCAGATGAGAAAGATCACCCCTACCATGCAGTTTACACTCTGCACATCAAATCCACATTGTTAATTGTGGGCACAATACACCTTTTCTCCCAATTGTGCTCTCTGATTTCTGAATCAACTGCAATGTCTTTGAGTGAGGGTCTGGTCCTTCACACAATCAACCCACTCAGATGAAGCCATGGAAAATGGTGCAAAGACCTTCACAGACAGACAAGGACCCTGAACCCTTACACACTCCAGCACAGCCCTGCCCTGCCTCAGCACTGAGGTGACCCCAGGCAAGCCCTGGCTGGCATTTACCCTGCCACCCTCCCCATCCAGCCAGCAGGGGCATTTTTAACACCTGACCCTCTCAGTGCTGCCAGCTGACATCGAGAAATGTCCTTCCTCTGGGGATCCCACCCTGCTCCTGGAGGGGAGCAAGGGCTCCCTTGGCAGTGCAGCCTCAGGTGAGAGAGGAGACCTTTCCAGGATCTCTGCTCAGCACAAGGCACCTCCTTGACACACCAAGCAGGTGGCTGTGTCCCCCAGTGTTTGTGTGACAGTGACCACAAAGGTGACCACAGGGCAGGGCGAATTCTCGTGCCCCAGAATAACCAGAAGGCAAAGTGCAGAGAGGGAGGGGGGGCTGAAGGAAGAGCAGGTTTTCTGGTCAGCAGTAATTAGTCCAAAATCCCTTCAGAGATGCAAAAGAAACGGTCCTGCCTCCACTTCACCTCCTAATAATTCAATGCCTGTGTTTGTTGCCAGCTAGAAGACTTTTTTTTTTAACTTCATGAGAAAAGGAAGGTAGGATTTTAGCAGAAATTGCAAAGCATGTATTTCTTTTTTTTTCTTTCCTTCTCCCTCCACCCCCTCAACAAATCCCCAAGGTCAACATTGTAATAAACAGCAGGAAAGGCCCAATTTTCTGCACCTGTGGCCTTGTTTGTCTCTATATTTCTATAGGTGAATGGGCACTGGGGACACAGAAAGGAAGTGAATTCAATGGATTGGTTTAAAAAACTCAGCATGGTAATCAGCAGGCACTCAGGTAAAATGGCTTTAAAACCCTGTTAAAACAGACCTAGAGTGAAACAGGGTGTGTAGCTACAGTGCATGCAGCTTGGGCTTTTTTTAATATAAAAACGTGGCATTGTTAAAAATCAACCTCCAGTCAAGTAGCTTGTTATTCAGGACACAAACCCCTGTACCTCAAATCTCTTACACAGAGCCAAAGAATGGTGTTGGGTTTAATCTCCTTTTTCATCCCATGAAGATATAGTGCTGACAAAAGGTACTAGGCTAATAGAAAGTGAGGCACTTTTTAATTTTTTTTTTTTAAATAGGATGGACTCAGGCACTATAAGTTCCCCCACCAGCACCTAAAACCTGCCCTCTGCCCCTGAGCAGCTCCTACCTGCAGTCCAGGTTTGGGAACCTGGATTTTCCTGGTGCATCATCTGCCCTGCTAACCACTGCTTGGAGTCATGCTTTTCCCTGAGGGCAGATGTTCCTTCTCCAGTGCAATGTTCCTTAACTTTGTAATACAGTTTATTGGGTTTTTTCCCCCAAAGATACTGCTTTGTGTGTAATTCTCTCACATTTGGATAGATTTGTTTTGAGAGTTTTTATTAAATGCCTAAGGAAAGTGAATTGTAAAGCCCAAATACTGCAATAATTGATATTCTCCTGATATTTCAGTTCACTGATGCACTGTGAAAAGAGCAGATCTCAGGTTGTCATAGCTCACTGAAGGTTTGGGGAAAAAAGACTGTTAAAAAAGATAAACACCTTTTGTCAAGAGCCAAACTGTTTGCCTTCATTTGAGTTTACCACTGGGTTATTTCTGGCTCTGTTGTTTATCCAGGTTCCTCCTGAATAGTTGCAGTATCCACCCATCTGAGTACATCTCCCTGCTCACACATATCACTGCTGCACAGGCACAGATTCAGACCCTGGAACACTTGTGGGGTTTAATTTCTTTACAGTTGGAAAAATTAAGCCTGAAATACAAAGAGGCCTCACTGAATTTTTTTTCCTGGTGCTGCTCTCCCAACTGGAACTCCAGCAAGGATGTGCACTTGTTTCCTTGTTTTCCCAGGGAAAACTATTGAACTCCTCCTTTCAAAGGATACTGAGGCTTTAGACATTGGTAGGAGAGAAAGAATTCGAAATGGAAAAACCAAAAGCAACTCATTAAAGGAAAGATCAGGTCCAAAATTTAGTATAAAGCATTGCAAGGGTCCCAAATAAATGTTCAGTTGAGTTGCAAGGGGATAAGTACAAATATGAGTTGGCTGCATGAATAATTTGATGGCTTTTTGACCAAAATGCCATTTATGGTCTAGGCTCTGTTCCTCAATAGTTTGGCTGAACACATGCATTCACACTTGTATATGTGTACCTAATCTCAAATACAAATACTCAACCATGGATATGTTTGTTCAACCCTCTGTTGACTCTGGTGATCAATTTTGAAGCCTAAAAGCTGGTTAACAGCACTGTAAATAGCTCAGAGGCAGCTGTTTATTTGCTCAAGACATTTGTTGAGCATTTTTATAAAAGCAGACACGTAGGATTAGCTTGTATTTCTTCCTTGACAGCAGAGACAGCACTCACCTGAGCTGGTGCTCAGCAGGAGCCATCCTGACTGCTCTGGCTGGTTATCCAAACATTCTGCTCAGACTGGGAAGCCCCTGTGAGCTGTGTCCTGGCTGAGGCTCTTCCCCAGACATAACTGCATCTCAGGACAAATTGCTTCACCTGAAGAGATGAGGCAATGGTCAGTTGGTCAACACCTCAGTTTGCCTCAATCTGTAGGTGTGGGATGGCTGTAGGTTGTGAGCTAGGCATGAGTGCAAGCTTTAAACTTGCAAAACATGAGATTGCAAACATGCTCATGGCTCTGGGGGTGTGATCAGATGTTCACTGTAGGAGCAGGAGCAAATCATCCAACTGACCTGCAAAAATGAGATAAAACTCAACCAAGAAGCTAACAGAGATCTCTATTTCTATACTGTCCATTCTTTTTGATTAAGGGGGAGCCTGATTCAATGGGCCTCCATTAATTTTGAGGTGGACCCAAAAAGAAGCCAGTTTGACCTTTTTCTCCTTCTTGCTCTCACTCACCAAGGCAGACAAATCCTCACCCTGTGCTTGCCCAGATTTCTCTCCAGCACAGAACACCTGTATTATCTCCAGGACTTCAGCAACAGCCAGCACAAACAGCAAACAGCTGGATGTCAGAAAAGACCAAATCCATCACGGCCTGACATGCTGCATTGCCTCTGCAGCAATAAAATTACTGGTGGGTCAGCAGAAACAGCATTCCACATCAGATCTGCTGTGGAAGGTGCCTGAGATGACTTCTGAGCTGCTACATTTTATTGTTGTTATTTATGGCTTTGGTTGTTCACGAACACTTCTGGTAAATTTGGTTTAGAGCCCATGGTGTGAGTGTTATGTCACTGTGCTCCCAGAGCATTCTGAGCCAGCCTCCCCCCTGGGGCTTGCAGGAATTCACTGTTCCAGTCAGGAGCTAAGGGAAATGTAGGAACCACCTCAGTCCTTGCTGATAAGCAGCTGCCAGTGAAGTGACTCTGTATAGCTGGGTGGCAGCACGGCAGCAATAATCAATATCTGAAAACAGGACTTTGGGGTACTTCTTCCACCTGCTGAAAAGAGAAAGTGCTGTTCTCCAGCCTGGCATTATTATACATGTTCATTATGGGGGTTTTCTTTTATCACCGTGAAAGAGTTGTGTCTATCCTATAAACAGAAAAGAGAAAATGATTAAAATCTAACCTCAGCTTTTTTAGGCAAGATTTTTAAAGCCATCTTGAGTCCCTAAAGTAATTAATTTGAAATTTGTAGTTCAAGGCTATTAGTCCAACACTAAATAAGTTTGGAAGAAAATAGCAGAACTTGCTCCTACTAAAATAATTCTGCATTTTTTTCTGTTATGTAAGTGGAGCCAGAGCAGATCTAAAATTCTGATCTAGCTTAAAGTCTGCATGGGCTTAAATACACTCTCACAGCAAGGTTTCACTTCTCAAATTAATAGCTTTATAATAATACAGCTTGATGGTAGAGTATTGCTTGCTTTGGGGTCCTGAGGGTTGGATTGGTGGAGTTTTTTTACAATGCTGTTTTCAGTTCCTGAAAATAATTAGGGAGTACGAAGAGCTGTTTAATCTGAGGAATACTGTACCGATGCTGCAGCATCTTTAGGCTGTGACTGAGAGGAGCCCAGTCGAGCAACACAAGTGCTAAAAATCCTGATTTCAGTAGGTGGCAGCATCCCCTCTGTGTCACTCCCAAACCAACACCCGACCTGCTGCTCTGGGGCTCGGGAGCTGTGAAAACACAGCCCAGATTGCTGGGGCTGCTGAAGACCCCCGGTTCCACCTCCCAGCAGTGGTGGCTGCTGGTTCCCACACCCGATCCCAGGGCAGAAACGAGCATTCCCTCCCTCTCTTTTACTGCAGGAGGTCTTTTTGCTTGGCAGGTTGGGTTTGTTTGAGAGGGGAGTCCTGAGATTCTGCCCTCGAAGTATCACACATTTTTGTGGTGCTATTTCAGCAGCTGCTCTGTCCCAGCCCAGAAAGGCTCCAAAGAACAGGTCAAGTACCTCCCTCACAGGCCCAGCCATCCTTCATCTCTGCCTTGCAAAAGGCATTGTTTAATTTACTGCAGTGAGAATCACAGTGGTTTACAAGCCAGTTCAGGAAAGACTCATTCTCAACATGAAAAAAAATATGTATATTCTTTTAGAGCTATGCCGTCTGGTAGTCACAAAGCTCTAAAACAGTGTATAAATATCTGCCATCCATCCCCAAAAAATGCACACGTGTGCAATTGCAGTTCAGTGCCTTCTCATTACTGTTAGGCAATATAAATTAATATATGGATTGGTTTTTTAGGACAGCTGTAGAAGTCATCCCTCCCCTCCCTTTTCTTTTTCTTACATAGTGTATTTATTTTGTTTGGCTAAGCTTCTCTCTTGCTTTGGTTATAACAATCAAGCACAACTGTAGGGCAGGATTTTAGAGGATTCCTGTTTTCACTGAGCATCTTTGAAAGGAGAATCCCCCCAAGTCAGATTTCAATGTAATATGGCTGCAGTTCTAAAGCATCTTTGTGATAATCATGCCAGCCACAAACAGCACTTGGACCAGGTTTGTTGTGTTGCCTACAAAGCAGTGGGAGAGGAAGGATGCTGTTTAGGAAGTGGCTGGAGAGTTTCTCAGTCAGGGAATTTCCAGCTAAAGAGATCCAGCCTGGTTTTAAACCTGGCTAGGTCCTGGACTGGAATCTAGTTCCATAGGCTTTAACCAAAATCCCTTTTCCTTTTTATTCCCTGTCATTCATCTGGAATGCAAGTTTAATGCTAATTTTGTATGTTGGGACAGCATCAGAGGGCAGTAAGTAGTTAGGAGTCAACAGCATCAAAGGAAACTTTCCATAAATCCCATCTCCCTTTGCCAAGCACTGTTAGGGCCATCTTCTGTCCTTAATATTCTGTCCATGAACATTCCTGTGTATTCACCACATAAGGCTAAGAATAGTTCAGCCATTTAAGGGCCTGAGTGTACAGACAGGGACTGTATGAGTAATGGATTGCTGGGCTGGATCACTGCTAAAACATTTTAGCAGTCCATGTTTATCAATAATAAGGTAATAAAACAACACTATCTGATTTCAGCTTTATTACCTTAGCAAAATGTTAGTTCTTTGTCAAGCTGAGGTTGGTTTTCTATGCACAAGGAAACAGAGGTGTGTGTAATTACCAGCTTTCTGTTAGGCTTGGTGATGATACTTAACCATAATGTCAAATATTTGTGTATTTTCTTAACCTAGCTTGTCAATCCATATTCAGTCAATGGATGAACATACAGTACAAAATCAAATAACAGAAAAATTCAGTAACATGAGAAATTAATTCATCGAAAAGAGCCCAAATCTCTAAAGGAAATTTGTAAATTCATTTGTAAGTCCAAGCCTCTCGTACACATACTCATGTATCCTTTAAGATGCCAAATCAGTCTTCAGTGTTACTCTGCCAGGTGTCTGGATCCACAGAATCACAGGATGGGGGGGTTGGAAGGGGCCTCTGTGGATCATCCAGCCCAATTCCCCTGCTCCAGCAGGATCACCTGGAGCAGGTTGCACAGGTGCAGGTGGGCGTTGAATATCTCCAGGAGAGGAGACTCCATGGCCTGTCTGCACAGCAGTTCCAACACTCTGACACCCCCACAGTCAGTAAGTTATTCCTGGGCTCAGTCCCTGCCCCTGGCTCTGGTGCCATTGCTGGGCCCCACAGAGCAGAGCCTGGGCCCTGCTCTGAGCCCTCCCTGCTCACAGGGACACCCAGGGCTGAGGGCCCCTCTCAGCTGGGGCTCCTCTCCAGGCTGAACAGCCCCAGCTCCCTCAGCCTTTCCCTGTCACAGCTGCTCCAGGCCCTGAATCATCTCTGCAGCCTCTGCTTGCCCCGCTCCAGGAGCTCCCTGTCCCTCCTGTCCTGAGGAGCCCAGAGCTGGGCACAGCTCTGCAGATGTGCCCCACAGGGCAGAGCAGAGGGGCAGGATCACTCCCTGACCTGCTGGCTCTGCTCTTCCCCATGCACCCCAGGAGTCCATTGGCCCTCTTGTCCCCCAAGGCACTGCTGGCTCATGGACAGCTCGGTGTCCCAGGTCCTTCTCTGCAGAGCTGCTCTCCAGCAGGTCAGGCCACAGCATCTCCAGGGCATGGCAGGGAGCCCTTGGGGACTTGCTGTCTGCCTGCACTGTCACCAGCCTCTTCACTGACACCAGGGAGCTTCAGTGTTATTTTCCAGTAGGTGACAGACTATTTCCAATATCCTAATGGTGGTGGTGGCACCCAAACTTCTTTTCTCATTCCCCCTTCACTGTTGTGAGGCTTAGTGTTGTCTAAAGTGCCCCAGAAATGTGACTGAAAATGAACACACTTAGAGGAGACAGTATGAGAAGAAAGGGAAGGGGAATCACTTAGCTTTCTACAAAGTCTTCTGGTATTGAAGTGTGCAGAGCTCATGTTGGAAACATTCCTCAGCAGCCAGAAGAACTTTCTCTTATGTTTATTTTCAAGGAAACAGATTCTTGTACTGACACCATGGTTCAGGAGTAGAGATGCTGAAAATAGGGAATATTTCGTAACTGTGCAGCCTGATTATCTGTGTTTTCCTAAAGAAGTACCATTTTCACAACTAAGTATAGACATAAGTACCAAAACACCACAGAACAGTGGTTTTCAGCTTGTGATCTGTGGCTCCATGGATGACTTAGAGAGTAGCCACAGAAGCTAGTGGTGAGCAGTAAGTATTTAGTCAGAAGACTTCAATTCTTTACACAGAAGTCCACACCCATACAAAAAAAAATAGTGGTCCATATTATTGGTGAAGTCTGAAAACCTGTATCCAAAGAAAGGCACAGAAATAGAAGAGAAGGGACTCAAAATCAGATGGATTTCAGGAGGCTCAGTGGTGAGGAGACCACGGGTGTGTCTTTGGGCACACTGACCTACAGCAGAAGTGGCTCTAAATGAGTAAGGCCAAGGAGCAGATGCTTTCTAAGGAACAGCCACATGGAGATTTGCAGGGGCTCAGTGGTGCTGCTAAAAAAGACTTTTCCTTGGACAGGGTTTTGCCATGGCTAAATTGCTTCTGGTGCAAATGGAAAATAACTCCAAGCTTGCCATGCAGAGTTCACTTCAAAGGGAAGCTGGAATAAACTGCTAATTTCTGCAGAGTCCAGATGAGGTAACTGTGAGGAAAGGAAGGGCACACCAGGGTGAAAGGACTTTTCAGGAGTTGTAGCACAGGTAAGGAGCAGGGCAAAATAAAGTTGTGCATTGAAATGTATCAGTGGGCAGCATCTGACAGGTTCCCCCCACCCCAAAGCCATACTTTGAGCTGCATCTCAAGCCTGTTTGTTAGATCAAATGAGTCAAGAAAAGGAAACAAGATTGACATAACATACTAAATCCTACTTCAGGAGAAAAAAAAAGCCTTAAAATAAACTTATAGAACTATTTTAATGGCATGGTATTAGTAAATTATTCCTGCTATGTCATGAAAGAAAAAAAAGAGGACAAATCAAAACCCAGCCAGTAAAAAATAACTCCCTGAAAAAAGAAAATTGAAAAATGTAATATCTTGCAATTTCTTTTGAAGTCAGCACATTTTTAAGTTTTTATTTGGGTGAGAACAGAGCTTTTCATAGGACAAGTGATCCAGCTAAATTTTTCCAGCAGACTGTGCTGCTTGTTGTACAGTATTTCCACAGTGAGGAGTCTCCCTGCTCCTTCCCCAGTGCAGAGAGGAAAGCAGGCACTCTCTGGGTATCTGTCCTCAGCAGGAGCACCTGCCACAGGCTCTTCAGGCTGCAAGTGACAAGAGGGACCCTCCTGCATCCTCTCCTCACTGAAAACAAAGCAAATTAGGCACCAAAACGCTTCAAGTTATGCAGTTGGGATGCTGGGATGCTCTCACAGTTAAACTGACAACGCAGCACACTCAAAGTGAGGTGAAATAGTCCTGCAGTGCTCCCATGATTTGTGTTTGGTCCAGCAGGCAGCACTGTGGTTGTGTGTGTGTGTGTAAATATACATATAAAGGGGGGAAATGGTTTAGTAAAAGGCATTTGAGCTGAACTCCCATGAGCATTGTTCTCCAGTACTGCCTTTCCTGAGAAGAGTCTGTGGTGTCTCACCTTCCTCAGGGTTTGAAAGAAGAGTTCCCTAAGAGCAGAGAGCTTGTTTCCAGATTTCTGGTCATCCAGAGTTTCCATGTAGAGGAAATACTGACTGTTTCTTTCCTTGCCGTGATGGGAATGAGACCCAAAGAGAGATTCCCTGGTCTCATGGAAGTCTCTAGAGGAGGCTGGGAGCTCACAGCAGCTGAACAGCTGAGTGATGAGGGCCTGTCTAGGAAGGAGCTGCCCACCTGGGAATGAAACCTGTGGGGTTGGGAGACCAGGCTGGGGACAAGTGCCCAGAAATGAGCAGTGGCCTCTTGGTGGCACCCAGCTGTGGCACGGGGGGCTTTGTGTTTGTCCCCCTACCTCTGTTCTCCTCTCAGG